>CM050167.1:43913396-44308396 GCA_027410445.1 Discoglossus pictus | reverse complement strand
TATAGATAATAGCAAATACTTTATCAAATGATCTTATGTTTTCTTGTAAATGTATCTTCTTATAGAAAGTGTGCATAGACGTGTGTAATTTCTCTGTAAATCATTCTTTATGATTATTCCATCAATGCATTATTTATATCTTGTGTTCTAGTATAATCCTTACTTAGCATGATCAAAAATCATTCAATCCAGAGCCTGACACTACTAGGATCTAAAGATTTTAGGGCTGTATGTAATGATCAAAGAGGGACACATATTCATGAAAAACTATGCAGTCTTGGGAAGTGTTAGTGCCATTCTGTAAATTATTTTTTAGAGAAAGATACACATATCATGTGCACTATATGTTATGTAGAACAAACACTCTGGGCTTTGAAAGAAAATTGCAAAAGGAATGGAAGAAAATGGCACGTGGGCAGGAATACAAAAACTGGACTTGACCCTTAGGTATGGGACTTTCCTTCCAAAGAGGAACATTTGGGAGTCAAACAGGAGGATTTCCCATGAAAAGGAGGGACTTGTTCTCCAAAAGAAGAACAGTGGGAAAGCATGCAACCCTAAAATCCGTTATGGCTCAACTGTGTTGCTTTCCTCTCCGACTCCAGAGTAGCACTCGGTAGCCAGTTCAGTAGGTTTAGAGCATGCATAAATATATTATTTGCTTAATGCCTTTCATATTTCTAGGTAGTACTTTCCCTTCAGTGCATATATCATTCAATTACCAACTTAGCACAATTTGTTGTTCATTCAGTGTGCCATCTTTGCTCTTGAATTTTTCAATACTAAATGCAGTCATGTTTTTTTTTTTCCAATAGGTGTCCTTGCCATCCTCGTCCCTCGCCTGGACTTGGTTATCTCTCTTGTGGGTTCAGTTAGCAGCAGTGCCCTGGCTCTCATTATCCCTCCAATTCTGGAGATCTTCACTTACTACTCGGAAGGTCTGAGTCGTTGGGTCATTGCCAAGGACATTCTTATCAGTTTTGTTGGGTTTCTGGGCTTTGTGTTGGGGACTTATGTGACATTGTGGGAACTGCTGGCTCCACATTCCCTTCCAAGTCTCAATGACACCACTCTGTATGCAGTGCAGTGAGGCTGGAGATCATCTAGTATTAACTACTCTCTTCTTCTCTGCAGAGTACCAAACTTGTCCTACAGCTCTTAAAACCTTTTCCTTGCAAGGTTTATATAGCTGTGAGCTTAAGAAAAAACATCTAAAAGGTTATTGTGAATGTATTTATTTATAGTGTAACTGCCAAAGAAGCACATGCACACTACAGTGCTTCAGTTCTCTACTGCTAAATGTAAATAGGGCATGGTTATTTTCTGTTCTATTTTAATTACATAAAGTATGTATTTGCACATCAAGTCACTTAACTGGACTAGAGTCTTTTTTTTTTTGTCAAGCACAGTGCATTTTGGACAATTGTTTTTCTGACCTGATCAAGGCCTCCTTGACTCCGATTTAGAAATAATTCTCCTTCTGTGCTTTGATATACATCTAGTAGCCAGTTAATTGATTAATGTACTTTCATGGAATCCAAATTCTTAAATTTAGGTGATAGACCGATTTTTCACTCAAAATAACCTTGAAGGTGGAAGGATTTTCTCAAAATCAGATTCTAAATTATTCATATTTAAAGATTATGAAAACCTCAGTGAATTTTTAGGGGAAATGTTTACTTTTTTAAGAATTTCATCGTTGATCATTTTGTTGCTTAGTTGTTTAGTTTTTAGTAAAAAAAATAACAAATGCTTTCAGAATTGTAATAATGTGTGCAATATATATATATATATATATATATATATATATATATATATATATATGTATATGTGTATATATATGTATATTTATATGTGTATATATATGTATATATACGTATATGTGTGTGTGTGTATATATATATATATATATATATATATATATATATATATATATATAAATTGAAAAATCACAGCGATTGTAATAAAGCCATTGGTACCTAAGCATTATTTCCTAACCAAGTTGTGCTTAAAATGCCATTGTCTGAGGTCCAGACTATATAGGCAATTTTTCCTAATATGAGACGCACCAATTGTAATTATTATTATATAAATCAAAGGGAAAAGGAAGTGTAGTATTTATTTATTAATAGAAGACACATGCGATTTTTTTGGTCTTTTTTTTTTATAGTCTTATATGTTAGAAAGCACAGTAAATATACATAATGTAAAAAGTGTTTCTCCACAACCAGTCCCCGACACTTAATATACCGGTCCTCAAGAACAGAAAGATGAAGACAGCCTAAAACCTTAAACATACTACTGTTGGTGATAGATACAGACAGATTATTGATGAATGTGTCTACAGTTAAATTGTACTATATTTAAATCAGTGCACAAGTAGACAAAAATGTGTCAACCATATTACCAGCCTTTTAGAAATGTTATGGATCTCAAAGGAGGTCCCCAAGAGCATTGGACGATAACTAGATGGTCCTGAGATCCAATGTCACTTGCATAGTCAATTAGTGATAAGGATAAAGTCCCGGGGTCTTCCCTAGAAGAATTTCAGTACTAAGTATAACTTAAGTGCCAAATTATCCAAAAACTGAATTATGATAATTGATTGTAACTCTAATTTTATAGTTATTTTTAATTTTAGATTTTCTTAATTTCTGTATGTAAAAATCTATGCTAATTTTAATGTACTGTATGTCAAACACCTTCACATTTTTTTATTTTTATTGTATTCAAGTTATATAGAAAACGTGCCAAGCTTAAACCCATCTGCACCACATGACACAACTAAGGCACATCTCATTGAAGTGAATTCATGCTGATCTTCAAAAGCATATCTGCAAAACAGGCTATGATCATATCATTGCGTACGTTATCATTTGTAGAGTGCCATGTATTTTTGCTTATATTCCAGATAGTATTGAGCCGGCATGTGGATTGTAAGTGTACTCTGTATTCTACAGTGGCCCCATCCACTTTGGAAATAGTGTAGTCACATTTTGTGTGCTGGCGATGGGTCTGAGTTTCATGCGAGCAATTTTGGGTTGAAGGACTTTCATCAAGTGTTCCATGGTTGAATACGTTTGAGAAATGCTACTCTAGATCAACATGGTGGAATAAAATACCCAGGTTAGCATTAAACGGGTAAAAACTGGGCTATTGAAAAAAATATATAATAGAAATATATTAAATATGCTGTATCTTATTCACATGCTATTGTCCCTTTTAACGTGGTCACTTTTAACACTCATGTAAATCTTCCTGTGCACCAGCTACATTTTCACTTCTCATTTTTGTATTTTTTCCTTACATATTTTCATCCACCTCAAAATGCTGAGTTTACATGTTAAAACAGGTGTCAGTATGGCCTGTACTCTTTAACAACATTTACATATGTGATTGTATTCTAGTGATTGTTCTAATATTTCAGTACTGTAACTACCTGTCAACATGGCGATGGCGATGGTGTTGATCTTGGTGCCAGAATAGTATCGGGTCTGGAATGTATGATTATGCAGCTTATTTAATGAGACCGTTTCAATACTTAAGACATCTTGTATGTATCTTGTAATTTATGTGTTGCTAGCATGTGTTAGACTTATAAAAAAGTTTTTTGTAATATGTTTACAGTTTTAATTAAAATACACTGGTGAAATATCCAGATTTATTTATAGATAAATCGAATAACATACTATCTGAAACAATACTCTTATAAACTGTAGGTGATTATCTATTCACTGTCTTTT
Organism: Discoglossus pictus; assembly: GCA_027410445.1. NCBI lineage: Eukaryota > Metazoa > Chordata > Amphibia > Anura > Alytidae > Discoglossus > Discoglossus pictus. Next base: position 44,304,653 of record CM050167.1, on the reverse strand, counting down.
GTCCTGTTTTTATAGCTTGATATCAATCACTTGACATTAGGGACTTGCATAACTATATGGCCGTTCGCTTTAATATTTTTAAGAATCCAGCTTTTATAAGTTATTTATAATGGGCAATCCATAGTTTGTAAAATAGCTGCTTGAAGAGACCTAGATTTTATGTACTGGCTATTTTATACTGCTTGCTATTATATGATGTTTGTTTAGTCATAAGTGGCAACAGTAAAAGTAGACCAACTCTAGTCTTGCATCAGAGAAAATATGTAAATATATTCTTTACTTTTTTTTCTGAATACTATTTTATTCCAGGATTTACCAACTCCATTCTTCAGGTACAGGTGGGTTAATCATGGGTTCAGTCATTTTAAATTAAACAAGGACTATAATGAAGTCCTGAGCTGCATCCAGCATTGAAGTTGGGCAAGGCTGTTTTATTCAGTTATTTTGTAACTTAATTGCTCCTCGTTTGCCAAATTATGTGTAGAAAATAATATATAGTAGAATAAAGGCATATTAAGAGAAGTGATGTTCAGCTTTACTCAAATTATTGGACCAAGAGCAGAACGTTTCACCTAATCTTGTATGTCTTGACCATAAAGTGTTCATTAAAATAAGTGTTTAAGATCTGTCCGTAAGAATGGACGTAACATTATCTCCATGCTATGTTCATTCAATATTCCAAGAAAACCATTAAACTATTATGGTACAGATAACTTACAATTTGAGCTTAATATTATGCAGGATCTGTGTATAGTAATGGGATGTATTAAATTATGGCGGTGTAGCTCTTATTTTCACCTTTTACTAATCGGGAACAATTCACATCTGCAAGGACTTAGAAAAGCTATCTACATAAACTTTACAATAATAACCACATTGAAAGTTTGTGATTTTTCAGAAGTGGAATATGGGAGAAAATCTACATTTTGATTGTTTATAAAGCCATAGCAATTATCTGAGAATATGTTGTACACAATTGTAGTGCGATATATATGTAAATACACACTGTGTTGACGTTGCCAGGTTTAACATATTCACAATGCATCAATCACAGTCTTTTACAGTATCTGCTTCTTGAATTTGATTATCCTGGAGAATGTTGAAATATTGAAATCTGTTCAATAATTCTGTGTTTTAAGCAAAGCCACTCATTTTCTACACTTTGTTTCCTCTACACTTAGTTGTTTTCTTAACAGTATTTTTTACACTGCCAAAAGGGGTAAATTGAATTAAATAATTCTGGAAATAGATATATGTACACAGAAAGGTGTAAGGCAATTTAATTAATGAATGTTGTTTCTGGGTTAAATCTGGATAGTTGGTGCCTTAAATAAAAACCAGGCAACACTGTGTATTTTCCATAATGTATGGTATATTTGTGTTTCCCTGAGATCAAATTTAATATGGTTATTGCTTTATTCTTTTTCTGGCAATGTTATTATAATAATTATATTGTAAAAGAATAGTTATTACAATGAAATAAGCCGTATACAAACTTTACCAAATGTATGTGATTATAAGAGATTCATGTAGAATGAATAGGAGGCTACAAATTGTATTGTAGATTGTTGTTGTCATCATCAAATTGTTCGGACCATCCTAGAATGCGAATAAAAGTGATACAGATATTTTCTGTGTGGTGTTGTGTTTTTGATTTTTTTTGTTTGTATCTTCAACCAGCCACAAGAAATGTAGAGAAAGGATGAGTACACTGGTGGTGACCCATTAGGAAACAGGTTTTCTTTTCTAAAGGGTGACCTGAAGGAGTCTTAAGGGATGTTGGAGCAAGGAATATGGGGATACCGAGGCAAAGAAGGGGGCTTAACTACCTTGCTGGTGTCATTTTGGGTGCCACTGTTAATTATTAAATTGTTCCCTTTAAGTTGGGGGGGACTTTGTATGCAGGGAAGGATTCATCTTCTATTGAAATGTGTCCTTCTTTACAAACAGTGTTTAGGCCTATAGACCTGTCCCTTAAAAAAAAAAAAAGTACTTAAACATGATACAATGGAAGCCATTATTGCTGAATGATGGCATTTTAAGAAACAAACAAACAAAGGATTGCATTTGCTTTCTAATAACGTTCTACCCACTATGAACTTTAGTTCTTCTAAAGGGCGCATTCTAGATACTAGACTATAGTGCCCTGGTAATGCCCTAAGTACATGAGCCAGATGTTTAATTGGGCACTGATCATTAACAAAATTACATTTAATTGTTTAAAAAACAATATTTAGTGTTACATTTATTACAAAGTACTATAAGGTCCATGGGGGGAATCACTAGTCAATAAAAATTAATAAAGGACCACTGTACAGATTTTTTCTATATGTTGTTTTGAATAATTCATTGATCATATGTCACTCCATCCTCTCAAGTAACCCAGCCTTCTCCCTTCCCCAATCCCACAGCCACTATGAACTGCTTTGACCATGCAACAGAGGATGATGTCTCCAACCTACTATCACCCCTCCCCTCTCTACCACACTGATCCCAGGTCTCACACACCTCTTTAACCTTTCCCTAAATACTGGCATGTTTCCATCTTCTCTAAAACACGCCATAATTACACCCATTCTTAAGAAACCCTCATCTTACTCTGATGTTGCATCTAACTACCGCCATATCTCTCTACTTCCCCTCGCTTCCAAACTACTGGAGCGGCTCGTCTACAACTGCCTTACCAGCTTTATTTCCTCTAACTCCCTTCTTGACACCTTCCAATCCGGTTTCCAGCACTAACATTCCACTGAGACAGCTCTCAAAAAAGTCTCTAATGACCTGCTCACCCCCAAGTCAAAAGGTCACTTTCTATTCTACTTCTTCTGGATCTCTCTGCTTTCTTTGACACCATTGACCATCCGCTTCTACTCCATATCCTCTCCTCCCTTGGCATCCAAGAAACTGCTGTCTCATGTTTCTGATCATACCTACAAGATCGAACATTTGCGTCTTTCTCTGGCACCACTTCTTCTCCACCCTTTGTTGGCGTACCCAAAGATTCAGTCCTAGGCCCCCTCCTCTTCTCCATCTACACATACTCACTTGGACTCTTTTGGGCTTCAGTATTATCTCTAAGCAGATGACACCCAAATCTACCTCTCAGCATCAGATCTATCCCCCTCTCTTCTAACACACCTCTCCAACTGCCTCTCTAGTATATCCTCCTGGATATCCACCCACCATCTCAAACTCAACATGTCTAAGACCGAACTCCTAATCTTCCCTGTCAACAATGCCATCATCACTCCCACCTCCCAAGTCTGTTGCTTGGGGTTCTACTGGATCCCGTACTCTTTCATCCCCCAGATACAGTCACTAACAAACTCTTGCCTTTTCCATCTAAAAAACATTTCCAAAACAAGCCTGTATAGCACTACAGAATATATTGGCGCGTTACAAATAAACGTTAATATTAATAATAATAATATGTAAAATGTTGTTTTTGAAAAGAAAAAACAGGCTTTGCAATTTTCGTATTTATACCAAATTATTCTTCAGTGCAGGGATGCATTTTCTTTTATCAACTATTTCGGTCTGTTACTTTTGCAGGAGATTTTATCCTTTTAAAACTAATGAGATACGTTAAACCTTTTAATATTTTTTTTCCTGCTTTCAGAGCATTTGAAAAAAAAAGTATATACTTACACAAAAAAGGGCAAATCTTGCTTTTTAAGCTCTGTAGCAGCCAATTTGCTTTGATTAGGAAGGATTACTGTTTTAGTATAATCTACTAAATTAAAATGACCTCTATAAATTTCTCGAAGATAATCCCTTCTTGTTCCCTCTTCTATCTCTTCATCCCTCCATCCTTCCTTTCTTTCTCCCTCTCTCTGCTTGCCTTCTCTCTCATCATCCCTCTCATCCCTGTTTTTTTCTCTTTCCTGTTTGTCCCTCTATCTCTTTTCTTCTGATATCTCCTCTTCTTTACAGCATTGTTCTTCCCTTCTTTTCATCCCACTTGTCTTTTTTGTTTTCTCCGGTCTTTGCTTCCTTCTCTTGCCTGTATTTTCTTCCTTCTTTTGTCTCTATCCATCTGTTCTCCAATCCCCTGTTCTCTTACATCTTTAGCACACTTTGCTCTTTATCTTCTATCCTCTTGACCAATCTCTGATTTTATCTGTTTCTCCCTTCTCTCCCACCAACTCTCTCCTTAATTTTTTCTCTCCTCCACTCTAATCCTCTTCACTCCTCTCTTCTTCTGTTTTCTCTCTCTCCTATCCCTCCTCCCATATTTTCTACCATCACTTTTTCGTGTTATATTTCCCCTCCTTTCTTCTTCTTTCCCTCCTCCCCCTTTCCCCTTTCTTCTTCTTCTCCTTCTCCTCCTCCTCCTCCTCCTCCTTCTGCTCCTCTCTCCTCCTTCTCCCTCTCTTTTCTTTTCCTCCTCTCTCCTCCATCTCCCTCTTCTTCTTCTGCTTCTCTTTCATTAGTCTTCTCCTCCTCTCCTTTGTCTCCCTCTCCTTCCTTTCTTCTTCTGCTCCTCTCCTTCTCCCTCCCCATTCTTCTTCTGCTCCTCCTCCATTCTTCTCCTCCTCCTCCTTTCTTCTTCTGCTCCTCTCTCCTCCTCCTCCCCCTCTACCCTTTCTTCTTCTGCTCCTCCTCCTTTATTCTTCTGGCCATCCCCCTCTCTTCTTCTCCTCCTCTCTCCTCCTTCTCCCTCTCAACCTTTCTTCTTATGCTGCTCCTCCTCCATTCTTCTCTTACTCCTCCTGTAATTTTAGGAGGGCTAATCATTTCATTTGAATCACTGCAAGAACAGTTGGGGATTGAAAAACAAGCCCATTATGCTTGTTTACAGATATTCATTTTTTTTATTTAAATCTTTACCCAAAATAGATCTATTATGGCCCCTTTACAACAGTTGAGAAGAACTTTTTATATAACCCAAACACTAAAGTAGGTGTAAGCATTCTCTATAGTCGTGGAATGACACCAGATATTGCTTCAATGTCTAAACTCAAGGGACAATGGGAACTCTCTGCTCCTCCTTCTGCTCCTCTCTCCTCCTGGCTAAAATAGAATATGAAAAGTTAGTTGCAAAGGAGAGTAAGACAACTTTACTTTTTTAAATATATTAATCGTAAGAAGGTCAGGAAGCAAGCTATAGGAACATTACAATGTGAAAATGGTTCTGTTTGAATCAGTTCTGTAAATCAGTGCAGTGTTTTCTTTCCTGTTGGCTGTAATCAGGGTCCAGGTGAGAGTGAGTGTGGTTTGGCCTGTGTAAAGGTATATCTGTGTGCATTTGTGTGGTGCTCGGTTTGAATCAGTTCTGTAAATCAGTGCAGTGTTTTCTTTCCTGTGCTCTGTAATCAGGGTCCAGGTGACAGTGGGTGTGGTTTGGCCTGTGTAAAGGTTTATCAGTGTGCATTTTGTCGTGTTCTGTTTGAATCAGTTCTGTGAGGCAAGGCAGTGTTTTCTGTGCTCATTTATCATTGTACAGGTGAGTAGGCAGGGTCTGTTTTAACAAGGGAAGAGCGAGCTTGGGAGCTTGCAATCATTTCTAGTGTAAGTGCAGTTAGTGTGTAGGAGATTGAATAAAAGGAGGGAATCCAAAGGAAAGGGGTATTATAAGAAAAAATAGAAAACAAACATATGCCTCCCATGTTTGTCCCCTTCCTCCTCCTTTCAGAGGCCCACACTGCTCCCCCTGCCGCACTGATGATCCCCCTGCTCTGCCCCGCTGATGCTCCCCCTGCTCTGCCCCGCTGATGCTCCCCCTGATCTGCCCCGCTGATGCTCCCCCTGATCTGCCCCGCTGATGCTCCCTCTGATCTGCCCCGCTGATGCTCCCTCTGATCTGCCCCGCTGATGCTCCCTCTGATCTGCCCCGCTGATGCTCCCTCTGATCTGCCCCGCTGATGCTCCCTCTGCTCTGCCCCGCTGATGCTCCCCCTGCTCTGCCCCGCTGATGCTCCCCCTGCTCTGCCCCGCTGATGCTCCCCCTGCTCTGCCCCGCTGATGCTCTCCCTGCTCTGCCCCGCTAATCCTCTCCCTGATCTGCCCCGCTGATGCTCCCCCTGATCTGCCCCGCTGATGCTCCCTCTGATCTGCCCCGCTGATGCTCCCCCTGCTCCGCCCCTCTGATCTGCCCCGCTGATGCTCCCCCTGCTCTGCCCCGCTGATGCTCGTACCTGGTTCCAATCCTGCCAGCATCGCCGCACTCACCGTCTTCTCCTCTGCGCCGACCGTCCTCCAGCCAGAACTACTTCTTGGATCAAGCTGCGAATCGCGCAGGCGGGATGCGCATGCGCAATGCAAGGCTTGATCCAGAAAATAGTTCCGGCCGGAGGATGGGAGCCACAGAGAGGGCTGAAATTTTTTGTTGGAGGTGACATAGTGTCACCGGGTGACACTATGTCACCTCCAACAAAAGATTTCAGCCCTCTCTGTCACCCCTCCAGATGCTGTCACCCGGGGTGGTCCGCCCCCCTCGCCCCCCCTTAGCTACGCCACTGGATGGAGTGCCCTAAAGAAGGATTTTAAAGAACTAGGGAATAAGCTCAAAGCAAGGACCTCCAAGGTAGTATTTTCTGAGATACTACCAGTGCCACGTGCTAGCCCGGGGAGGCAGAAGGAGCTTAGGAAAGTTAATGCATGGCTAAAAAAGTGGTTCAGTGCAGAGGGGTTTGGGTTTTTAGAGCACTGGGCTGACTTCTCACTTGGGTACAATCTCTATAGCAGGGATGGATTGCACCTTAATGATGAGGGAGCTTTTGTGCTAGGGGATAGGCTGGGGGAGTTTTTAAACTTGTAGGTGAGGGGGAGGGACTATATAGAAGTATTGGGGTAAAAAGGGTAGAGAGGGAAAGGGATTAATTAGTTACCCATGGGGAGGAGATGGGGGAGGGTTTCAATCGGTATTAATAGGGGCCTCAAATACATTGGCAAGCACTTCATAATGGCAAAGCCATAGCAACATAAAGTGTATGCTTGCTAATGCAAGAAGTTTGCCTGGGAAAATGGGCGAGCTAGAATTATTAGCAGTACAAGAAAAATGGGGCTTAATAGGCATTACTGAAACATGGTGGGATGAATCTCATGACTGGACTGTTAATCTGGATGTTTATAACCTATTTAGGAAATATAGGGGAAATGGTAAAAGAGGAGGAGGGACCTGTCTGTATGTTAAACCTGAATTTAAGCCTATAGTCAGAGAAGATATTTATGCTGGAACTAACTGCAACATTGAATCTTTGTGGGTTAAGCTAAATAGTGGAGGAGCTAATTCTAAACGCATATTGGTGGGAGTATGCTATAAACCCCCAAATATAATTGAGAGTGAGGAAATACAATTATTTTTACTGATTGGAAATGCAGCTAAGCACTGACAAGTTCTAATAATGAGATATTTTAATTATCCTGAAATAAACTGGATAAATGAGACTAGCAGCTAAGCTAAGGGGAGCAGGTTCTTGAGTACACTCAGGGATCATTATCTGGCCCAGGTTATACAAGAGCCTATTAGAAATGGGGCCATCTTGGATTTAGTCATCACAAGTAACATTGATATAGTATCAAATGTTAAAATAGGAAAACGCTTGGGGAACAGTGATCACAACACAGTCTCATTTGAGATTGAATACAAAAAACAGAGTTGTAAGGGGTAAACTAAAACTCTAAATTGTAAAAGGGCTAACTTTAATGGGCTAAGGGCAGCAATACTACATATAGACTGCGACAAAGAACTTACAGGAAAAAATACTGAAAATAAATAGACCACATTCAAATCCTTACTTAATAAGCATACTCATCGGCATGTACCATGTGGAAATAAAATGAATAGGAGTAAATCACATCCCATGTGGCTTAACAATGATTTAAAGATCATGATAATGAAAAAGAAACATGCATTTAAATTATACAAGAAGGAGGGAACAGAGGCAGCTTTATGTGACTATAAGGAAATCAACAAGGCTTGCAAAAGGGCTATTAGACTGGCTAAAATAGAAAATGAGAAGTCAGTTGCAAAGGAAAGTAAGACGAACCCTAACATATTTTTTTAATATATTAATGGGAAGAATGCGAGGAAGGAAGCTATAGGAACATTACAATGTGACACAGGCTAACTGATAATTAGTGATCAGGAAAAGGCAGATGAGCTAAATAGGTTCTTTTCGTTGGTATACACAAGGGAGGGACACCGCAACAAATTGGGGCTACACTACCATCACTAAATAATTGGTTAACGCAGGAAAAAAAAATTTAAAGAAATTTCAGAAAATAAATGTTAATAAAGCCCCAAGTCCTGATGGAATACACCCACGGGTACTGAGGGAACTGGGTTCTGTAATAGCCAAACCATTATATCTAATCTTTCAGGACTCACTCACCACAGGGTCTCTACCAGATGACTGGAGAAAAGCAGAGGTGATATCTATATTTAAGAAGGGAGCAAGAGCAAATCTGGGGAATTATAGACCAGTAAGCCTCACAACTGTAGTTGGGAAGCTTTTAGAAGGATTAATAAGGGACAGAATACAAGAATATGTCTATTTGAACAAGATCATAGGTAGCAGTCAAAACGGATTTATGAAGGATAGGTCATGTCAGACCAATCTAATTAGTTTCTATGAGGAGGTTAGTAGGAACTTGGATCAGGGCAACTCAGTGGATGTAGTCTTTTTGGATTTTGCAAAGGCTTTTGATACAGTGCCTCATGGGAGACTTTTGAGCAAACTAATGGATACAGGAATTGCAGTAAATATCTGCTCATGGATCGAGAGCTGGCTAAAAGACAGGAAGCAAAGGGTTGTTATAAATGGAACATACTCAGATTGGACTAATGTGGTAAGTGGGGTTCCTCAAGGTTCAGTATTAGTTCCTCTCCATTTTAACATATTTATTAATGACGTAGAAGTAGGACTCGAAAGTAGTGTCTCCATTTTTGCTGATGACACTAAGTTGTGCAAGGTAATTAAATCAGATGTACTTTCCCTACAAAGGGATTTGCATAAATTAGAGAAATGGGCAGCTAAATGGCAGATGAGATTTAATACAAATAAATGTAAGGTTATGCATTTAGGAAGGAAAAACAGCCATGCAATTTATAATCTTAATGGAGCAAATCTAGGGGTATCAGATATTGAAAGGGATTTGGGAGTACTTGTGGACAACCACCTAGGTAGCAGTGCTCAATGCTAAGCAGCAGCTGCAAAGGCAAGTAAAATATTAGCATGTATTAAGAAGGGTATAGATTCAATGGAAACAAATATAATTCTGCCACTATACAAATCTCTAGTACGCCCTCATTTGAAATATGTATTACAATTTTGGGCACCACTTCATAAAAAGGACATTATAGAGCTGGAAAAAGTACAGAGAAGGGAACAAAACTAATAAGGGGAATGGAGGGGCTAAGTTATGAAGAAAGACTAACAAAATTAAACTTATTTTCGCTAGAAAAAAGCCGTCTACGAGGGGATATGGTTAGCCTATTTAAATACATCCAGAGTCAATATAAGGCTTTGTCAAGTGAACTTTTTATAGCAAGAGATTTTCAACTGACTAGAGGACATCGCTTGAGGTTAGAGGAAAAAAGATTTCACCTTAAACAAAGAAAAGGGTTCTTCACAGTTAGGGTGGTTAAACTGTGCAATTCTCTATCAACGTAGGTGGTTGACAGTGAATTCGATAGATAACTTCAAAAAGGGGTTAGATATATTTTTGAATAAAGAGGGCATTCAAGGTTATCCTAGATAACAAGTGAATGAATATTGATCCAGGGAGAAATTTGATCGCCAGTTTCTGGGGTCAGGAAGGAATTTTGCTTTTTTTTTTTCCTTATGAGACAATTGGCAAAGTTTCAATGTTTTTTTTTTTTTCTGTTTGCCTTCCTCTGGGCCAATTAACAATTAATAACAAATAGTCCACATATTAAAAAGATCAGGAGAGAACTAAAAAGGTTGAACTTGATGGACTAACAGTATTTATTCAACCTCAAATACTATACTATTATTAATTATTTAACAACAAATTAATTAATAACTAATCTGCATATTGCAGATCAGAGGAGATCTTAAAAAGTTGAACTTGATGGACTGAAAGTCTTTTTTTCAACCTTAATTACTATGTAACTATGTAATTATGTAATCAGGCCATCTGATAATTAGTGACGAGAAAAAGGCAGATATGCTAAATAAGTTATTTTCTTCCGTGTACAGAAGGGAGTTGGGACACTGCAACATAATGGGGCTACACTACCTTCCCCAAATAATTGGTTAACACAAAAAAAAATCAAAAAGAGTTTGTAAAAAATAAATGTTAATAAAGCCCCAGGTCTCTATTGAATACATCCAAGGGTACTGAGGGAACTGGGTTCTGTAATAGCCAAACTATATTTTTCAAGACTCACCACAATGTCGCTACCCGATGACTAGAGAAAAGCGGTGAAAGGTGAAACATATATTTAAGAGAGGAGCAAAAGCAAACCCTGGGAATTGTAGACCTGTAAGCCTCACTTCCCCTTCTCCAATATATGGACCAGGAACTACCAGATGTGCAAGCCGGGTTCCCAGAGGAAGAGGCACAAGAGATCAAATTGCCAATATCAATTGGATAATAGAGAAAGCAAGAGAGTTCCAAAAAAACACTTACTTCTGCTTAAACTATTCTAAAGACTTTGACTGTGTGGATCACAACAAAATGTGGCATGTCCTTTAAGAGATGGGAGTACCAGATGATCTAATCCTCCTAAAGAATCTGTATGTCGACCAAGAAGCCACAGTCAGAACTGAACATAGTCAAGGTTCAAGATCGGAAAAGGAGTGCGACAATGTTGTATATTGTCACCTTATTTATTCAATGTATATGCAGAGTACATCATGCGTAAGGCTGGGCTGGATGAATCCAAAGCCAGAATCAATATTGCTGATATTACTACTCTGATGGCTGAAAGTAAGGAGGAACTAAAGGATCTATTGATGAGGGTAAAAGAAGAGAGTGCAGAAGTTGGCCTGCTGCCCAGCGTTAAAAAGACGAAGATCATGGCAAGTGGCAATCTCACTTCCTGGCAAATAGACGGGGAAGAAGTAGAGGCAGTGCCAAATTTTATTTTCCTTGGATCCAAGATCTCTGTAGATGGTGACTGTAGTCATGAAATTAAAAGACGTTCGCTTCTGGGGAGGAAAGTTATGGCAAACTTGGACAAGCTAGTAAAAAGTAAAGATATTAAACTATCAACAAAGGTCCACATAGTTCGAACTATGGTATTCCCAGTAGTAGCATTCGGATGTGAGAGCTGGACCATAAAGAAATCTGAGCTCCGTATAATTGACGTCTTTGAATTGTGGACAAGAAGAAGAGGACGACAGAGGCGGAGTTGGATAGATGAGGTCACTGAAGCAATGAACATGAACTTGATGGAGCTCAGAGGGGCAGATGCACCTAGTGAGCTGTGGTCGAAAGAGTCACGGAGAGTCGGATGCAACCGAATGACTAAACAACAACAAGCCTCACTTCTGTAGTGGGAAAGCCTTTAGAAGGGTTAAAAAGGGATAATATACAAGAATATGTCTATTTGAACAAGATTATATCTAGGAATCCTAACTGATGTATCAGGGATAGGTCGTGTCAAACAAATATAATTTGTTTCTATGAGGAGGTTAGTATGAATTTGGATCAGCGCAAGTCAGTGGATGTAGTCTTTTTGGATTTTGCAAAGGATTTTGATACAGTGCCACACAGAAGACTATTGTGCAAACGAAGGAATTGCAGTAAATATCTGCGCATGGATTGAGAGCTGGCTAAAAGACAGGAAGAAAAGGGTTGTTGTAAATGGAACAAACTCCGATTGGACTAATGTGGCAAAAGGGGTTCCTCATGGTTCGGTATTAGGTCCTCTCCTTATTAACATATTTATTAATGACTTAGAAGTAGGATTGGAAAGTATAGTATCCATTTTTGCTGATGACACTAAGTTGTGCAAAGTAATTAAATTAGAAAAGAATGTACCCCTCCAAAGGGATTTGCATAAATTAGAGAAATGGGCAACTATATCGCAGATGAGATTTAATATGAATAAATGTAAAGTAAAATAGCCATGCAATTTATAATCTTAATGAAGCAAATCTAGGGGTATCAGATATTGAAAGGGATTTGGGAGTACTTGTGGACAACCACCTAGGTAGCAGTGCTCAATACCTAGCAACAGCTGTAAAGGCAAATAAAATATTAGCATATATTAAGAAGGGTATAGAAGCAAAGAAAGCAAATATAATTCTCCCACTATACAAATCTCTAGTATGCCCTCATTTGGAATATGGAGTCCAATTTTGGGCACCACTTCATAAAAAGGACATTTTAGAGCTGGAAAAAGTAAAGAGAAGGGCAACAAAACTAATAAGGGGAATGGAGGGGCTAAGTTATGAAGAAAGACTAACCAAATTAAACTTTTTTTCTCTAGAAAAAAGGCGTCTAAGACAGGATATCATTACTTTATATTAATATATCCAGCGTCAATACAAAGCTTTGTTAAGTACACTTTTTGTGTCACTAGGGTTTTAACTAGCAAAGGACAACTTTTGAAGTTAGAAGGAAATAGATTCCACCTTAAAGAAAGAAAAGGGTTATTTACAGTAAGGGTAGTTAATCTGTGAAATTCTCTCCCAAAGGTAGTTGTGACAGCGCATTCGATAAAAAACTTTATAAGGGATTGGATATATTTTTGCATAAAAAGGGCAAAAGGTTATCCTGGATAATTAGAGAGGGAGTATTGATCCAGAGAAGAATCTGATCGCCAGTATCTGGGGTCAGGAAGGAATTTTATTTTTTCCCCTTTTGAGACAATTCAAAATGCTTTTTTTTTTTTGTTTGCCTTCCTCTCGATCAATTAACAATTAATCTGCAAATTACAAAGCTCAGAGAAGATCTAAAAGGATTGAACTTTTTTTCAACCTCAAAGTTATCAATTTCTATGTAACTATCTATGTAAGAAATGATACAACTATAAAAAACAAAGAATGCTTTAGAAGTTTATAATTTTCTAATTGTTGGGCTAGTAATTACACTATTTGAAGACTAATTTTAAAGTGACAGACTCAATGGTATATGGTTCCAAAAACGATACACAAAATATTTCCCCCAATTCAGTGTTTTTGATGTTGCTAGTCTGAATGATCTTATCTACATACCTTGTGGCCATGCCCCGCTACAAAAAGAATCTGTGGTAAAATGGAACAATTTATCAATAACATGTATGAAATCCAGTTATTACTTACCCCACTGTTATTTATATTGGGAATATTCTCCAATACATTAAAGATAGTGGGTAAAAACAATATTATGATCCAAATTTTATATTATTAAGTTTGATATTGCAACAAATGGGGAAAAGTCAACTCTTTCTTGGCACAAAATCATCATAAAAATTTATGAAGTGGCATAATTAGAGAGATTGACTTGGTTTTTGAAAAACGTCATGGTTGCAAATAATACTCTTCTTTACATAGGATATCCCGAGAAATATACTTTTTTGTTCTTTTTTATCAATTTGTTAAAATCATTGTATTCCTTTTCTTATAATTTTTGTTACTATATTTTATTTATGTTATAAATAAAAACAAAAAATGGGTCCACGACACAGATTCAATGTTGAAATTGGAAATGTAATATATACATATGGTTTAAGTATAAGTATATTGACTCTGTCATGATATGCTATGTCACTTCCAATAAAAATAAATTAAAAAACAACAAAAACAATACCCTCCACTCCACAGTTCAATCACATTGTTTTGTCTTTTTGCTGTTTCTCATTGGACTCCCAAGGTACCTGCAGCCATTTTTTACACTCTCTACAACAAGGTGATTTTCTCCTCTCATTTCACCTTTTTTTCACTACATCTTTCATTCCATCAGACATCATAAAGTCAGGTGTATTTAATCTTTCGTGGTTTCTATTATTCAACTTGTCATTATTTTCATATTCATTTCAGTATTATCATTATGCTATCATCAGTCATTATCAGTGGCATAATCCATTTATTTCAGGCCAACAACTTAAACTATTTTCAGATTTTTTCTATCAAACAATCATTTTTCTTTATCTTTATCATACATTGTTTTCATTTTCGAAACAACTTTCTTAATCTACTTGGTACATAATACTGGAATTAGTTCTAAAATTATACTTCTTAACAGCTTTTTAAACGTACCTATAAATATTCCTCCATATTCCTTTCACCAGGTCCATGCAGTCTAACAAAACATTTACTTCACCACTTTATAAAAACATATACTTGTTCCAACTCAAAGTATTCTATGATCACCCAACTTGAAAATACCATGCTCATTAAATAGTAATAATAATATATTCATAACTTTAAAGTCATTAATAAGCTCTGTAGTTAACACCATTCATGTCAGGACTACATTTACCCAAAGATAAGACTAACTCCCCCTTCTGGATTGCTACCTTGTCGTGGTGAAGGGGCTTGTGTACCTCTGTGAGTTATATACCATGTAGGGTCATCAAGATGGGCAAGTCTTACCAGAGATATCAGACAAATAGGGGTCCACTGGAAAAAACTAGCAACCCACTCTGGTATCTTTGCCATTTAAACCTTATGGATGAGCACAACCAGACATAAGATGTGCCTGGCGTGCTGCGGTCTATAGGGTCACGGAGAGTAGGACACAATTGAACGAATAATCAACAACAATTCCAACTCCAGTCACAATTACCTTCTATACAACTGATAATCTATAGAACTGATATATATAATAATCAGCCCACACTATTTTGGTGGAGAGGCCCAGAATTATATTTAGTTGTGGACAAAATATCTCTTGCAGTTCGGAAGAAAACCCTTCATAGAGATACTTTGGGAAAATATTTAGCAGCCAGAAGAGCTCCTTGAAAATTCCCACCTATGTATGTGTATATACATTAGCTCACCCTACCTTAGTAGAGGGGCCCAGAATTTAATTACATCAGGCCTTTTTGTTGATAAAGTCCTCCATAGGCCTCTTCCTTTTTAGGTGATTCTCTGTTAATTCCTCTACCTCTGTCTTGGTCTTTGTCTTTGTTATCTCCTTCATCTTCTCCCCAGTCACTATCCTAGATCACTGGTGGGCATTGTGTCAGAAGCATAATATGTTGGGGATAACAAAGTCAAAGACCAAGACAGAGGAGGAGGAATTAACAGAGAATCAAAGAGGACTATGGTCGACTTATTAAAGAATGAGGGGAAAAAAGAGATATGGTAGAAAAGAAATAGAACAGAAGAGAGTGTGGAAATCTTCCAATGGTGTTCTTTGATTTCACATTGGCCTCATGGGAAATCCACTATACTAGTGAGAATTCAGAGGCAACTTTGGTGCTGGGAATGCCCGCTGCAGGGAGTATTGTGGAAATGGAAATGGCATAGCTCAGTCATGTCCAACTCTCCATGACCTCATGGACAACACACCATGCTGATCCACTTGGTTTTCATGGCAGAGATACTGGAGTGGGTTGCCAGTTCCTGGTATTCCCCGGTGGTTTCCCATCCAAGTAGTGACCAGCGTGACCTGCATCCTGCATCCTAACCACCGGTCTATCAGGAAACCCTAGAAAGTATTGTACTATCCAAACAATTCAAGAGATTAAAAAACCTGGACTGGCACTGTCTTCTAAACCTAGAATGTACTTCCCAAATTGTGTGATGGAGATCCATCCTAAATTATGTCAAATGAAGGCAGATAAATGAGCAGGAGCAGCTTAGTAAAAAAAAAAAATAGAACTCCATCTTGAAAATACTTGCTTATAAAAGTTAAATACTTAAGGACTGTGTTGGTATTATTGTTTATTATTTTATTATCAAGGATAGATATTCAAAATACCACATAGAAAAAATGAAACAATTGTGGTCCTTTAAGAAGTAAGCCTCCTATTAACAACAATTTTGCATTATTGGGTGATGTATATAAAAAATTAAAGGTCATTCTGGGAAAGAAAAAAATGTCAAACATCCTGGGATGATGAAGTATGAAATAGGTATAATATTTTGAAGCTCTTTTGAAGGCAAAGTTGTTCTGACTGTCCAAGGATCCTTTCACCCTCTGTCCATGAAAGGGTTAAATATTTGTTTTGCTTCTGGTACTAAGAAAAAGGAAATTTCTTCATTTATACGATTAGTTTGGTCTGAATTTATGAGCTTGATCACCTCTACAACTCATGTACTACTTCTTCCATTCCTACTTTCACTCTATTAAATGGTTATATAATGAAATAGTAAGGCCCCCATTTAATTCCAAGCACGTAGTTACCTTCAAACTGAACTTTTGGCTGCAGGTTCCATTTTTCCCTGCGTATATAGATGTATTTTATTGACTCAAGACCATAATTACAAGCTCACAGCCACCACACGCAAACACTGAACCCATACATAGCATTTCAGGTCGGGATCATGATCAATTAAGCAAGCCCGTAAGCTACATTTTAGACAGAGCCAATAGTAAATGAGACGGTCATCATGACATCAGTAAAAATTTAGTTTAAACTACAATCAATAAGTGTTTAGACGTCCGATATGCAATCAAACTCGCAATCCAGAAATGTAGAAATCAATAAAAATCAATAAAGCAACTGTTCTAGTCCATGTGGGTTCCATGATACGTATTAACCTCTTGATTCTCAGTATCTTGATTCTCACAAGCTTAAGACTGTTGTGCAATTAGTTATAATGCCTCTCATTGCTTTCCCAGTATTTTTAAGTCCAGTAGTGTGTTTTTATTTGCTTTTTCAGTGCTATGAACAGGTGTGTAACCCACGTGAGAATCCTATCTAGTACTTTTTTTTTTTTATACAAGGCAATTGCGGGCTTGTTGAATTGTTGTAATTAATGATTTGGGGTCTTTAGCCCTGGTAACATTTACGGGCTTGAAACATCAATGGAGGAGATAGGACAGAGTTACTTTTTTGACAACCACAGTACTTTTGAGCCTGTAACTCACAATTGGAATGCCATTAGCAAAATGTAGCAAATTAATTATCAGTAACTTTCATGGGCTCCATTACGGGCTCAAGTAATTGCAATTTGGACAATTAAATAGCGGGCTAGATTTTTGAAATAGCAAATTCTGCTGGTATTGAACCAACGCTGTTAGAAATATGTTTGTTTCCTGTTTCAGATGGGTAACCCACCCTTCCAAATATGCATCTAACTATTCTTTGGAACTGTAATCTATAAAGTATAATATAGAAATAAGTTATGCTAATAATAAGAAATATATTTTTCTTGTCAAGCTGTACAAAAATAAATTAAAAAGGATCAAACAGTTGATGAAAGAATACTTGGTAAAATCATTGTAAGCTCATTTTTTCTGAGGGTCGGTGTTGGTGATGAAAGAGGTCAGCATGGTGGAGGCAAAATAATAAAAAGCTCTGCAGTTGCTGGTATGAACCCTACATTTAAATCTAATGTTCAGTAATTCAGCATTTCACTGATCCGAATTCAGAACTATCCAGTCAGCTGGGCCATCAAACTTTAAGGTACACTAAATCAAATAATATATCTTTAAAAAATATGTCAATTTAGTTTGTAGATTCATTATTCTGTGGTATTTAACAGATATTTACCATTCCAACTCATTCCAACATATTATGTATTTATTTATAAAACAGATAAATAATAGTAATACAAAGAAAACTGAATAAAAATAGCTGAAGGTCTTAAAAAAATTATTTGGAAGTAAAAAAAAAATGTCTTCAGGACAGGGCATTGATGATGCTACTGCCCCATTTACCCATAGGGTAGAGCCAGAGTTGTCCATATTGGCCCATACTATCCAGTTATATACTATTTTTAAATATACAATTCTCATTTTAAATGTCAATGCAACAATAAAATCTTATTCTATATATTCTTTATATTAAATATTCTATGGTACTATGGTGACAGTTTGCACAGACCACCCAGAGTCCTAGTGCTAGCTCTGTCTACAGTCCCATTGACAGGAAGATATAGTGGACATGGAGGACAACGAATCAACAAGTTTTTGCTAGTTTTGTAATAAAAGATAACCAACAAAACTTTATCTTCCCACTGGACCCTGCAAATGGAAAACTAAGAGTCTACTAATTGCATTTTCCTCACTCCCAATAGAATTGGGTTATATTACTATGCTATAACTACAACAATAACAGCATTTTGTACTTCCGTTTAGCTCAGGCAGCTCTTGGGTGATATTTGTTGAAGGTGTACGAAGTCTGCAGGTAGGATATGCGTGAAACAACAGCAAACGGGACCATGACATGTCAGGATTTGGTGTGCCCTGAGTGGTTACCATCTGATAGGACACTAATTAGTGCTGACTTTTCTCAGGGAGTCTAATGCTTGTTTTTGAAGAACCACTGGGATAAAAGTCTAGAATAATCCTCCAAGTATGTAAAACTGATTTTGTAATCCGTTGTAATTTGTTATCCAGAGTGGTGGAGCTACTGCAGGTAGCACTGGGGGCCACCAACATGGCAGGGGTCATCTGCTATTAGCAGCGGCTTGGAGTAAAGGGGGACTCTTAGTTTATTAAGGGAGATGAACAGACAATTATTGCTATAGAAGGGTTAACTGACCAACAATATAAAATTCTAGCTTTTTATTCACTTCTACAGTGATATCATAACAGAGTATTTTAAGATTAATAAATACTTTTAATCCATCAAGTTCAAACATTTTAGATTTCTTTGGAACTTTATATTTTGGGAATAGGAAGGCAAAAACAAACAAACATCCTGATTCCAAACACTGGTATTCGAATTGTACTCTGTATCAATATACTATCCTCGTTAACTGACATAACCTTGTATGCCATTTTTATTCAAAATGCATCCAACTCCTTTTTAAAGTTATCTATTGAATCTACTGTCACAACTTCATTTGGTAGGGAGTTCCACATTCTGACCACCCATACTTTGAAGAACTATTTTATTACTGTCATGCTCAGAAGCCCCCTCTGAACTTTTTGGACTATGGACTGGTATTGCCCTGTTGGCGTGAGGTGTTTAATCATGACTACTCAATAATGGAAGTTGTTTTGCTGTCAGCCATCCTGTATGTGAGACAGATAATACTTGTCTATATGTGATGTATGGATGGTACCCAGCTATGTGTAGTATCAAAACAACAGGTTTTCCCAGAGGAATATAATAAAGTATATTTCCTGAATCCTCGGGGTGCAGGGGCAGAGTTATGGGGTGACCTGAGTTTGAACTCGCATTCTGGAGTGCGAGTCTGATCGCAAATCGGACTTCTAAACACTAATGATTTGTGGTTGAAACTCCATGTTTTATTGACGTCATGATGACGGTCTCATTTACTATTGGCTCTGTCTCAGCAGCAACCTAAGGGTTTGGCTCTGTCTAAGATTTTGGCTTTCTACCATGTATTTGCAGGCTTGAGACAATTTAATCACTCTGTGACTGTTGCAATTTTCAAGCCCGCAGACTTACAGCCTCAGGCATTATCATTATGGGCTTGGAATTTAATGAGGCCCTAAGTCTATAGAATCTGCACCTCACCCTTTGGCTCTAACCAATGGAGCAGAGATGACACTGGGTGCTAAATCACCTCCTGGGAAAGTATAAACAGTACAAGGACATGTTAATTATCTCTTCCCAATTAACCGGAGATCAAAGGGCAGAAGGGAAGAAAAAGTGTGAAATCTGAGACATTCAGGGTCCTAAGCTCAGTGGGAGGTTGGTAACCGTAGTTACAGGGTGGGAAAAAAAACAAAAAACATGTGGTATCTTTATTATTTTGGTTTACAAATGTATCTGAATTAAGAATAAAGGCTCAGTCTGCATCTACACTAACTAAAGGTGTTGTTGTTCCTGTTTCTCCATGGATGTTGGTCTGATCCGAACTGCTGGGTGCCGGGATGCATATAAAAGTCACCACCTGCAGATTGCTGCTATAAGCTACAGTAGGAGAATTAGGGGTTTATGGAGCCCAAAAAACTAGGTTGTGACACTTTCTTTAATTTGAAATCTTCTTTCTTCCAATCTCAAGGAATGACCTTGTGTAAACTGTTAGCTTTTTGGCAAGAATCATTTGACAAAGCCTTATATAAAGTATTCATATCACCTCATAAGCTTCTTTTTCTAGAGAAAATAAGTCTAATTTGTTAATTATGTTGCCCTTTTCTTAACCGTTTCTAACTCTATAATGTTCTTTTAAGAGAATTAAAAAGCACACCCAGTAGGTCAAAAATACAATTTTCCTGGAATCTCATCATAAACATAACTTTTATTTATAGCAATAAAATATTGTATTAATTCCATAGGAAGAAGTGGAGACTAACACAAGTTAAAATAGCTACTAAATAAAATAAAGTATGTGATTCACTAATGTATAATTTTATATTATTACTTTTGAGTCCTAGTAATTAACTACAGAAAAATACTTTCTTCAATATTTTATATGTGTTGCAAATGCCTCCTCAGACTGGATCAGGGAAACAATGTAAACATTTTGTAGGGACATACATAATAAAAGTATCACACTCCCTTTTATACATAGGCTGCGTAACCTAGGTTAGAGTCCACACTCACAAAGTATATTGAATGTGACCATCACTGGCAGCATATGCAATAAAGTGACCACCATTGGAATGGTCCCTTGAACTTGGTAGTTCTGTTGAATGACTGAATGACACTTCAAGAACGATCTTAAATATGTACAGATAGCTATGTAACTTTTACAAATTAGATAACTCGATGGCCATTTCATAATCACAGATTGAAGAGACATCTTCAATTACATGGTTGTTGTATATACAATGCATGCCCCAAAGGGAATATTCAATTTCAACTTTGAAGTAAGATTTATTGTATACCCCTTTTTGGTTGCTACCTTGTCATGGTGAAGGGGCTTGTGTACTTCAATGAAGCTGTGAGCTATACCATGTAGGGTCACACAAGAACGGCAGGTCATAGCAGAGAGGTCAGACAAATTGTGGTCCACTGGAGAAGGAAATGGCAACCCATTCCAGTATCTTTGCCATGAAAACCTTATGGATTGGCACAACCAGACACAATATGTGCCTGGTGTGCTGCGGTCCATAAGGTCATGGAGAATTGGACTAGACTGAACGACTAAACAACAGCAAGACGTATACGTTTAGGGGGTAGTAAGTAATTTACTACATACACTATAGTATTTTGGCAATTTAACAACTAGCTGGCATCACTTTTAGATCTAATGTAAGACAGTACCTGTGCAGAATGATTAAGCTTACACTCTTTTTTAATATTAAAGACAAAATGCCTCTGATAGTATTTGTTCAGATAGAATAGAGTATTTTTTTATTTATAAAGGTGAGAGCTTTCTTGCTAATGAAAACTCGTCAGTTCCTTTACTTATCTATTTCCTCTTACCTCTTAGGTTGTAATTTCCTCTGACCTTATTTCCTCCTGTATCATTGTGTATGTACAATGTGCTGCTTTGTCTTATCTGCCTACAAAGTATATGTAAACATTTTTATCCATAGTTCATTGTACTTTAGTACTATGGAATCTACTACTGGTCTAAAAATATAATAATAATTATCTTGATAATGTGGATATCCCCAAGGTGGAATAAAGACACCATTATTTTATTACTAAGAACAAAAATAGAGATCAGAAATGGATTTTATTAGTATGTGTGTTTAGTGCTAATGGGTCCACCTTCACCATATAAATAGTGGAGACCATATCAATGGTATGGTGGGTGTCATTGGAAATATATAAGACTATACATTGATGGATGCTGGAATTAGTTAACTTATACCCTATGTGACACACAATTATTCTCCTTCCAGGTTCACAGAAAAGCTGTTAATAAGCCTATTTTAATTTGGTAAATGCTGAGATTGGTTTGGTCATGTTATGGAAGTGCTATAGTGATTGTTTTACAGCCCACTCCTCTAAATGCTATTACTGGCACCTATCCTGTTATTTCTTCTATGAAAAGTGTTATCCATTTGTCTTTTTAAGTGAAGAGACAGGAATCTTTTATATATAATTAAAGATTTATTTTTCAATTCTGTGAGTATGGTCAAAGCAAATGTAAGACTAAAATGTCTTAAGTCAACTGGAAAATGTTCAACATGATCCTCTTGTACTCTCTGCGGAAATTGTTGTTCAGAGCTCCGTACACCATAGCATTGAGACAGCTGTTGAAATATGCCATAAAGTAACTGGCTACAAAGAGCCAACGTGGGATGGAATCTCCTAGAGATGGGTAAATGGCCACTGTTAGTCCAATGATGTTCAGTGGTCCCCAACATACTGCAAAAAGCACGAAGACCACAAACATGGTAATAAAACTGTGAATATTGTGAGGCCATGTCTGGGCTCGAATGTTTCTATCAGTCCTTACTCTATGACGGGTGTTGAGAACCAGTACCCAGATGCGTAGATAACAGTAACTCACCACCCCAATGGGTAAGAAAAAATGGAAGATCACAACAGCGATGGTGTACAGTGAGCTTACAGACTGTGAGAAGGTACAGGAGAAAACACGAGGATCATAACGTAGAGATCCCACAAACAGGTTTGGCAAGATGGCTGCCAGAGCCAAAACCCAGACCAACACCACATAGCAAATTGTGCTAGTGTTGGAGAAGAGGCGATGATACCAACTACTGTGGCAGATGTAGCAGTAACGGTTGACCGCAATCCCAGTGATGTTGAAGACAGAACCTATTACACTGAGCCCCATGAAAAATCCACTTAGCTGGCAGTGCATAGGACCCATCCGCCAGCCTTGATTGAAGATTGCCAGAAGAACCAGAGGGTAAGGGTAACAGGCCACCAGCAAGTCTGCCACAGCTAAACTGACCACAAAAGCATTGCCTGTGGAGAGAAAAAAAAAATATGCATGATATTATCCTAGTTTCTAGAGCCCACCACCTCCAATGCAGTCTTATAAGTCCAACAATGTTTGACCTCAATCTGTCAGACTCTCCTCTACAGCTTCAAACTCTCTCTGAAAAGCTGCCTATTGAGAAACGTGTTCCCTAATATCAACTATTCAAACAAGACAGTCTGTATATGGATCCTGCTGCCTCACCACACTACCAACAAGCAATCCCAACAGATTGTGTCTCTAATACCCTTAACTGACATTGATTGCAACAGCAGGGCCGTCAACACCTTCTGTCCCAAGAAATGTACTTTTGTCATGTCTTATATATTCACTTTATCCCCTGTGCTTGGTACTATATAATATGTTGGTGCTTCATAAAGATGATAATAATAGTTCTTTGCTGTCTTTCTGTTGCAGCTGCCCCTGAAACATAGTGTGCCACAGCATAATTGCTCAACGAGTCACCATGGTGAAAAATAGATCTTAATATTTTTCAAGGAATCACTGGAGGAAAATAACTCAGTGAAGCTATATTTCTTCCACGCAAAGTTAACAATAATAGAAGTATCAGTTTAGTAAAGTAAAATATAAACACTTTTAAGGTTGTCTTAAGTCACCCTAAGACTGTTCCATAAGAGAGTCAGGTCCAAATGTTCCCTCGATCCCTAGTCTATCATAATTTGGAATGAGAATCCCTGTTTCGCATTTTAGCCAATTCCAGGGCTTAAAACAGGAAAAAAAGGATATGACCTATAATAAGCAAGGGAGAACTAGAATATGGAGTCATCATTTGGACCTGGCTTCACTGTTATGCAAACTTAGAGATAATTAACATCTTAATTTTTTTTTCTCTTGAATGGATTTGTTCTTCTGTTTTTAGCCATCATATATTAAAATATTAAATGCAGGCAAGACAGTAAAACTTCTGTTATCTGGCACCCACGGGGACTCCCTATTGCCAGATAACTGTAGTTGCTGGTTAATCGTGAGTCCCCGAATTTAGGGGTCTAAACCACCCTTAAACCCCCACCAAACCGCTCAAAATGTCTTTAAAAAGGCATTAGCACCTAAATTGGGCAATTTAGGGCCCCAAAAAACAATTAGTTTCGAACTGCCGGATAGTGTCGGTTTAGCAGGAGTTTTTTGAAAATGGGAAATTGATGCCGGTGCCGGTTGCTTGAGAGATAACCGGGATTCTACTGTATTTAGTTTATTTATTTAGTTTAATATGCCCTTTTTGATTCTAGAGATTAGAGGATCAACCCCCTTCATCTGAAGCACATATTAATATATTACTATAAATAGGGGTTATTAACCCTTGGTTTTTCACCATGATTTCTAAACTTTGAATGCTGTCAGCACCTAAGATATCTAACCTTATCACACCGGGGGGCTACACTGGACTATAGCCAGTAATGTAACAGGTTGTGAAGTGAACGTTTTTATGAAACCTCTTTCTCAAGTTGGAACTGGAAACATCTTGTCTCACTATTAATAACAATCTCACCTTAATAAATAATCTAACACATTTGTTCTCCCTGGTACCTTATCTGCTGGTTCTAAGGAACAAAAGTCTAACACATTAAACATACCACTACCATTAGTCATAGATATAGGTAGAATATTAATCATCATAGATGCAAATAATATGTACTCTGTTCAAAGCAATGTTAAACCAAATAAAAATGTAATGTGCCACACATGGGGCCTCATTAAATTGTCCAAATTGCTATCAAATTGCTACAATTCAAGACCGCAATTCCTTTCACACCCGTAAATGGCAAATGTAGCCAAAAATCCTATGGGTACTAGAGAGGACTCGCAAGGGGGTTAAACACCTTTTCATAGCACTGTAAAAGCAAATATAAACACACTACTGTACTTTAAAATACAAGGAAAGCGATGAAAGTCATTAGAATTAATTGCACAACAGTCTCAAGCTCCCAAATCTGCAATAAAAAAAAAATGATGTGTAATTTCCGTGTTATATCGATCCCAGCAATCAGGGTGTTAATACATATAATTGAACTTGCATGGACTCGAATAGTAGATGCATTGATTTTTTTTATATTGCAAGGTTTCTGGATTGCGAGTCCGATCGCAAATCGGACTTCTAAATATGAATTGATTGTGGTTTAAACACCATATTTTACTGATGTCATGATGACGGTCTCATTTACTATTGGCTGTGTCTACATTATAATTTAAATGCTTGCTTAATTGATTGTGATCATGCCCTGAAATGCTACATATGGAAGCATGGTTTATGGTTTTGGATTTCGACCATGTAGTTGCGGGCTTGTTCAATTTAATCGCTGCAAATTTCAAGCCCGCAAACTTACGGCTGTATGAAGGTAAATGCGGACTTGGAATTTAATAAGGCTCATGGTATCACCTTGTTAAAAAGTGTTCTGGATCTCAAAACCGGTCTCCATGAACAACGTAATGTAACCAGCCAGTCCCCAGAGAAACATTGATCTAAAACACATGGGTAACAGAACAGTGTTAACCAAATATAATGAGTTGATTATCACTGTGGTAGAAAATGACTCTAACTGCTTTACCCAATTTTACTTTGCATTCTTTGTGCAAAAAAAAAGTATTTTTCCATTGCACCAGGGGAAGGTATATAAGAGTTATTTAACCATAGGGATCTGATTAAGGGCTATATATTTCCATTCTACGTGCCTAGTAGGCGGTGGAGTGACAGCTTCATTTTCAGGCTTTGAAGGACATTTTTCCGAATTAATAAATACCCATTTAAAAGACAACTAATCTGTTTCACCCTTTGCTTATTACTTGTTTTACAGGTTGTGGATTCTCGCTAATGTTGAACTATATTGTCCGATAAACTCACTAGTTGCTGCTCCAGAAACTGATCAGGAAGATTATGGATGACAACAGTCATATAATATGGATTTGGGGCTAGCTAGAAGACTGCATTGAGTCACTAGACTAACAGGGAAGAGCAGGCAGGGTAAACAGATTCTTAGATTAAAAAATACTCTCAAAGTTATCTTTAGCCTGATACAGGCAAAGCTCAAGTTTAAATGATGTCTGTAACTAGGATCTGGCAGGGTGCAACCATGGCCAGATTACCCATTAGGCCAACTAGGCAGCCGCCCATGGGCGGTTCCCACTTCTTAAATAAATGATTCCTGGCTTAAAAAAAATGAAATGCTGCTGTTCATAGACTGGCTACTAGGGAAAGGGAAAGGGAACTTACACACACAGAAAAGGCAAAAATGGGTACCTTGCATAATCACTCGCAGGGGCTCCTCCACTTCACTGCCTAGGGGCTCCAAAAAAGGTAGATATGGCCCTGTGTGCAACAGAATACTAGTCACAGTGGAAGGAATTCAAACATGCCTGGTATAAGCATAAGACCATCTACAAAAAAAAAACGATGTTTCTGTTACCTCCCAGGAGTGCAATCCATGCGTTCCCTTTGAACATTATCCTTTAATTAAAGAGACATGGATGGTTCCCTGTTTTTAATAATAATATAAACTGCCAAAGTATTTGACCACCTCGTGTCCCCTTGGCTTCGTTCTATTTTCGACATCAGCAGCACATAGCCAATGAAATATGGCATGTGTCGTGAGCTGTCTTGGTGGGTATATAAGGTGACATGTTGGTATTCTGCAAACATATCAACCATCACTGTCATGTTAGTAAAACATACAATTTATCCAACTTTGAAAAGGGGATGGTAATTGACTTTCAGGCCAAAGGTGGCAGTTTTTCTGAAACAGGTCAGTTTGTGAATGTGCTGCTGTGGTTAAAGTGTACCGTGACTGGACAAATGGCACCATTGCAAATAAACCATGTCAAAACTGCAGAGCTCCACGTACCATCGATGTCTGAGGTGAATGTCTGCTGCAAAGGTGTGTAAAGGGCCAAATGACATGCAACAGCTGAGCAAAATGAACCAGGGGATTACCAGATGTGTGTCTAGAATGATAGTACTACAAACCCTGTGGCTATGGGACTCTGAAGCAAATGGCTGGTCACTGCACCCATACTCACAAGGGTTTATTGTTAGAAACAGATTCAATTTGCAAAACAGTATGAAATTGGACATCTTCTACTTGGCAAAGGGCTGCCATCTCTGATGACGTTTTCTGCTCCATCAATTGGATGGACGTTGGCATGTGAGGTGCAAAACCACAGAGAATAAACACTCTGCAACCATTATTGGATGAACACAAGCTGGTGTTGGCAGTGTTATGGTCTGGTGAATGTTTTCTTGCCATTTTCAGGTCCACTCATACCTCTGAAGACACTCTCAGCCAATTGGGTTATCTATCCATCCTTGCAGAACAAGTACACCCATACTTGTTGTCTGTCTTCCCTGGAGCGGATGGGATCCAGCAGGGAAATGCTACATGTCATACAGCCAGAATTGTCTTGGAGTAGCTGGAGGAGCATGACAAAGACTTCCAAGTACTTCCCTGGCCTCCTAATTCCCCGGACTCTGAACCCCATCACCTAGATTGCCATGTTCACCGTATGGATCCTCCACCACGCACTCTTCAGCAGCTGTTGGATGCACTGCCATCTTCATGGCTCCAGATACACTTGCCAACATTCCAACTATTGACTTACTACCATACCGTCTAGCTACTGTCCGTGCTGCACGTGGCGGGTATTTGGGATATTAGCTTGTGGTCATAATAATGTGACTCAGCCATGTATATCTATAATATGAGGAAATTAGTATATGTCTGACTATAATTTTTTTTAATTAATATCACTCTGTGCACACCCTTTAGGGACCCTATATAAATGTGTCCGTTTTTACCTTGTGTGGTATATATACCTCATTATGTTTTCTACAAACCTGGTTCTTCTGTCAGAGGTTTATGGTCAACCAGTGACATGGTTCAAATATACTTACGCTGAGAGATGAGTTTTATCATTCAAATTGAATTATAAACCTGTATTATGGGGGAGAGTGTGATATACAAGATTGCTGCATTCTTGTTGTATTAACTGAGCTAATTGTGTGGGGGCAATTCAGTAACTCGTGCTCACCGACAACAGGCATGAGGTGTTTCTATGTCACAACCGCGCTGATCTGCACTTCCAGATCCTGTGCACCTCAAATTAAAGTAGGGCTGTTCGCAACTCATCTTTTCATACACTAAACATGTGAATATAAAGTATTGAAAACTTAGTATTTAGAGGATCCAAGGGGCACAGGGGATGTAAATCCAGACCTGGTAACAGTGCTCAATGTCAAGAAGCAGCTGCAAAGGCAAGTAAAATATTAGCATGTATTAAGAGGGGTATAAAATCAATGGAAGCAAATATAATTCTGCCACTATATAAATTCCTACTAAGCCCACATTTGGAATATGGTTATTGTGGATATCAAGTAAAGGAGGAGTATTGATACTGGGAGTAATCCAATTGCCAGGATTTGGGGTCAGGAAGGATCTTTTCTTTCCTTGGCAATGTTTCAATAGCTTTTTTTTTTTGCTCGCCTTGTTCTAGTCAATGATCAATAAACAATCTACATATTACAAGGATCAGGGAAGATCTAAAAATGTTGGACTTGATGGACTAAATATTTTTTTTTCAACCTCAGTTACTATGTAACTATGTAAGTAGATTTTGTCCACAGTGTTTTACCCATTAAATGTAAATTGTTTGAATTCCAGACACTCATTTTCCATAACATTCTCTGTCCCTTTAACCACCCATAAACTTGAACGTGCCAGCTACATAGGGTGGCTGACATTAGGTCATGCTGTATCGACAAAGGAATATAAACCCTGTCACCTCCAATCAGTCAGCTTTAGAACATGATGCAAGGTTTGTGTTTGGTCTCTGACAGGTGGGAAGCAGTAACCTTGAAACATCACTGTGTTGCTTGCACGCATAGAACAAGACAACTCTTTTAGGTTTAATCAAGAAGTCAAAGACATTGAACTCTAGCAAATGCCTACCCTTTGAAGCCTAATTACCTACAGCAGGCAAATGTGCTGTCACATATTCTGTCTGAGCACCTTGAACTTGCTTACACAGTGTGACTAGAATTGATTGCAAAGCTACCACAACAATAATGTACTCAATAGAAGGAATAATATTTACTAGAGAGACATGTGCATGCCTAATTGTACAGCCAGATAGCCTTACATAGATAGATAGATAGATAGATAGATAGATAGATAGATAGATAGATAGATAGATAGATAGATAGATTGATAGATAGATAGATTCTCTTTGACCCTATGGACTGCAGCACGACAGGCACATCTTGTGTCTGGCTGTGCTAATCCATACGTTTTTCATGGCAAAGATACTGGAGTGGGTTGCCAGTTCCTTCTCCAGTGAACCATGATTTGTCTGACCACTCTGCTATGACCTAAGACAGGAAGCAGGGACAGATCTACCATCAATGCACTGGGGCCCTTCTCTGGGGTGGGGGCCATTGCTGAAGTGGCCCATCAAAAACAGTTGTTTTTTACATTATTTGTTTAAATTCTCATTGACCCTGCCCTAATATAATAAAATAATATGTATGTGTATATATATATATAAAAAAATATATATATATATATATGTATTTATTTCATTTTATTTTATATACACACATATATATACATATACACTCATGTATATACACATATATATATATATATATAGAAATGTATGTCTAAATGCCAACTTATGTATAGTATATATATATATATATATATATATATATATATATATATTTAATGATAAATTATGGGTCAAAGCTTTCATGGAAAATACCTATTGCTCCATAACACTGGCACCCTCTAGTGGCCAAAATCTGGTATGCATGATTAAGTTTAATTTTGCTATTTTTTGTGCCTCCTATTCATTTAACCTGGGGGGGGGGGGTTGACCATGAAAAGGTAGTGATCCAGAAGGCGATATATATATATATATATATATATATATACTCTGCATAATTCAAGATGTTAGGGTCTTCCAGGATACAGACATTTGAAGAATACATGGTAATTAGGTCAGAGTTAAGTTAGAAGTTGTAAGAGCTAAGAATTATGTGTGCAAGTGCAACTTTATAAAAAATAGTAGTAGAAACAAGGGAGAGCCTTCCAGTAGCAATTGTAGAGTCAAATACAATAAAGGAATTCAAGAATTCATGGAATATACATAAGATTATTATAAGAATTGTGGTAGATAGAATGAGCAGACTTCTGTTAATTCTTTATATGTGAACATGTATGTATCAAAACACATAAATGAAGGAGAAATGAAAGAAAAAAATACAGTTGGATTAACATTTTAATAACTTCTTCCTAAACTGACATTCCTCTAGAGTGGATGGACGATGGCTTGAGTCACTTTTGCTTCAGTATAAATTAGTTGTGTCAGTCTCTTTGAATTTGAGGTGCACATCCATCCGTCATAGTTTGTGCTTTCCAAGAAATGTGCTGTATGTTTTATAATTCACATATAAAGCGGTCCATCAAAAACTATAACCTTCAACTAATCTCCACTCAATAAGCACTTTCCTACCCACAGCCACTCTATGCATGGACAGGAACAATTAACGAGAAGGAGTAGCTGTTGTAAAAAATTAATTGATTCTGTGCATGTCAATGACAGTTAATTAATTAATGGGGAGTAACTTTCATCTTCAGAGGTCATGGAAGACTGTAGGGGATACTGGCAAGGCTTTCTAGAAATGGCCATTAAAGTAAAGTCACTACGAAGATTTAATTCTTAGAATGAATGGCAGAAAGAAGCATATTCATATTTGAGAGTTAATTAACACAGAATAATAAGACTTTTGTGATAGTTCGGTTGTTCAGTATTTTTCAGTATGTTGTATATAATGTACACAAGTTGTATACAGGGTATTGGAATAATTTTAAATAGATATAGAGAAATGAATGTGCCTATATCTATGTCTACACAACTTATGCAATTTTCTTGAAAGCAATACTGAAGTCCTTATTTTATTTATGCTCTCTTGAAGATCAACTCTTGTTAAGGGGAATAGTGTTTTAGAAAGCAAAAATTAAATATATAAGCAGAGTGATTCAATTGAACAAGCCCGCAGCTACCTGGTGGAAAGCCTAAACCATAAACCATGCACCAATACGTGGCATTTCAGGCCATGATCATGTTTAATTAAGCAAGACCATAACTACCAATTTAGAAACAGCCAACAGTAAATGAGACCGTTATCACAATGTCAGTAAAATATGGAGGTTAAACATCAATCAATTAGCGTTTAGGGGTCCGGTATGCGATTAGACTCACAATCCGGCAATGTACAAAATAATAAAAATGAATGACGATACTGTTCTTGTCCATGTGGGTGGCCTGATATGTATTAACTCATTGATTCTCGATATTGATTAACACGGAAATTAAACATAAAAAAATGATTTGCGAGTTTGAGACTTTTGTGTAATTAATTCTAATGTCTTTCATCGCTTTCTCTGTATTTTAAAGTGCAGTATTGATTGAGGAAAAAAGTCTTCCCCAATAAACCATTATTACATATACCAGATAATAAAGTAATGGCTGGATTTTTACATTTTTTACAAGTTTTGTCCTTTATCATGTCAAATACTTCAAAAGAACATAAATATGTGTCTACAATAATTAATTGAATCATAATTATCATAGTTTGGTTGTATTATCTTTGATCAGAGCCCTTACCTCCTTTGTTGCATATTTTTTTTAACTTTGGATTTATGTTTTCATTTAAATGCTTATATATGTATCAAAACGGATAGATGGAGATGCATAAAAAACAAAACAAAAAAAAACAACAACTAAAAAATACCATTAAGGTTAACTATACATTTTTTTTAGGGCCAATTTATCTCCAAATTAAATAATTTTGATACGCTCAGAATTCTGGAAATGCATGATAACACTGGGGTAGATAATGTTAGATCTAGTTAGTATACTGTACTAATAATTACCATACTGTTTAACTTAATTTGCATACTGTGTCTCTCCAAAAAAGGTGTCATTCTCAAGAATTGTTTAGCTTACAAAAAGAGCTATAAATACACTATAAGGTAGCAGATATAGATGATAATATTATAATTTTCCTATCAATCAAGTGTTGTTGAAAGCTGTTATGTAAATCGGATGTGGAATGAAATACTTTTTCTGTTTTCCTTTGTGCTGTAGTGTATACTCGATACTTTACACACACACATATATATATATATATATATATATATATATATATATACTAAAGAAACAAAGAAACAGATAAAAGGCATTATGTTTAATCCACTTTGTCTTACTTGCAAAATGGGAAGAATTGTAGATAAGGTCTCATGTAGAGTAAATTGTGTTTTCTTTCAGATTTACATTCAAACAAATGGAGATAAACGCACAAGATTGCTGCAATCCACAATGCACCCTGCTACTCTGTTTGCTGTAACTTCAGTACAGAGGACGAAAATCAATCCCATATTGACATGTTTTCTAATGTTTAAAACATAATCTTTTAAAATGCATGATAGAAATGTCTGTACTACAGTGCCCCTTTAATATTGCACTGTGGGAAAATACCCCCAAACCAGTACATCTGAGTAAATTCTGATCTCGACCCAGCACCTGTTCTCTTACCTGATTTCCGAAGTTTCTTGTTTCTTAAAACGGAGGTAATGACCAGAAGGTTGCCTAAAATATCACCACTGATAGTGATGAGCAGGACAGTGGTCAGCGTGCTGACCACCCAAGTAGGATATTCATTGCCTTCTTCCTCCAAGTCTCCTGGGATGGTCTGCTTGGTAGTCTCCTCCATTGTTGTCATGACACTATCTTCATCACACCTGTACTAAATCCCCTGGGTAAGGGGGCTTGTGCCATGTTGGATCCCATCAAGGCATCTCCTGGCATTTGTATACACAAGTGCTCTCTCCTCATCTATTTGACACAAGTCATTCAGTAATGGTACAGTGCAGCTGTGCAACTCACAGCAACATCTGTTTAACATGCTCTCCCCCCTTCCTTCGCATCACATTATGGGTGGGATTTACCAGCATTGCTATTTCATTCATATTTTATTGTTCCTATTATAAAAATACTTAGATGTAACAATACGTGTTCATTTAATATTGGAGAGCTAGTGATTTCCTCTTGTCTCTTAAACACAGAAGTCAAACCCAATCAGATATTAATGCAAACTATTCATTCTCACACCAGCAATGCTTTCTAGGAAAGCTCAGACTATTTTGCATTAGAAAGAAGCAGCAATCATTACCTGGCGTAGCGGAGACACAGTTGGCTTCTGCCACAGCATACAGTGTAGAAATGAAAAATAATTCATTCAACTTGGATATCGAATCTCAAAATGTAAGCTCTTTTATAACATCAGCTTTTATAACATATATACAAATCTTGTCACTTTTTATAATGTCCACATACCAAAAATAATGTAATAAAGGCATTCTATATTGGGCTATATATAGTAAAGTATGATAGTAATGAGTAATTACAAATATAGATTTGGCAAGCAGGTAAGAGACAACTGGCCAATCTAGTCTGCCCTTTCTATTACTACAAAGTGGCTTAAAGGGACAATTGGCCACATTAAATTCCCACAACCGTAGCCCCCAACGTAGCCCGCAAGACTTATGGCTATTAAATTGGCCTTGTAAAGCCGCCCACCAACGACTTGCGGGCTAGGAGCGAGAAAACCCTACGGGACGTGATAATTCGACTTGCGCGGCCGCAAATCCTTTGTTCTTTCGAGCCTGTAACTGTTACGTTCCAATCGCGCTATTAAATTGCAACAAAATCATTGGCGTTCAAGCTCGTAACCTGCAAATGGAACCATAAAGCCTACGTGTGCTAGAGAGGACCCGCAAGGGGCTAAAAATCCAATCCATAGCACTGTAAATGCAAATATTCACACACTACTGTTCTTATAATAAAAGGGAAAGTGATGTTAGGTATTAGAATTAATAGCACAACATTCTCAAGCTCGCAAATCAGCAAAATAAAATATTTTTTTTCTTGTTTCATTTCCGTGTTATATCGATTCCGGCAATCAATGTGTTAATACATATAATGGAACTCGTATGGACTGAAATATCATATTTACGGCTTTATCAATATTACATTATTTCTAGAATGTGGGTCCAATCGCAACTTGTAATTGAAATCCATAAAACTTTGAAATCCCACCTCCATCACTGTGTCTCATGGAAAATATTATTTACTTGTTTTATATGGGAAAAGGTAAAGATCAATTTTCTGGGATCCACAAAGGGTTCCTCCTAACTGGAAGGCATTGCTGAAATTTAGCTTAACGCAAAGCTGACTAAAAAGCCCTATTTCATATACTGGTCTTACCTTAATATTTAAATATAGCAACCTGTTGAAATTCCTCAAAGTGCTGGATATAGATGGAAAAGTATATAAAAAGAAAAGTACAAGCATATATCCATATCATAATGTAATTAAAAATTAATTCCAACAGGCAACTGAGACAAAATACCACAATCATTTAAAATCATACCACTCTCCTTAAATGTATATATTTATACATTGTACTAGCTGTTTTTCTTTACAGAAAAGTATTGCTTTATGCTTATAGGCATCTCTGTATGCTAATTTTGGCTCATTGTTTGGCTAGGTGTGTTTTGAGTAACAGGATTTAGTTACACTGTAACATTGAGTAGATTATTTATGCCCCCACAAACAAGCACACTGTGTCAATAACACATCAAACTCAACAAATAGTATGCAAGAGCTGCACAATAAGAATCACACAAAAAATACTGAATATATCCAGCATACCTGTAAAGAAAAATAGCCAGTACAATGTATAGCTTGTTTTTTTATGCTCATGATGAAAAGGTTAAGACAGTTTAATGGGTGCAAGGGTGCAACAAGTCTCTGACAATTACATATGTACTGGGCCCCAATATTTGTAATAGTGGCAAATTATCATGCCACCCATAAATTCACTCCTCAAGTCCTTTTATCTCTACCCTTCCAAGTCTTTTTGATTCTATATTGTGTCCTGTCTATTCATTCAAGCTCGTATTCTATATTGTGTCCTATCTAGTCATCCAAGCTCATATTCTAAATTGTGTCCTGTCTATTCATTCAAGCTTATATTCTATATTGTGTCCTATCTAGTCATCCAAGCTCATATTCTATATTGTGTCCTGTCTAGTCATCCAAGCTCATATTCTAAATTGTGTCCTGTCTATTCATTCAAGCTCATATTCTATATTGTGTCCTATCTAGTCATCCAAGCTCATATTCTATATTGTGTCCTGTCTAGTCATCCAAGCTCATATTCTAAATTGTGTCCTGTCTATTCATTCAAGCTCATATTCTATATTGTGTCCTGTCTATTCATTCAAGCTCATATTCTATATTGTGTCCTATCTAGTCATCCAAGCTCATATTCTATATTGTGTCCTATCTATTCATTCAAGCTCATATTCTATATTGTGTCCTGTCTATTCATTCAAGCTTATATTCTATATTGTGTCCTATCTAGTCATCCAAGCTCATATTCTATATTGTGTCCTATCTATTCATTCAAGCTCATATTCTATATTGTGTCCTGTCTATTCATTCAAGCTCATATTCTATATTGTGTCCTATCTAGTCATTCAAGCTCATATTCTATATTGTGTCCTATCTAGTCATCCAAGCTCATATTCAATAACATGTCAATAACAATCCTGCATGCTAGGACTGCTACACTTTGCTAACAGGCATATGCAGTAGAAAGGTTAAACGGACACAACCTGTTTAACAATTGCCTACAACCAAGAGATATTGTTGACATTTAGTAAACTTTATTGTAATGTAACAAAAACAACTTATGATGGTACTATATATTTGTATTTCAATCACTTCTTCAACAATTCCTGTCAAACATGTTTGTGTAATTTATGACTCTTGCATTAAAAGTTATATTTTACAGACTCCATTACATTGCACTTCTACCATTTTTAACACCGAAATCCAAATGTTTTATTGTGCATTTAAAAGACCATATTTGATTCAAATGCATAACCTTCATGTGTTTTCGGGAAAAAAAATAGTGAAAATCTTTGGACTTCTTTCTCTTTCGGATGTCACATAAATGTTTTATACAAAAGTATGAAAAGTACAGTCAATCACTGTTATAAAAATAGCTTACTGATTTGATGTCACAGACTGAGTTGCAGTTGTCCTTAGAGGGATGTGAAATGCACCAAAACTGCAGTGATACATCAGATAGAGGTTTTAACATCAAGTGGGAAAACTAATGACATTATTAAAGGGACATGAAGGTTTTCTAGATTTCACTGCAATTAGACTGAGCAGAGCTGTATATCCATTCTTGAGCTGAAAGTGTAAAGTGAATTGTATCTTAATCAGTGACTGCATCTGAATCAGACAGGAAGGCATTTAAGGGATCTATAACCAGCATGAGGTTGCCTTTTTTTCTTTTTTAATAATAATTTTATTGAAAGGCATATGCAATATTACATCATATTTAATCATTTTTGTCACGCTTTGTTTTTCACAATAAACTGATCAAGCCTTTTCATTTTATGTTTTTGATTATTATTAAACAATAACAGTCTCTACATAAGAAAAAAATCTAAAATAAACAATCATAAACTCAACAAGTAAACAGAGCTTATTATAGCAGATTAAAACTAGTCTAAGTCTTGAGATTTCCAATGTGGCTCCCATAGGCATTTTTAAATGAGATCTCTAGCTCACTTATTAAGACCTAAGTATATACTTTGGTTAAGTAGCTTTAGGTTCATTAATCAAAGTAGTTACCTCCTTTCCAGCCAATCTTTTTGTAAGAGAAATCCATAGTCAAGCCTCCTCCGCCTCGAGTCTTCACCTCGTTGGGTTGTACTGAAACTCTAGAGTCAAGTTAGTGGGGCACTAAGAGGTGACTCCAACCAAGGCTCCCAAATTTTTGGGAATTGACGAATCTTATCTAAAATAGTGCAAGTTAGTTTCTCATTTATACATATATAGTTAATTTTTCTACCTCTTTAAAACTTAAGGTCGTAGATTTCCACCTAGTTATTTGTAGTTTAATAGCAATGGCCTTTAACTGAAATAATTTATTTTGAGCCAAAGATAAGTTTTTAATACGGATTCTCAAAAGGCAAGATTCTATCTTGGTTGTAATCGCCATCTTAAAGAGTGACGTGGCAAGTAGGGTTAGGGCTCCCCATAGGTTTTGGGCTACCGGGCAATACCACCAAGTGTGGATGTAATCCCTAATCTGTTGACACCCCCTGAAGCATCTGTTGCTTTCCCAGGGATTGATCTTCTGTCCTTAAGGGATGTTTCTAAGTGGGAATAATTAAATGATCCCTTAAATTAACAGGGCTCTACCCATTTTCCCCACTCCCATTCCACTCCTAAATCTTCCTCCCATCTAACCATAGTTACATAGTTACATAGGCCCTCATTCAATTGCGATTTGGCCAATTGAATTGGGCTCTAAATAAGCACATAACATATGTTTTTAAAGAAGTTTTTAGTTAGTGAACATCTATCCAAAAGCAAGGTTTTCACTAACTAAAAACTTATTTAAAAAATATATGTTATGTGCTTATTTAGAGCCCTATTCAATTGGCCAAATCGCAATTGAATGAGGACCATAGTAATTAAGGTGGAAAAAAGACTTTCAGTCCATCAAGTTCAACCTGTTAAGATCTCCTCTGATCTGCAATATGCGTATTAGTTATTAATTAATTAGTTGTTAAATAATTATTTATAGTATAGTATTTGAGTATGAATAAAGAATTAGTCCATCAAGTTCAACCTTTTTAGATCTCTATTGATCTTTTTAATATGTTGACTATTTATTATTAATTGTTAATTGAATTTGAGCTTCTCGTCATTAGATGTATTTGTAAAAATGCCATAACATTTCCCTATTATACCCTTGAAGAGTGGGAGATTTTTACAAATCAGTGAAATTTAAGAGGATTTCTGGGGTCCCAAGTTTTTAAACAGTTCACTGGCCCAGCTTTTTATTTTCAAAAAATTCTAATATTCCTCTTGAGGTAGATTATGAATCAAACAGAATGGTTCATAGTTATAAGATGTTCCTCAGTAAACCCTGAACCAAACCTGTCTAGGCCTCTAGAGATCCACCAATGTTTGGAAACTATGCTAGAATCTGCTAACACTTGAGGGAAGGAGAGAACAGACAACAGAGGAGAGATATCCAGATCAAGTCTGCTTTTGGTTCTACCCCTTCTCCAAGAAGTTAGCGTTAGATTTATCATTGGGTTTTGTTGTAATCTAACAGGACACAGTCTTTCAGGAACCCAGGTTATCTTATCCCAACTGTGAGGGGACATTTGTTGGTTTTCTAAGAATACCCAACTTGGTTGATGTTTAGCCGAATGTGCCAAGTGTAGCTGGGCTAGTCGTGCCACTTTAAAATAGTTACTTAAGTTTGGGCATGAAAGCCCCCCTCTACTCTTATGCCTGCACATTATTCTTTTTTAGATGCAGGGTCTTTTATTTTTCCAAATAAATCGGAACATATTCTGAAATCTATCTAATTCTTTTAAGGATATTGGGATAGGGAGAGTTCTGAAGAGATATAAGATCTTGGGCAAAATATTCATTTTGGTAGCAACTATACGGCCAGTCCAAGAGAGTTTATATTTTATCCACCTCTGCATATCCTCATTTAACCTTTTATACATGGTGGGGTAGTTTGCCTTGTGTAAGTCTGAGAATTCAGGTGTAATGTTGACTCCTAAATATTTTATGTACTGTGCAGGCCAGGTAAAGTGTATTTGGACTTCAGGGTTTCTATTTCAGATTGGGCAATGCCTAAGCTTAGAGCCTCAGTCTTCCCTAGATTAAGTTTAAGACCAGATACTCTGCTAAATTTATCTATAACAGACATTCAGGGTGCATAACAAATCGTCAGCAAAGAGAGAGCACTTATAGTGCTGTAGACCTACTTGGAGAACCTGAATCTCTTTATGTGATCGAATTGCCTGTGCTAGCGGCTCTATGACAAGAGCAAACAGCAGAGACGAGAGTGGGCATCCCTGCCTAGTGCCCCTTTGAATCTGAATCTGTGCTCTATGTTCTCCCGGCAGCTTCAGGTTGGCTAGTGGGGAGTCGTAATAATTTTTAAGTAAGTTAATAAGGCGTCCTTTAAAGCCGAATTTACCTAACGTTTTAAAAAGAAAAGGCCACTCCACAGTATCAAAGGCCTTTTCGATATCCAAGGCTGAGAGACACATTGGGGTTTTTGCTTTACTTGCTAAGTGTTGAATATTCAAGATTCATCTGACATTGTCCCCAGCCTGCCTATATGTTATAAATCCTGCCTGGTCTTTATGTATAATTTCAGGTAGAAATTTTGAAATCCGGGATGCCATAATTTTAGGTAAGATTTTAACATCACTGTTCAACAATGAGATAGGGCGAAAGTTCCCAACTTCGAGATTATCCCTACCTTCCTTGGGGAACACAACCAAGTCAGCCTGATTTAATTCTGGAGGCATTCGATCCCCCCCTCAGGATTGCATTGAATAGAGACGTGAGGTGTGGTGTAAGCAAGGATTCAAATTTCTTATAATATAGGTTCGTGAAACCATCCGGCCCCAGGGATATGCCCAGTTTAAGGCTCTGGATTGTTGCCTTCACCTCCTCTTGTGAAACATCTAAGTTTAAGTTGGATAATTGTTGCTCCGTAATTGAGGGGAGATCAAGTGACCCCAAGTGATGAGTATATCTGTTGATAAAAACATTGAAATGTCTTTTGAATGTCCTTTGGACTAAATGAAATCTTACCAGTGGGCATTCTGATCTGAGTAGCTCTAGACTGAGTTTGTTTGAACTTTAATCTCCTAGCCAGCATCTTATCCGGCTTGTTAGCCTTCCAGTAATATAGATGCTTCGTCTTCCTCATAGCTCTTTCAGTATAGTGAGAGAGCACCCCATCTAGCTCTAGCCTAATCTTATCAATTTGTTTACGTAATTTATTAGATGAATTCTGTTGATTGGTCTTCTCCAGACTGTTGAGGATCAACTCTGTATTTTTTGTGCTTAAGGGATTTTTTATGTAGAGAAGCAAGTTTAATACTAGAGCCCCTTATAAAAGCCTTATGGGCTACCCAACGCCAGCCAGCTCCAATTTCCGGAGAAGCATTGGCGTCAAAATAGAGTTTTATATCCTCAACTAACAATGCTGCACTGTTTGGGTTAGACAGTAAATACTCATTCATTTTCCAATTATTAAACAGGGTATGGTTAGGGCCAAGTGTTAGCCTAATAGATACCATGGCGTGATCAGACCAGGGACAGGGGACAATGTCAGAGTCTTGGGAGCAATCATAAATGAGGGAGTCTAAGAAGGTATCAATTCTTGAGTATGTTGCGTGTGTGGGGGAGTAGAAAGTGTATTCTCTCTGATCAGGATGAAGTCCTCTTCACACACATCCAACAGACCCAATCTATTTAGCAGAAAGGTAATTTTCCATGATCTATCAAGCGTGGAGTTAAAGGTAAGGTTAAAGTCTCCTCCAATTACTAGTCTTCCTGTGTCTATCGATTTTCAATATCTTAGTAAATTACTTAGAGTTTTATGGGGAGAGGTTGTGGGAGAATAAAGACTAGGGAACACCTGAGACTGTCCGAGTTACTATTATATAATGTCCGTCTTTGTCTATAGTTTTATCTTCTAGTTGGAATGGAAAGTTCTTATGAATTAGAACTGCTGACCCTGCCTTCTTCGTGGAGTGAGTGGTCATAAAGTATATGGGGTAGTCTTTATGCAAAAAGCTTGGCCTTTTCCCATGTGAAAAGTGTGCTTTCTGCAAAAGTATGACTGAGGGCTTAACTTTTCTATAAAATGAAAAGGCTTTCCGCCTCTTGAAGGGGGAGTTAAACCTCTTCACGTTACGGGTTATAAAAGTATAATCAGATGCACATATTCTAGGTTAGGAGCAGTGTGTGTGACATGTTGTCCAGTACCTGTTTTTTTCCCTTTTTTAAACCCTCAGGTGGAGCCGAGGCGGAGGAGAGCCTGAAGATCCAGACACCATACTCCAGAAGGAATCTGTAAACTTAGGGATAACGTCCTGATTTCAGCATAGATTAAGAGTAAGACAAAGATATAATGCATTAGTGTTGCTTCTCTTAGATACACATAATATAAGTAATCAGTTAAAGCAATGACATTGTTAAGCGGTAACTTTATAACATTCAAAGGATCTTTGCTTTACAGGCAGCTACAAAACAACAGCAAAATGACTAGCATCTCTCTTTCACTATAACCAGTAAATAACAAACTAGAAAACATTCTAACGTTTTTAACCATTAACTAGAAAACTTATATAAATTTCCAAAAAATAGAAATCTACTGTATATAAAGCTAGGGCCTAACTAGCAGGAGCTAAGGCTAAAGCTAAACTTTCGTCTTTTGTCTTCCTGAATTTTGGCTCTAAGCAGTAGGTAGCAAATCAGTCAGCGTCCTGTACATCCCTGACAGTCCATTTTGTTTAACAGAGTCAAGATACGTTACTTTTAGTCAGATCTTGTGGCGGGTGCTGGATCAGCAGCAGGTCGGGAGTCTCCCTTGCAAGAAGAGCTGCAGATACTCTGCCCTTTATGGCCAGTAGTAGAGTCTCTGGGGCCTCTAGGTGGCAAAGACTGCTTGCTCTGGGGTTGCGACGTAACCACAGTCCATTGTCTCTTGGGAATGGGCGGGGGAGGATGATCCTACCCCCGCCGACCTATTATTGTTTCTGCAGAGCATAGGTGCAATTGCTGTAGCAGGGCAAGACAATCCTCCAATGTACGGGTGGTATGTGCTGTGCCTTGATAGTTAAAAGTGAGGGCGAAAGGAAAACCCCATCGATATTGGATTTTGTGTTGCTGGAGAATAGCCAAAGCAGGTTTCCTCAGCCTCCATCTGTCCAGCGTGTTAGAAGACAGATCAGCGTATAGTCGTAAGGTAGACTTGTCAGTGCCCTTGATTATCTGAAGCTTTCAGGTCTCTGAAAGCAGTAGGTCCCTGGCTTGCTGTCTCAGAAATCTCACAATGACATCCTTAGGTACCTCAAGAGTTCTCACACCTCCAAGGGCTCTGTGAGCCCGTTCAATTTCTAGAATACTTTCCGCTTGGTCTGGAAGAATAGCAGCAAAAGTCTCTTTCAAGTACGCCATTAAGTCTTGCACAGCTCTTGGTATGCTACGAATCCTGACATTATGACGGCGAGAATGGTTTTCCAAGTCTTCTATATTGTCAGTAAGTTCCATGATGTGGAAAGTATTTTGGTTGATTGAAGACCTGTCTTGTTCTTGAGCCTCTACCAGCTGATCAGCCGTCTCTTCCAGCAGATGGGTTCGTTGCCACCAATTCATTCAAGTCTTTCCTTAGCGGTTCTATCGCCTTAGCTAGAAGTTGTTCAGTCGTGGCTACTGATCTAGCCAAAAGGTCAATATGTTGACCATGCCCTTTAGGGTTGTCTTCTTGGTCTGAAGAGTCTGAGTGATCAGATGCAAAGCGTGGGCTTAGAGGCCTTGGGCAAGAAGTGGTCCCGAATGCCCTTCGCCGAGGGCCCCTATTTGCCTTTCCTCATGGCTAGGACTAAAGATTTTCTTGGTCGGTGAAGCCGTCAGCACCTCACGTGAATTTCGTTTCTGTAAAGCAGGTGTAGACTGTTCATGAACAATAAGACTTTGACTAGACGTGCATGGGAAACCAGTTGCTTTTTTCAGAGGGAAGACTATTAGCTAGTCTAGGCCCCATAGAGAAGTATTTTTACATCTCTTGAGTTATAGTCTTTAGAGCAGTGTAAATGGTTGATGTGCCCTTGTTTGAAGCACGGTTTTAGAAGTCATAAAAGTCAGGCTCCTCAAAGCTTTTAGTTTGTAACAAAAGTCTCTGTGAGAATTCACATGGTAGTAGTTAAAGTGGTAATCAACCAGAGTTTAAGTGTTTACTTAGCAGCTCTGCCTGGAATAGGCTAATATAGTCCCAGCAGGTCAAGGTTTTTAGTCTGCAAAATATCAGTTGTAGTTTGTCGGTATGGTCACACGGTGGCAGAGTGAGTGAAGATCATCAGATATTACACCCCAGTTATATGGCTCCAGCTAGAAGCAGGTTTATTAGGTCTTTGTTACTTGGAGGTTTTATAGTATGCTGCCATAAAATCCTACAAGAGTGCCAATTGAATCTTCTGTGGCAAGGGATAGTGGATTCAGCCTTCAATACAGATGAGTGGGACTGCTAGTCCTTTGAGACTAATAAAGTTGTAATTTGCTTTTTAGCAGCGGTAGTGATGGCGGTGGGCCTTATAATGTCTGAGCCAAGTATAGAGTAGAAGGGCTGCAGGTAGTTTAGATTCCCAACATTTTTTACATTTGTGACAGTGCCAGCCTTTAGTTTGCATGGCAGGGTGTTAGCAAGGGCCTCCCTGTCCCGTCCACTACTACAGGTATAATGGCCACCGCTGCACCTTGTGCTTCTTCCCTCCTGCCCCCCTGGTACTCATTCTTTTGTAGGCTTGCTTGTTCTCCAAATAAAGGGCCCTAGGAGTAGTGGGCTAGCTAAATAAAAAAGGTCTCCTAATTTTCAAGTAATTATAGAGTTCTATAACGGGTAAATCATGGGTTGTGGAGAATTGGTCGTAGGTCAGCAAATTATTATTGAAAAAAACTGTTCCCTATGCGGTCAAGATTTCTGGTGGTCCACCAGAATTTAGAGATATTGTTCGAGTCCGCTAAGATTTGTGGGAAAGATGTAACTGACATGAGAGGTGACAAACCCGAACTAAGTCGTTGCCTGGAGTTGGCCCACCCCCAAAAGCGAAGAGTTAGAGAAATCATGGGGTTTTAAAGGGGTTGTGAAGGGAGCTAGTACTTTGGGGATCCAAATTAGCTTATTCCAACTATGTGGAGATATTTGCTGGTTTTCCATGAAAACCCAGGAGGCTGTTGTGTTGTGGAGTGTCTTCTGTGCAAAAGGGCCAGTTGAGCGGCTTTGAGATAAAGCCTCAAGTTTGGGCATGCAAGTCCCCCTCTGTTTTTATGCCTGAACATTACCTGCTTGGAGATAAGAGGGAGTTTATTTCCCCATATACACCTAAACATGCTATTCTGAAAATGAGTCTGTAAGTGAGATTGGGATAGGAATAGTCCTGAAGAGATAAAGAATCATAGGTAAGATGCTCATTTTAGTAGCCGCTATGCAGCCAGTCCATGAAATTTTAAAGCTCGTCCACTTCTGCATGTCCTCAGTCAAAGATTTTTTTTTTGGGGGGGGGGGGGGGGGGGAGTTTGCCTTGTAAAGGTTGGCAATTTTAGATGTATTTTAACACCCAGGTATTTTATAAACTGTGCGGGCCAGATGAAGTTATAATCAGATTTAAGAGAATCAATCTCAGTTTGTGACATACCCAGCCCCAGAGCTTCAGTTTTCTCTACATTTAGTTTAAGACCTGTGATTTTGCTAAATTCCTTTATGGTAGACATGAGTGCTGGTATATATATATATGAGTTAAAGGGTTTGGTCAGGGTGCATAGTATGTCATCCGCAAAGAGAGAGCATTTAAAATTCTGGTGGACTACTTGTACCCCCTGGATGTCGGAATTAGATCTAATTGCTTGTGCAAGGGGTTCCATGGCAAGTGCAAATAACAAAGGTGAAAGTGGGCACCTCTGCCTAGTCCCTCTTTGAATTTCGATATTAGCTTTTCTCTCTCCTAGCAGTTTTAGATTCGCTGTTGGGGAGTCGTAGTATCTCCTAAGCAGGTTAATAAAGCGTCCCCTAAATCCAAACTTTCTAGCATTTTATACAAATA
The DNA here is from genome assembly GCA_027410445.1 of Discoglossus pictus. NCBI lineage: Eukaryota > Metazoa > Chordata > Amphibia > Anura > Alytidae > Discoglossus > Discoglossus pictus. The sequence goes on along the minus strand of CM050167.1, from coordinate 44,260,015 downwards.
CGGCCATTCCACCGTATTGAAAGCCTTCTCAATGTCTAGAGCTAGAAGGCACAATGGAGTGTCAGATTTGTGTGTTAGATACTGAGTATTTAAGACCCTCCTGACATTGTCCCCTGCCTCTCTGAAGGGAATAAACCCTGTCTGGTCCTTATTAAATAAGTCTGTGAAAAAATTTAGAGATGCTATTGGCCATGATTTTGGCCAAAATCTTAACATCCCCATTAATCAGGGATATGGGGTGGTAGTTTTTTACCTCTAAATGATCCCTACCCTCTTTTGGAAAAAACACTAAATCAGACTCATTTAGTTCAGGGGGCATGGGTTCCCTGTTTAAAATTGCATTAAATAACAACGTTAGATAGGGGGGAAGAAGGGGCTCAAATTTTTTGTAATACAGATTAGTGAAGCCATCTGTCCCTTGGGATTTGCCCAATTTAAGACCGTGAATAGTAAATTTTTCTTCCTCTTGGGACACATTCGCATTCAATAGATTTAAGTCTTTGGCAATTGATTCCATGCTACTTGGATTGGACAATAAACAGTCATTACTTTTCCAGGTGTAAGAGGGTCATAAATTAGAACCCATATCTAGCTCAATGAGTACTAAATGATTAGGGGCAGGGGACAATCTCATATTTCAAGATAGGGATGCGCTAACAAGAAGAGTGTCAATCTGGGAGTAAGTCAGGTGAGTTGGGGAGTAGAATGTATATTCTCTACCGTCCCGGTAGAGTCCCCTCCAGGCATCGACCAGCTCCAACCTGTTGAACAGGGACTTAATCTGTTTTGTTTTGTTGGGAACTCTGTTGCTAGAGGATTCCACCGATCTATCCAGGATCGGGTCTAAAGTAAGGTTTAGGTCCTCCCCAATTATCAATTTTCCCAGATCCTGAGTTTCAATTCTTTTCAACAGGGTGATCAGAACTGTATAAGGGAAATTCGTAGGAGAGTATAGGGAAATTAATGTAGTTCTAACCCCCCCAATGGTTCAAGTCACCATGACATAGTTACCAGCTTCATCTATAATTGTATTCTCTACCTGAAAAGGGAGGTTCTTATGTAGAAGGATTGCACAGCCCGCTCTCTTAGTGGGAAGAGTGGCCAGGTAGAAGGTGGAGTATTCCTTGTGTTTATTATCATTGGAGAAATGGGTTTTCTGCATGAAAAGAGGGTTTATGTTTTTTGTAGAATGCAAAGGCTTTCTGCCTTTCAAAAGGGGAGTTGAAACCATTCACGTTATGGGTTATTAGGGTATAATTAGAGGGTGCAATTTAAAGGTAGGTGTGAGACCCTAGCTGTGTGTGTCATCTGATAGCTGGCTCCATAGTGAGCAAGGCGAAGAGGAGCCCGGAGAGAATACAGCTGCCCTATAAATTGGCCTGCAAGTGGCTGGGAAGTCATTCTGTTATGAAAAAGAGAGAAAAGGGTGAAAAGAGGGAGCATTAGCTCAACGTCAGTGAGGTAAATATGTTTGAGTAAGGAGATAAGCGGCATCAAATTAGCAGTTCTCCAATGGTACAACTACAAAATTTTAGAAATAAGAACATTAAACAACAATCAATTATCAATAATAATCTTCCTCTGAGTCTCTAGACAATAAAGAAGAATCCAATACACATAAGGTGAGGAAATAATCCAGCAAACTCTAGAAATACTGATAAATTTGTGTCATATTTAGGGGCATCCTGGCTCCTCGTGCCTCCCATGGGCTCGTTCAATTTCCCACATGGTTTCGGCCTGTTCAGGGAGAATTGCAGCGATAGTGTCTCTCAGATACTGGGTTAGGTCTTGTATAGCTCTCGGGATGCCGCGGATGCAAATGTTTAGGCGGCGAGACCGGTTTTCAAGGTCCTCTATCTTACCTGTGAGATCAGAAACATGAAATGTGTTTTGAGCATTAGCTGTCCAATCTTTTTCCTGGGCCTCAGCTAACTGGTCCATTATCTCTTCCAGAAGGTGAGTGGGCTGTCCCAGATCTTTCAGGTCCTGTCACAGGGATTTAATCGCCTTTGCTAAGAGTTGTTCAATCGTAGCCACTGATCTGGCCCCTGGTCTGAGTATTCTGAGTGTTCAGAGATAGAGTTCGCTGGAGACGAGCGCCCGGCAGATTTTGGTGGAAAATGATCCTATATACCCTTAGCAGAGGCTGCATGGTTTTGGCATCTTGGCAATTGGGTTAGATATATCAGCAAAAGATCCGCCATGAAGTAGGTTAAGTGTGGCATGCAGAGGGCAGATGCGTTTAATAATGTGCGTGGTAATCTAACGCCTCAGATTGTATTAGAAGACCAGCTCAATAAATATAGTTAAGACATAGTTGCTGGTTGTATCGCCAGATTATATCCCCATTTAGCTCTTAGTCCATGGTGGGGTTTTGAGTTAGAGTCTTTTGAGTGGTAAAAATGGTTGATGTACCAGCTTATGAAGCACAAGTCTGGAGGCAGTTCGTGAATTATAGTTTATACACAATGTCTCAGTTTGTATAAGAAGACTGACTCAATAAAAATAGTTAAGACATCTGCTGGTTATATTGCTGGATTAAATCCCCATTTAGCTCTTAGTCCATGGTGGGGTTTTGAGTTAGTCTTTTGAGTGGTGAAGATGTACCTGCGTATGAAGCACAAGTCTAGAAGGCCGTTTGTGAATCTCTGTATGATCCTGTGGGATGTAGGGTAAGAGGTGGCTGACCAAGTATAAGTGTTGACTTAACAGTTCTGCCCTGAGCAAACCAGATTAGCACCAATTAAAAAGTTTTAATTCAGCAATATATCAGTTGTGGTTATCTTGAGTGACCACAAGGTGGCAAAGTGAGGCTGGGTTGGCAAGTTATCACACACTGGTTATATGGCAGCAAGTGTAGACAAGTTCCTTGAGTGTTTGTTACTCTGGTGGTTTTATAGCATAGTATCATAAAGTCTTGCAAGAGTGTCAATTAAATGAAAATAATGGCACAATAATGATGTTGCAAAATATTTGATAATATCAAGTATCATGAAACTCACAGTGGATGTAATCTTTCATGTAGGTTTCCTTGTTTATAGGTGATGGGCAGCACTATTAAGGTATAACATTGTATACCCAGGTCATGAGAGGAAGGGAATAAGTGAGAGAGTTGCTTTCGCTGCAGTTTATGCAGTACTGAGAGTCAGTGGGGCTGCCACTGGAGCTCTAGCCTCCTTCCCCCCTGGCCCTCTAGTACTTACATGGACCCTGGGGACACTTGGTAGGCCACCACCGTCAAGGTGTCTTGCCCCTCCTGGTCCCGGGCCTCTAGGTATAGGATTCTGGTAGTTTGAGGGGATGATGGTTGCAAGCCTTCACGTAGGGAGTCCTAAGATGGCATCCCCCCGTTATTCACCTTGCTAGCCACCCCTTCCTATACTACTTTAGATAAAGAGAAGAAGTGGAACTGCCTTCCAGTGGAAATGGTAAAGGTAAACACAGTTATGGACTCTAAGCATGTTTGGGATTAGTGAAGAGAGACTGTACTGAGGCTAAGGTAGATAGAATGATTTGACCAGAGAGGAAGGGGAGGGGAGTCAAGGAAGAGAGAAAGTCATGGAGGGGGAAGAAAGAGACCTGGAGAAAGTCTCTGCAGTGAAAGTTACTGTTGTGTTTTGTCTTTTAAAAATAATAGGCATGCCTCAGAAAAAAAAAAATTAAATTACAGTGCAGTGTCAATAGTGTGCATATAAAGTACCAAAGCTGGGGAAAAAAATATTAAAATGTATTCTGTATTATTTTATTATTTTTTTATATACTATAGTCTATATAATCTATGTAATAGATTTTTTTTGTGAATCTCTAGGAAGTATAGGAGCCCAAAATGAGGTGACCGAGTGTGATACTACCTTCTGCAGCAGGGTCCTGCAGTCATATAACCCCACAGCCTGTGCTCTGCGCAGCACATCACAGCAGCATGTGGAGAGAGGGAGGGGAGAGCTAATTTCACATACGCGATCGAGTTCGCAATGATGCTACCGCTACTGCATTAAAGAAACAAGTAGACAGCAGCTCAATTTATTTCATAAAAGGTTCTATGCTTATTTGTACCCCCATCCCTCAGTTCCTACCCTCCAGATTCTGCATTTGGACCACCCATGCCGTGAGAACCAATCTCTCGGAACTGGACTCTCTTCTACAGCACTGACTAGACCTGCCGCTCATGGAGCGTGATCTGTCCCGTCAAGACCTGCTGAGGCAAAAGGAACCATGAGTCGGCTGTATTTGCCGCCTGAGGACAGGTCACTATTGTCAGATCTTGCCGTGGAAGGACGCCCAACTGCTTTGTCAGCTGTCATTGTCACGGCGTGTTTACCTTTCTTAGCCGATGTAAATGTAATTAGACTGTACCTTGAAGTATCAAGTCAAGCTCTGGCAGGGCGAGGCACCCTCTGGACCACTTAATTGACCTCCTCTACCCTGTCTGGGCTTGGTCCTCTCATCTCTCCCTCAATCTCATTCCTCCTCTTCCTGATTGTGGACTCCTGAGGCATCAGCATTGCCTATGACCAGACCTGGAGACTGGGTAGGTAGAAGTGTCCGAGCCTGGTATGTTCTCCATTTCTATTACCCTGCCAGTTCCTAAGAACCCTATGCTCACTAGGTGGAGGCTGTGGGGTCAGCGAACCCCCACCAGAGTTTTTTTTTTCCTGTGGTTGTCGCGCTGTTGCGGAGCCACCGCCAACAGCAGTTCTGTGAGTAGGCTGCCTCATCTCTTTTGGCAAGCTGCCATCAGCTTTCTCCATATGACTGGTAGCCCTGTGAGGAGAGGGATCCCCAGACGCCCCCAGGGGATACAGCCATGTCAGACTGCTCCCTAGTGGGCAAGCAGTGCCCAAGAACAGCATGTGTCTGTGGCTCACTGGCTGTGCACTGCTGGTCCCTGCAGAGGCGGTCTTCCAGCCACCTCACCCCATGGCTGATGGCCCTTGACCTCACCTGGGCCTATAACCTCTCTATTGCTGCAGACTGCCCCTCATCTATAACACTTACACACACAACGCACAACAAAAGGTATGAAAACACAAATGAAGACAAACAACACAGAATCACACAGTGCTGATGACACTGCTGAAGACAAGAGAAAGCTGGATGCGCCGATCCCTGTGACCCAAACTGCCTGCACAGCTCCCTCAGACATCCCACACACTGGTGTCTCCTCTTTGTCTGGCCGTGGAGTTAGAACCTTCCACCCGCGCCAACCGCTCCCACAGTCCACCGCCGGGACCAGAAGCTCTGCCCGGTCAAGGGTCCCCTCCTGCAGAGTGCGTTCCACTTCTGGGACCCTTCCTGAGCTGCAAAGCATTTGGATTAAACCATCTGCCTCTTGAACTGCAAACAACAGTTATAATACTGTGCTATAACTGAACATGATTAATTGTAAGTTCTAGGACTTTTTGAAAGACCTAGCTACATTTAATTTTTTTTCTGCTCCCTTTACCATGTTGAAATTCTGGTTTTGCATGTTTCACATACCTAGATGTAAGATACTGTAGGTTTATAATCCCTTCATGTAAAAAGATACTTTTAAATTACACTCTTGGAAATTAATGAGTGGTGGTGTGCTCTCCATCATTGTATTGCAGGGCAACCCTTTTTTTTAACCACAGGGAAATGTGCGGACACTAGTGCACCTTATCACCACACCTTCATTGAGATCACATGGAATTAAAAAAAAATGTCACATGAGAGAAGCCTGCTAAGTGTCTTTGGGATAATAATTATGTGGTCACTCTGATTTAAAAAGAAACTGAATAGTGATCTATTCTTCATCCAAGGCCCCTCCAAGATGCCTAAACCTGAAACGAAAAAAAAAAGAAAATGGTTCTTCCCATTAAATCTAAATTTAACACACTATTTTAGCATATCAGCATTTTTTTTTTTTACTTTCTAAAGACATTTTGTCCATAATCCAGTTCTTCAAAATAACGTATTAATATGACACTTCAAGTGTGCTATAAATTAAAAATGAAAATGTGTATATGTTCACATTACATTTAATTGTGCAAGTACACAAGAGTGCACCCTCTTGGATTTTTGGGACATGATTTAAAAAATTTGCACAATTTAAATTAGTCTGGAGGTTGCAGACCAGGCCCAGGCCTAAAGCATTACATTTTCAGGGGGCAGGAGGCTACCTGAAGTTTATATTGCAGTATATTTCTATATGTCTCATATTAAGTGAACCCAGCACATTCTGACATAGAGTATATGTACATGAATACACATAAACTTACAATTTATGTACAGCTGTGGTGACAAGGTCTACTATCTCGCTATGATGGGCACATCTCCCCACAGCTTTGGACAGGTTTTCTTCTACACAGCTTTTAGACATTGCTGTGTCTTCTCCTTCCAGGACAAATTAATGTGTGTGAAGGCCTGCATGATATTCTTCTTCCAAAACTCTATCATCAATGGTTTGTCCTGGCTGTTTGTCTGGTCAATCAGCTGGGGGAAGGTGCAGCGAAGATAGTAGGCCTTGAAGGTTGCAATGACCCCATGGTCCATAGGCTGGATGGACAAAGCGGTGTTGGGCGGCAGGAACACTATTTCCACCAAGATGCAGCAGTGGAACTCAGCCAAGTTGGTCGGGTGGCTTGGAGCATTGTCCATTATCAGGAGCGATTTCTCCTCAAGTCCTTTGCGCCTACAATAGGGCTGCACAGAAGGGCAGAATTGGTCACTAAACCACTCGTTGAAAATGTCCATGGTGATCCAGTGCTTCCTTTTCAATTGCCAAACTACTGGCAAACTTGGTTTGCAACGCCCTTCATAGCTCTTGGTGTCTTTGAGTGGTACACCAGCAATGGCTTAATTTTGTTCCCTCCCAGGTTAGCCTGTCTTTGGCCGTTTTAAAGCCTGGTGCTCTCTTCTGCTTCCTAGATATAAAAGTGTAGCTTGGCATCCTCTTCCAGAAAAGGCTGATCTCAGTTCTGGTGGATAGTTGCCTCTTTCCACTACATCCTTCAAAGTGGCTGGAACGCCAGGAGCAGTTCCTGTGCCAGCGGTTTCCGCTTCTCCGCTTCTCTTTATGTTGTAGAGGTTGTTCCTCTTTTTGAACCAGCCAAACCAACTGGCTGTGAAGCTCTCTGTCACATACAGAGTTTGGGTCAGAATATGGCTGTAAATGGCTCTTGCCTTCTCTATTATGATGGCATTGCTGAGGGGCATGTTACACTCCAGTTCAATGTCTGTCTAAATGGACAACCTTTTCTTCGTTTCCTTCAGGGCGTAGCATCAGAAGCGGGTAATCTTCTTTGCAGAAAATGCAGTGCTTGTGGTCGTTGAAGACTTTATCTTCTCTGTTTTCTTGAGGATGGTACAGATGGTGGAGGTTTGCAATTTCAGACTTGCCTCATTATCGACTTGCTGCAAGCCCCCCTCCCCTCCCCCCTCTCAAGGTGGTTCACCACCTGCATTTTCACACCCCATGGTATGCTATGGAGCTTCAGCTTAGGCTGATCTTCTTTGAGCTCAGAAATCTGTAAACAGTACAAAAAAAAAAAATTATGTTGATTTTTTTAGACAATTAACAATTAATAATTAACAATCACATTATTAGAAACAAGGGAACAAAGACAATATTCTGTGCCTTGCCACTGGATGTTGTAGGTAGGATTTGAGGGTCTTCTGTGTCTATTTCTCTGTGTAGTTTATAGGCCTCGCGCTTGAGTGTTACTGTGTTGGGTTGTGTTACTGCCTTGGGTTAAGTGTTACTGCCTTGTTCGTGGCTTGGATTAAGTGTTACTATCTTTCATTTAGTGTTGTTACTGCTTAGGGCTTTTTTTCTATGTTCTTCGGGCTAGTTTTACATCCTTTGGGCTAGTTTTACGTCCTTGTGCCTCATTTTCGTCGTTTTGCGTTTTTTCGGCAGCCATTTTTTTTTTCGCTTAGGCGATTTTCAATAGTGAAAAAACAGCAAATATGCATCAAATTAACTTGCAACCTGACTCACAGGCTCCCTGCTTCTCCCACTGTGCTGTGTGTGTGTTTGTGTAAGTTAGTTTGAGGCATATTTGTTGTTTTTTCATGTCTTTTCATTTCCGTTGTTCAGCCATTCAAGTCGTTATTTTGCGAGACACACAGGGCATGTGCGGTTTTCGGTCCTAAGTCGTACAGGTCGTAAGTCCCGCGTGCCTCAACTGCACGCCTCCCTTCGCGATGCTCGCAGTGCAATGAGCACCTTTGGTGCTCATTGCACCCTAAGTCCCACGTGACCAAGATTGTAAGCGTTCTCCACACTGACAACTATATATTTGATAATAATAATATTATTTATTTATTTCATTCTTCTCTTTCAGAAGGGACCCAAAGAGCCTGTAAGGGGAAAAAAAGAGGGTTATACATTATTTGAAAGCCTTGGTGGAGACAATGGTCTTCAGTCTCTTTTTGAAGATGTCCAAGTTATGGGCATCTCTGATTAAGTAGGGCAGAGAGTTAAAGACTCTTGGCTCTACAAACATTAAGCTAAGGACCTAGATGTTTGTGGACAGATTCTTGGGATGGTTAATAGATTTTCACTTGCAAATCTCAGGTTACGAGAACATAAGGAGGAGCTTTGTCAAATAGATGTGACCTTCTTCATTTAGAGCTTTGTATGTCAGCAGGTCATGCTTGAAATATACATGGACTTTAACAGCAAGCCAGTGTAGGGCACGGAGAACAAATGTTGTGATATGTGGCAGGAACAAGGTTGGTTTGTTAAAAATTGAGAATTTGCTTTCTGTACCAACCATAAGCAATGATTTTAAGCATAAAGTACAGGAAAAGTTTCTCTTAAGTGAATTTTTACTTCTCATAGTGGGGTATGATAAACCACATGAGATACCTGGTCCAGTTAGATTGTTATCTTGAGCAAATCTTTTCAAAAGGGTGCTACAGAAGTTACTACATCCCTCATCCACCACATCTCCCTTCGCTGATAGATAAAAAAGCACAGTCCCATGATTCATCTCTCAGGACACAATGAAACAGACAAGAGGAATTCTTGTATACATAAACAAAGTCTTTAAAAATCTGATTTTCTTCCAAAATGATTTATATTTATATCTTAAATAACAGTTAATGTTGCTAATTTGTTTGAGCTGTGAAAACTTAATTGAAATTATCATTATTATGTACATTATAAACACGTTCCATTTTACTTGAACTACAGTAATAGACCAATGAGAGTAAATGCTTATAATTATACAATTTACCTGCTACTTGCAAGAACTTAAATAATAGAAAATAAATGAAAACACTTGCTTTAAAGATAGTCTAAAAAAGAATGTAGGAGGAGTTCCCTATACCCCTCAGCAAAAATAGAGAATTTGTCACCTTTGGTTTCCCATTAGACTAATTGCAGCAAAAATATATTTGACCCTCATTACAGTGGACTTTTAAGCTCAACCAATCCTCTTTCCATTGTTACCGTGAAACGCTGTACTTTTTCCCCTAAAGGCTAGGCTAGTTGAAACAGAAAAATTAATAGATACCATTCTTGACCCAACACCTTGCTACAAGTGAGTTAACAGCAGCACCGGTCAGGCAGAGAATTTGTCTATACCCCTCCTAATTTTTACACTAAGCCTGCAGCACTGCCAATCATCTAGAAACCAAAACTTGTTCTGACTTTCATTTAACAAATATTCTAAGCAGCTGGAATGAAAAACATATATTTTTAGGATAAGTATTGGAGACCCATCCGACTTCAGCCTGGTACTAAATTATTTATTCCATACTCCCATCAACATGGCTGGCGCTAGCTTAAACAGAACCCCACTCCTTATGAAAATATATTAGTAGTTTGTTTTTTTACTAATTAGAGTAAATAATGAATTGCATAATCTTCTAATAGATTAGTCAAAAAAAACTTCATAACATCAACAATTAACTTCCAATTCTGATTTTACTTTATAAAGGTAGGCCACTAACACAGGGACTGATAACTGCAGGTAGAATGTGAGTTCAAACGACATGCTTTCTTGTATTGTTATTTCAAGCCATATTTGTCTGTCAGTAGAATATTTACAGCATGTTGAAATTGTTAGTTTAACTTACGGTAAGGATGGATTTAGAGAGTCCTGATGTTATTGAGCCAAGTAACTCCATTGAGTAAACTGTGTATGTGTATATATATATATATATATATATATATATATATATATATATATATTTATTTATTTAAATAACCGTATATAACAATGAATGTCAAGTGAATAATAAGAGTATTGCAGTGTACAATAATACTTTTTTCATTGGAAAAACATTTTATTTGGAGTGACAAATAAATATATGACTTTCTTCTTCAGGTCTAAAGAAATAGGCCCTCATTCAATTGCAATTTTGCCAATTGAATAGGGCTCTAAATAAGCAAATAACATATTTTTTTTTAATAAGTTTTTAGTTAGTAAACATCTATCCAAAAGCAAGTTTTTCACTAACTAAAAACTTATGTAAAAATAATATGTTATGTGCTTATTTAGAGCCCTATTCAATTGGCAAAACTGCAATTGAATGAGGGCCATAATGTTTATTCACAAGTGAGATGGTTAAAAAAAAAAGAGACCTGGGAGTGGGCATAAGTCAAATAAAAAAGGAAAAATGCATCTCAAGGAATGTGAATGTAACATCAAACAAATATATAAATAAATAGACAGAAATTGGATTTAAAAAAATTATGCAACAAAACATGGGAAAAAATAAAGAATCACATGAAGTTTTGATAAAATGAAAATCAACATTGAGTCGTGTATCTTTGGTATTGACAAATATGATCATCTTCATCCAAATGTTTTTCTCATCTGGGTGTTTCTGAAATTCTCTCTGAGTATTTTGATTTTCAGATGCTGGATGGAGCAGCCTTTCTAGGTAGAAATGGTGCCCAACTGCGATACAGTAACTTTATTTGTAGTTTTTAATGTAATGTAGATTCAAGTGAAGATCCTGCCTGGTTTCCCCAATATAAATGGCCTGTTTATTCAATGTATCACTATACCCTTCAATATATATATATATATATATATATATATATATATATATATATATATACACACACACACATATACACCTTACTAACCCAAATATGATGAGTCATGCCTCTTTAAATAGTCAATGATAACGGACTTCCAGCCAAAATTCTCTATTAACCTGGATCAAAAATGTTTTAATGGGTTAAACTGGGACCAGACATTTTTTTTTGTTAGTTTTACTAACAAACATGACAAATATTATTACATCCAATTCACTTAGAATTGACATGATCCAGATTCAATCATATCACAAAGGAGATATGTAATATTTCAAATAAACAAATACATATAACAAACATACATTTTGGGTGTATTAACGATTTGGCTTACGAACTTAAAGACACTTCATTTGAAGAGTATTGGTCCCATAGAGACCATTTTAGTATAACGTTGTTTTTTGGATCTCCGTTAGTTTGTGCATAATCTCGATTTGTCTTTTACGCTCTAAGATTATTTTTATTTCACTCCAACTGGGAAGGATACCGTTTTTTCCACTTCAAAGCTATTAGCCATTTGGCCACCAATAATAGGTGTACAGCAATTCCTAATTTTCTATAGTCTATACCCTTTGGAAACATGTGGAAAATAATTTGTTCCGTTGTAGGAACCAGTTCTGTTAAATTATCAATGATATATAAGAAATACACAATGCCCAAAATGTTTTAATCCTTTCACATAGCCAACACACGTGGACATGTGTACCCTTTTCAGTGCAACCTCTCCAATGGGCACAAACATTTCATCAGATCTAAATGACATTGTGGGTTACATGGACCTATTTAAACCAGACCTGGGCCTGGTGCGGCCCACGGGCCACATCTGGCCCTTTGACTGTTCCTGTCCGGCCCGCTACAGTGGGATACAAATTTGTGTCCTGGACAAAAAAACACTGCCAATTGTAAAAGGGGGCAATTTGTGAGCAGCAGTGTTGTGACCAATTGGGATGGATAGCATTCTGTATATACTGCTCCTGGCACTGAGAAAATAAAATAAAGCTATAAAATTTAAATTGAGCAGCATTAAGTTCAGCCTATGGTTCGGCCCTCCACAACATTCTGAGTATCTCATGTGGCCCCGTTGGGAAATTAATTGCTCACCCCTGATTTAAACCCATAGATACACAGACATTTCAGCTTGTTTATCTTGGGATCAATTTACAATGCTCTTATTGCAATTAAATTAAAATTTACTAAAAAGTAATACTGAATTGTAATTACAACAAAATGTAATAATATAAAAGCAGGTATTTATAAAATTATACTTTATTGTTTTCAAAAATAGAGCTATATACAGAAGAAGAAACAATATAGCAGTTCATTGAGGAAGCAGATGTGCCATCCGCCTGTAAGACCGGCATAATGGCACATACAGTGAATGAATCCACTTGTTATAGATACAGTATAAGTCAATGTCTCTTTCATGCAGTGTCATCAGATTATCTCAGTTCTGTGTATTCAGTGTCCATAGATATAGAGCTGACGTACAAATTTATTGCCAGACATAATACTGAGTGACGTACAACTCTTTAGGGTCACCTTTGTTCACATGGATCATGCTCCGCATGTTCTGGTACATAAAAGATCTTCACACTGTCTCACTAACTTCAGTGCTGTGGTCCCGCACTCTTCAAACCTCCTTCCAGAGCAATTCATTTACTTGACTGTCTAACAGCAATATATCGGCAACAGAAATGCTCTGTAGGGCCATTCTTAAGCATTAGCTGGAAAGGATAGTGAGACAAAGTCCACAGCAGCCTAAACACTAGGGCAACTGGTAGAGGAAGTGGTCGAACCTCATGCCACCTTATCATAAGTCTACAATCCTTATGTTCCTTTGCCGATTGCCTCATTTCTGAGCTATTTCCTTGATCCTTCATGTTCATGCTCAACATTTCCTTCACCGTTTCTCTCTCTTTCTGGCTTCTGCCAGTTCCAACATGCTCAATAACAACACTGATGTCTCATTTTAAAACATTACCTCATCACAGCTACCATAGTCACTTCCTGTTCTATCAGGTGCCTGGTATGTTGGAGGTGACATGAGTGGTGGGCCACAATCTGCGTATGAAGGCTGTGCCGTGCTAAGGCGCACACTGAGACGTCTATAGCCTTCCTCAGGTTGGTAGTAGCCCTCAGGCTGCAGAATTTGTGAGGGATAGTAACTAATGGCTGTGTAATGGTCTTGGCAGTGGGAAGGTTGGGGGAGAAGATCCTCCAGGCTGCGATTGCTGTAACATGGAGGCAATGGGGCTCTCTTGTTGTTGCTTTGTAGTGGGAATGGAAATCCCCCATATAAGGCATCTGTCTCTGTTTCTCTTGGTAATGGTGGAATAGGAGGTGCTGAGGAGGGAGAAGAAGGCTGGGCAGTCTGAATGGACTCATAGGCTGGGTATTCTTCCAGATCTGTGGGGGGATAGCCTGGCCAGTATGGTGAGTCTGCTGTGAACAAAAACACGGGAATGTCAATACATGCAGTTAGTAGAACGGAAAAGTTGTATGTTACATATTCAAATAACTAGTCTTTGGGGGGGTGGGGGGGGGGGGGGGATTACGCCAAAAATACATTTGTTGAAGTTATTGATCTCTATTAGTACACAAATAAAAAATACCTTCATTGAAAAAATTGTAATTTGGTTAAGTGCTTTCCAAACTCCTGCAGAAATATTTCTCTAAATCTCAGGACGTCGTCTAGAAGATCAGGTATCACTTACTACAACCAGCTGGCCTGGTTTCTTATCCATTACAGATACATTATTTTGCAATGTTATATGAATTAACCTTCTCCTGCATGTTTGTACAAAAGGAAGTCAAATAAAATTGCAGAATAATTTAGATTGACATCAGTACTTTGGGTAAGGTGGTGTGATAAGCAAGTTTACATAGGCTAGGTACCCACACCCTTTAGATTGAACGTTTCAATCTTGTGAGGAGCTTTAGGGAAAACACTGTGTATATCTGATTGAAAGCTCAATAACAGGGCCTTCCATTATTTTTCATTGTGGGGAAATTGTTTATACTTGTACCTAACCCCTGTATTGCGCTACGGAATATGTTGGTGCGTTATAAATACAGGATAATAATAATAGGTTACAAGAGAATCAGAAAATACATGACTTATTGGAAATTATGCCTGAAATAGGGGGCGTTATGCACTATATATAACAGCAAATGCTTACAGGAAGACTGTAGTCCTATATTTAAATTTAAATACAACCTTTAATTTAATATGCAATGCAATTATATAGTAGTTGTATCTACAATTTTGTTTTCTGCTGATCGACCTCAACAAGAAGAGACTTCTTTCTGCTACAGTGGAAAAGAACCAATTATAGTACTTTCAACAAGACTAATTGCCATCTCATTAATTGACAAGAGCACATGCTCCTGAAAAAGAGGCTGAAAGAAGCAGCTTAGTACGGAAAAAGGAACTCCGGTGACTAAGTGTATAGACAAGGAAAATATTTTTTTTTCCTTGTTAAAACATCATCTCCTTTCAAGACTAGTTATTGAACAAACCACATTGAAAAAACAACAGAGATCCTGTAATGATTTTGAATATTGATTCTACTGAATATGTGCTGGCGTATGGATTTTAATTGCATAAACGCCATTGACATTTGAAGATGCGCAACCACTCTTCAAATGTCCCAATTACGTGTACACATTGCTGTACTGGCAGCTAAAAAATACAACCAGAAATAAACAAAACAAAAAAAAACATGAGTTTTCACATAACTACTGATTAAACAAACAGCACTTTACAGTCGCTACTTTTAAGCCAGGTAGTTGTGTTTGTCACATGAGGGATCATACATTTTGCTTTGTTATTCTATCAGAATGATTTATGAAAGTGTCTAAGTTATCACACAGCTGCCGGGGGTAATATTGCATCATATTGTATTTGTTTCACCTCAGGAAAATGTGACAGATCACGCTTTAGTATTATGTTCTCATAGTTTGTCTGGTTATTGTTTGTCATGAGTGTGCAAGGTTTGCAAAAATGCTAATTTGTCATAGGGTATGTCTGATCAAAAACAGAAGTAGGACCTTTCCTGTTCTGTGGCCGCTAGCAGTGGCAGCGAGCGGCCGCTAGATGGCGCTGTTGAGACTTTACTGTCGCTTTTACTGAATTTCATCTAAAATTCCATAACATTAGGGTAAGGGGTTAGGGTAAGAAGTTGGGGTAAGGAGTTAGTGTAAGGGTTAGGGTAGAAGGTTAGGGTAAGGTTACGCGTTAGGGTAAGGGGTTATGTGTAAGGAGTTAGGTTAAGGGTTAGGGTAACAGTTTAAGGTTACAAATTGTGTAAAATTTCAGTGCCATTAAGCGGTCCCTTGCCGCGCTGCTACCGACACTGCTTCCGGCCACCCAACAGGAAAGAGGCAAGATTTACAATCCTAATTGTTCCTCATATTTTTACTTCTCATGTGTTCCAGAAGTTTAATGTATCTCTATCAATGGAAATCCTCCCTGATTTTTAGGAACATACTGTCTGTCCCATATAAATTCTTTCTGGCTCCTAAGTATTGTTTTTCAGCCACGGTGTGATAGTGATTGTATTTATTGATTATAATACAATAGGACAGAGTATATGGAATGATAACCAGATAATCACATATTATTCCCAGTTTACATTATCAGCCCTGACATTCTTAGAGATTAGACAAAGTAAGCAATATCATGGACTGACTTGTAAATGCATTTGCATGAATTCCAATGCTCTTTAGGAATGCAAGTAAAACATGTAATCAATAGGTGTCTTTATTCACCAGTAGATGGCAGCAGTAACTACGCAGAGCTTGCACTTTTTGATACACCAATGTAATACTTCTTCATAAGAGAAATTCAGATAACAAGTGAATTCATCAAGAAACCCATAGAGTTTCAAAAACTTTATGTTTAATATATAGAGAACCAGAAACAACTTGTTTTCCAATAGTGCTAGGCAGTACAAATGATATTAGTTTCTCAGACCTGCGGTGGGCCTAACTCGACTGTAACATGGCCAAATGGGCCTTGCATTCCTATTATTTTTAAAGTACTCTCCCCTTTCTCATGGTAACAAATGCTGTAAGAGCAGAGCATGGATTTCAGTCCTTAGTATGCCTATCCATTATAGTCTACAATCCTTTGCCTAAAGGCAGGGTATATAATAACATTTGTTAATTCATTTAAAGGGATAGCAACACACCCAAACTTGCAAATGATACTTTTTGTTCTGAAGAAAAGACATATATTTACAGAATTTGAGTAAGGAATTTTCCATTATTCTCCAAAATATTTTAAATCAAAATATGTGACTACAATGTGCTTTTTACACCATGTGCAATGGATAAAATAATCTCCACTTGCATTAATTAAATCATCTTAAAAAAGAAAATCACTTTAAATATATTTTTTAATAATTGTTAAAAGGAGACGTAGCTTCCAAATGTTCTATCATAGACATTTATATGAACGATCCAAAATCTTGTACATCTTTCTTTGCTGAACAGGATTGTTTTTGCAATATTAAAGCGAACATTTATCCTTTCTTCAACTAATTAACATAGAAATAACCTGTTTCACTGCCATTATCCGTTTATATAGGTGGTGCACCCCTGCTCTCCTGTATATAATATTTTAATAAAGAAATATAGAATGAGGAGCATCATCACAATTGCCTTTGATTGACCCTGCTTTGTATTGTATGGTATGAACTTGTGTATGGTTTAAAAAAATAGCATTTGTATTACATATGAGAAAATACAAAAAAAACAGAAATAATAGAGATTCTTCTATGAATATGATCAAATATTGTTCAGTATAGCTGTGATTAAAAAATATCACTATTCATTATATGTGAAAATCTGAATTCAGTTTTATTCATTTTTTATGATAAGGTCTACTTTAATAGTTTCTGTATGCCCTAATTGTATATAAGAAACCTAGATTTGACAGCAGATAAAACCCTAAAAGCCCCACATAGCATGCCCATTCTGTCTACCTAAGAACCTAACTTAATTAAGCCTTGGGATGGCATATTTTTAACTCTACCACTTCCACTTATCTACTATCCTTTCTGTAAAGTGGTATTTTCAGACATTACCATAAATCGTTTACCTTCCAACTTCTTTTTCTCATATTGCTCTTTTTCTGGAAGACAACCGCCTCCTGAACTTTATTAAGTCATTTCATATGTTTAAATAAAGGGACAGAAACAGATTGCAAAGACACTTACCACTCTCTTCACAATCCCAGTTGTTCTTGGCAATGGACTCATTGTCGGAGCTTGAGGGGGGTGCAGGAGGTAAGTTAGGGGCTACACTGCAGATGACAGGACCTCGAGGCCCCTGAGGCTTGCAGAAAGTAAGCAGTTCTGGGACTGGAAGACGTCTAGGCTGACCTTCTGCATCTAGTTGGCTGCGAGCGGTAGGACTGAGGATATTGAGTTCCATGGATGGGCCTTGAGTACCAACTCCTATGTCTCTGGACAAATGGGGCTTCATGTCTGGATCTTCCTGGGGGGCTGGTTTGTGGCCAACACCTCCTTTGCACACACGCTTTCTGAAGGTCACAAACAACCCCACAAGAATGATGACTGCGAGAATTCCACCAAGGATCTCTACAATTTCTTGTGGCCCAGACACCAGGTGAGATCTGTTTTCCATTTCAGGTGTTCTCATATCTGCACAAGGTTGGTTAACATCACTACAATTACAGTTACTCCCAGGAACACATAGAGAAGAGTCCCGACAAGAACTTTCTAGGCAGGACCTCATAACTTCTTGACACCTGAGAAGAAACAATGAGTATAATGTCAGTACAACAAAAATACTTGAAATAGACTGTTGAATCAGAGTCCAGAAGAGTTTATTATGTAATACGGTTTCTGCAGCATATCCATGAAAGTAGATATATACAATATTTCTTCTTTGCGTGTCACTGAAATTATTATAGTCATTGAGTCCATTGGTTTAACGGTATTCCGTCTACACCAACACTTTGTAGACTACTCCAACAATTATGATGGTCTAAAAAAATATTGTGTAGGAGTAATTATCTTTTTGATGAGTCATATCCCAGCAGTGACTCGGAGGCTGACAACACTGCTCTATGATTGGCTGAGCAAGCAAGAGCAGCTAAATAGTGGGTTAATATTGCTCCCGGATGCTGCATGCTGATTGGGTGGGGATCAGGAAGTTGTGTAGACACCCCCACAATCATTAGAGGGATTTTTAGATATTATTAAAAATAAAATGTTTTATGAGATGTGCTGTATACATATAGGCTGCTTTTTGCCTATAGAGTGCAGAAATGTATTAATCCAGCAAATTTAGATATCCCTTTAAGAATAGAAATATATTATAAGTACTTGTAATTTTTAAAGAATCTTGTAAGATTTATTTTGATGCAATATATGCTATAAATAACACAAATGCAGTTTGTGGGTTGGGTATCAGGATTCAAATGGAATAGATTATGCAGCTTTTCTCATGGACCCTACACTTAACCCGCTCTACACTTTTATTCAAGAGTAAGTTCAATATTATTGCTTATTATATATTTAACAAATAAATAATTTGTATAAATTGATCATTCTTCTCACTACAAAGACAAGTGACAATTAAGAATGCTCTAAACTGTATACTTTTTTTTCTATGTTTAAACGTTTCTAAATTATATACAGTAACACCTAACCATACACTTTATGATTTCTGTGTAAACATTATTGTTTTTAGAACAATAAAGACAAAAATATAAACTTATAAATAAAAAACATTTGGAATGACAGTGGCAATTTAATTTATATATATATTCTCAAGCTAATGCAAAATTACCTCTAATTCCTAGTGATGACATACGGAGCAAAAATAGATCAAACATTTCATTCTCTTACCTATCTCCTTGATAACCAGGAGGGCAGGTACAAGTGTAACCATTAGTTGTAGACGTACATATTCTTCCGTGCAGGCAAGGAGAACTGACACATGGATCTGTCCCCAAATAACAGCTGGGACCCATGAATGGAAAATGGCAGAGGCATGAGTAACCTAGAGAAGACGAGACAACATTTACTGTTGTGTCTATATCCCATTTTTTAACTACCCCCAGTGTTAATAAATGCCCTTTCCCAAGTAAATGCTCTTTATTCCTTTGCTCTTACCTCCATCCTGGATCTCTGCGCAAATATTGCCACTGGGGCATGGATCATGGCTGCAGGAATGGAGTTGGTCACAGCATGGTGTAGTATCCTTCATTTGCAGAGATTCTCCAAGGTTGGCCAATGTCTGCCCGTTAATGCTGATATCATCCAGACAACCCTGGAATCCTTGAGACACAACCTCTAAATCTTGTAGAACTGCCCCTATGAATACATGATGCTCTGGTGGTGGAGTTATACATGATTGAAGAGTAATAGTGGTGAGAGTGGATTCAACACCATCTACATATAATTTGCCATGGAATCCAGTGATCTCCAGCAGAACTTTATGCCAATCACCATTGTTTACCGTCACTTGTGAAAAAGTTTCTTGCATGTTTTTTCCATTGCATTGCAGTGTGAAGTGTAGGGCTCCATTAACCAGCTAAAAGGAAAAAAAGGGACTTAGAATGTACAGTACAAATAGCAACAAAAAAAATGCAATCTAACAAACTATATGTATATTACCATATTGTCAGGTTTTGTCTGGAAATTAAGGAATAATTAGAGAGTAATATGTGAGATACCATTCTATAAAGAAGTTGAACTAATCGATTACACAGTGGACTATCACATATATAGTTGTCAGCAGGCGGGCTTGGCTGCGGCCCTCGCACAGCCAAAGGCGCTCCTTGCCATAGGCGCTCATCCCTACGACCCCGTACCACTTTAGGACCAAAGCAAGGGGCCGCATTTGCGGAGGTGGAGGCTCCCACGTAGGTTGCAATGAGCCCAAGAGTCATTGCACACCGCAAATGCCGACAAAACACCCAATGACTAAATACGGACTTACTCTACAAATACCAGTCGCGGGACTGACAAAAAAAAAATCGCGGACTTACAGAAAAAAAAATACGACCCGCGGGACTAAATTGCGGATTTACAGAAAAATAAATACGACACGCGGGACTTAGAAAAAAAACCATTACGGACTTGCAAAAATACGACCTTACCGGACAACACGCGAAAACATAAAAAATACAATAAATACACACAAATAACAAGAAATAAAAATACCCACAGCGAGGGGGAACACCCAGGACGTCTGCACGACAGGTTACACATCGATTTCAGTAGAATTCAAACACTTTACACACTCCAAAATCCCCTAAGCGAGAGAAAAAATGTCAGCCGGAAAAAAAACGAAAACGAGGCTACAGGACCCCTAAAGCCACAAACCACTGCCAAACACATACGACTTTTACTAAAACCTGTACAACCTACAACATACACCATTACCAAGGATGCTACATCATCCAAACCCACGTAACACATACACATTAGCCGCCATTTTACAACACTACATTACAGAATGGGGAAGTACCCTGCAACACTGATGCCTTCCCCTCGCGCACGCAGCCTATTTACACTACACACTGCACACTTTGCTGACACTTACACCTCAGCTCAACTACACTGCAGGAATATCAAACCAGATTGTTAGCTCTTTAGACCATTGCTTGCTGCATATATTAATTACAAATAGGTATGGTATCATTTAATTTATTTACTATTTAATTATCATTACAACATACACATAGACAAAACTTTAAAAAAACACCACCATACACGATCACAATCAACGGCGAAGGCGCTCATTGCCAGCCACACGATGAGCGCCAAAGGCGCTCAGTGACAGGCTCGCAATGAGCGCCAAAGGATCTCAGACGACAAAAACACTTACTGTCTGGGGCAAACAGCATTACCTGACTTACAATTTTTTTGCCCCGTCATTTTTGACGGGCAAGTCGCTAGTACACACATATTAGACAAACTGAACAAAGCGTCCACATGTTGGAATGAGCAAGCAACAAACTGGGCAGGACATGAACAAGAACCCAGCAAATAGGCAGAGGTTCGACATGAGCATACAAACTGATTACACATTGAGTGGGTTGGTCTAAGCAAACAAACACACATACACTGGATACACACAAAGTCTCTGGTCTGAGCATTTGCTGTACACACCGGCTTAACTGCATTGAACACACAAAATATACAAACATAGAGGGCACTGCACATGTTTGGCCAAATAAATACACAGGCAAAATGAGCCTTCGGCCTAGCGATGTGAGCCTTTAAGCCACTACAGCGCACTACAACTAAGAGCACTAACACGAAGAGGCAATGAAACACGCAGGACTTAGCCAAAAAACACTTCCTAAATGCGGGATCGCCTTGGCGTGCAAGCGGCTGACAAACGCGGGACTTCGAAAAAAAAAAATAAGAACGCAAAAAATTACGAGATTAACGGCCGAACGTCGAAAAGGAAAAAAAAACAAATAAAACACACTAAATACACCCCCAAAAAATACAAAAACATCACAGTCAGCACGGGGCAACATCTAGGACATCTGGGAGTGAGGTGGAACGCAAATGTAACTAGATTTAGACGATTTTCGGCACTCGAAAATCGCCTAAGCGAAAAAAAAATGTCTGCCGAAAAAAATGAAAACGAGGCTACATGACCACGGACCGCACAAAACACTGCCAAACGCGTAGCACTTTACACATCACACTACGGACTACAAAATACACAATTACAAAAGACGAAAAATGCTCACAAGACGCGTAACACATCAATAACATTACTACTATACAATGCCGCTTTACATAATAAACGTCTTTACCTCGCGCACGCAGCCTATTTAGAATGCACACTTGGAACATTCATTACACTTTATAAGCAAGGCACTAACACTCACAATGTATATTCTATGCAGACGGAAAATACAAACAGATTGTTAGCTCTTCAGCCTATTGCTCGCTGCATATATGAATTATAAATATTTAAAGTATATTAATTTATTTAATAAATCATTCATTATTACTTAACTACATATACATAGAAATATATATCTCTCTTTATCATAACTAATGAAGGTGCTCAGAGGACCAAAAGTACACAACAGGAGAGGCTCCCAATGAGCGCCAAAGGCAGAAGTGCAGAAGGTCCTCACAGTACAAAACGGTGTATATTCTGTATCAAAACAGTGGGTTGTGGTGGCTCAGGTATACTACTACAGTACCAAATGGAATTATTAGAGTAGGGTGCTCCTTAGGATAAATAATGAATACATACACAAGGGAGAGCAAAGATCCTATTGTAGGGCACACCTACTAATCCAAATCTTAGAAACAAGAGAATAAGCTAAATAATAAAACTTAACATTTAATGGTATTTTAAAATCCTAATTAAAATATATGCACATAGGTAGCAGAGAGGTAGTAATGTTCTAATTGGCAGTATGGGTATCTATTACAAAAAGAAATAGGTCCTGAAAGGACCAACTATATACACGCTATATACAGTATAAAGTGCTAGTGTTGATCACAAATAAAGTGATTCTCGTGCAAAGAAAGTGCAAAGTATAAAGTGCAAGTGCCAATAGTTCATGAGGTGCACAGCTATTGATGTGCACCAAAATACGTGATAAATGTAGTTGATATAGCGAGCTGTATAGGTTGGAACATGAGGTAGTTCAGCTTTTTGCTGAAATTAAATAGCAGCCACTGTACCCAATATGGGGAAAAAATGCCCCAAAATAATTATAAGTCCCAAAGCTGGACAGTTAAATAATGTGTATTACTGTCCTAGAGTGACAGTGTGGACCATTAGAGATGTGGACCCAACATTGCCTAGATATTGAAAATAGATTCTGCGTGGTTCTACAGGATCTGAAAACAACTATGATCAAAAAACTCTGAAAACATTAGAATGTCTACTAGCGGAAAGTGAAGAAACTGAGTTAACGGGCCCATTCTCTCTTTTAAAAAACAAAAGCAAGTTCACTCCTCCATTACACATAAGTCCAAACATAGAACTATTTGTAAAAAATATGGAAAAGGACCTTGAACTATTAGCTCTTACTAAGAGTCACTCTTCAAACCTTTCCAAACAAGAAACACAGGCCCTACAAGAATTAAAAACCAATAAACATATTATTATAAAAAACGCCGATAAAGGGGGCAATGTAGTTGTTCTGGACAAAATAGACTATATTGAAGAATGCCTAAGATTACTTGGTGACAAAAATTGTTACACTAAATTAAGTTTGGACCCAACAGTAAGATTTTTAGAAGAACTATCAGAGATACTCCATAAAGGCCTAGCAAATAAAACCATTAATAAACAAGAATTTGAATTTATGTTTACTAAAAATCCCAAAGTGGCAACTTTTTACACTATACCAAAGATTCATAAGAACCCTAAGAAGCCGCCAGGAAGACCGATAGTATCGGGGATTGGTAACCTAACGGAAAACTCTAGTAAATACCTAGATCAAATTCTGAGACAATTTGTATTCAGCCTCTCCTCCTATGTCAAAGACTCAAAGGAAGTACTTAACAAACTAGATGGCATACAATCAACAAGAAACACCATATTAGTGTCATTGGATGTGGAGGCTTTATACACCAGTATCCACCATACCCATGGAATAGCTGCGGTTAAATACTTTCTCAGTAAACAAGGTATGCAATATACTATTCATAATGAGTTTCATTTGGCCCTTTTAGAATTTATCCTAACTCACAACTATTTCATCTTTATGGATAAATTTTATAAACAAATACGTGGCACAGCAATGGGCACAGCCTGTGCACCCACCTACGATAATTTATTTTTGGGTTGGTGGGAAGAACAATTGGTTTTTAGAGAAGATATGGAAATTTATACATCTCATATAGAGCTTTGGGTTCGATTCATCGACGATATTTTAATACTCTGGAATGGCTCTTATGAACAGCTACAGAATTTTGTACAAATCCTTAATACCAATAATTTAGGCCTTTTTTTAACATCAGAAAACCACCAGGAATCAATTACATTCCTAGATTTAGAAATATTCAAAACAGAAGATGGTACTATTGGAACTAAGACCTACAGAAAACCTACGGCTACAAATAGCTTGCTACATGCAAAAAGTAGTCATCCAAAGGCCTTGATTGAAGGCATACCTATTGGTCAGTACCTAAGAATAAAAAGGAATTGTTCCAATGACAAGGATTTTGAAATGGAATCTCAGGATTTACAATGTCGGTTTTTGGAGAGAGGCTACTCAAAAAATACTCTAAAGAAGGCCTATAAAAGAGCCAAAAACACCAGGAGAGATTCCCTTCTAAAGGACAAAAGGAAAGAATCTGACAATACTGTAAGATGTATTGGAACCTTCAACAACAAATGGCATGAGATTAAAAAGATCTTTAATAAACATTGGGGTATCCTAACGGATGATAAAGATCTAAAACCCTACCTACCCCCTCAAGCTGCAATTACTAGCAGACGGTCAAGAAATCTCAGAGATCACCTTTCAAAAAGTCATTTGGAAACAGATAAAGGACAATCATGGTTACAAAAAACAAAAGGCTGTTTTAAATGCCATAAATGCAAAGCTTGTAAATATGTCAAACCTACTAAATATTTTCACTCTGAAAAAATAACATACAAGATAAAACATCTCATAACTTGTAAAACAATGGGTGTCATATATCTAGTTACATGTTTATGTGGAGCCAGATACGTAGGGAAAACCTGTAGAGAACTCAGGAGACGTATTCTGGAATATGTTTATAGCATCCAAAAAGAATATGATACACCAATAGCCAAACATGTTAACAATAAACATAAAGGAGATGTTAGAGTGTTGACATTTACAGGCATTGATCACGTGGAAAAAACAATAAGGAGAGGCGACACAGATACTGAATTACTCAAAAAAGAGGCCAAATGGATCTATTTACTAGACACCAAGAAACCGAAAGGCCTAAATGAAGGCTTCACCTTCACTCCCTTTATATAATCTTTAGAGATAATTCAAATGATAACTCCAGTTCACACTTGGACAAAATCTACCCCCCCCCCCTTTTGTTTTCGCCAGAGAATTAATATATAGTGTTCTACTAATATGTGTTTTTTTAAGTGATTTTGTCATCATTGTGGGTCACTTTTTGCAATAGATAAGAACCATATTATTCACAACACAGGGCATTTTTGTAATAGACCACCTTAGCTTTTTCAATATACTTGGTGTGCTATATATAATCAATACCAACCAGTATATTATTAAAGAAGTATTATACTATTATATGGCAAATTAGTCAAGGTTATCATAATTTTGCTGTATATATTTAATATTAAACAGCCAATTATACCTATATAATAACTATAGTCAATTAAAAATTCTATCTATACGTGCCTTGTCATAATGATACTGAAGTTTATTTGCTCATACTTCTATATATACACCAACCATATTATGTGGCTATATTCCCTCTAGTATCATCATTATATTAGCCCTATCATGTTTATCCACTATATACTTTCTTTATTCTAATGTATTTTCAACTTCAAGAGTCTATTTACTATTTTTAATTGTATACATTGAGGATTTCATATTCACACTATTTTCCTCAGGTTTTTAACTCCGTTTGCGTTGCCATGACTACACCAGCCTTTAAATAGGCTCTAGGGGAAGTCTGGCGTAACCCTTGATGAAATACAAGAAACGTGCGTCGGGTTCACGTAGGAACGCAGTCGCAAGCCGATGACGTCACTGCTGTGCGTCTAGACCGCGGCGTGCTAGGCAGAGAGCTAACGTGGTTTCTTTCTCAGGCTTATAGTTTAAAGTCCCTTCCCCGATGGTTAGAACTAGCTATTTAGCATATCAACGTTCAGAAAGGCATAGCTTTACTAGTCAGATCCTGTAGAACCACGCAGAATCTATTTTCAATATCTAGGCAATATTGGGTCCACATCTCTAATGGTCCACACTGTCACTCTAGGACAGTAATACACATTATTTAACTGTCCAGCTTTGGGACTTATAATTATTTTGGGGCATTTTTTCCCCATATTGGGTACAGTGGCTGCTATTTAATTTCAGCAAAAAGCTGAACTACCCCATGTTCCAACCTATACAGCTCGCTATATCAACTACATTTATCACGTATTTTGGTGCACATCAATAGCTGTGCACCTCATGAACTATTGGCACTTGCACTTTATACTTTGCACTTTCTTTGCACGAGAATCACTTTATTTGTGATCAACACTAGCACTTTATACTGTATATAGCGTGTATATAGCTGGTCCTTTCAGGACCTATTTCTTTTTGTAATAGATACCCATACTGCCAATTAGAACATTACTACCTCTCTGCTACCTATGTGCATATATTTTAATTAGGATTTTAAAATACCATTAAATGTTAAGTTTTATTATTTAGCTTATTCTCTTGTTTCTAAGATTTGGATTAGTAGGTGTGCCCTACAATAGGATCTTTGCTCTCCCTTGTGTATGTATATATTCTGTATCAAACAGCATTCCCATGGCTTAAAATGTTATTGCCCCGTCATTTTTGACGGGCAAGGCGCTAGTATATGTAAATATGTTTAAAAAAAACTTTTTAGATGATGCTAGTATTACCTTAACTCATTTTGTGCCCAAATACCAACAACACTTATGGCATTGAAATAATAATCACATATAAAATTGTGATTCTTATTAATCCCTAAACTATATTAACATTTCTCATATATTTTTTGGGGGGTTGGCTGACACTTTGTTAATAAAACTTGAGAACATAGTGGACAGTGTCTTGAATATATGCCAGTCAATAGTAATCACACCGCTTAACATGTTTCTTCCACCTCCTAGACCGATTTCCTGAAAATCACAAAACGTACTGTTCTCTCTTAACAAGTGTAGTGTACAAAGATCCTGTTTAAGGAGGCAAGTTGTGACTTCCCAGTCTGGAATGCCCTTGAGCAAAGCTCTCTGCCCCAGCCTGCTGATCCCTACATCCTTCCTTCAATTTAATGAGCATTTGCGGTTCTAAAGCATCATGCAATACCCATATAAACTCTCTGAAACTACTATTTATACAGATGAAATTAACCTGTTCATTGACCGTATAACAAAGATTTATTCACATAGGCCTTATCACTACCAACGTTACCATTAAAAGAAACTATAAAGAAACTCCAAACATTTCCATAACCAGATCATAAAACTGACAAGAAAATGATATAGTAGCATAACCAGTAACAATGGAAAGTACTTAGATTGGTCACATGCTATATATAAAACAAAGGTGAATATTAATGAAGTGGGGATGAAAAGGGGGATTAAAATGTCTCTTGTGGTTTCTTTAATATCTTTAAGAACTGTGAAAGTTTGATAAACATCACCCATTGCTTGATAAATATACCTCAAAATCTTACAGATTATTGGATTGCATTGCTAGCTGTTCCAGATATAGTACTCTAAGAAAATAATTCCAAATGTATCTTATTTTTTTTGGTACAGGTCTCCAGAATTGATCCACAAATACAATCCTCACATTTCCTATATACTTTAGAGGATCAATGGCAGTCCCTAAGATCTTATCTGCTGGCCCTCAGGGGTGAGGAGAGGCTTTAAAGATACCACTAACATTAGTCATAGATATATTACTGAGGAACTAATCTGTAGGTAAAACAAATAGTGAAAACAATATAAAAGATGAGTGTGCTACATGAAGATTCACTCACACAACAATTTGATGGCAGTGCACCAAAATACACAAAAAAATATACGAGGCAGGTACAAACACTAATTATATACAATATGCAATATAACCTGTTGGCCTAAATAATATTTCAAAACCAGCCTTTAATTGAACGAATGCTGCCCATCTTGATTGACTCCTACTGGCTGAGTACCTCCACATAACCAAATGGTTGCACTGTATTTAAATTCACAAATCTCTTAGCAATTTACTTGAATATATTTCCTTATTAGTGCTGATAGACCAAAAAAGAAAATGAATTCAACTACAATTAGTAAAATCTATCAGAAAGCAAAGTGTTAATTCTTGCACAGATTCCAGAAGTGCAGCCGGAGGTAAGAACCAGATAACAGATGAGTTCTACAGACTTGGCACTCACTCATACAACAGGAATTTGTCTAGGGGAACAAGAATATGCAAGAAGGAGGGGGGTGGCTTAGCATTATATTACAGGATTCAGAACATTTTATTGTACCTTCGGCCGTATATACATGCAGGAAGCTCAACATTTTGGCAGTGACATCTATAGAGAGCTATTAGTTTTCTCAGTGGGTTTCAGTGGTCCGAGTCAGACTGGTTTTTTGTATCATGGATCTCATGGGGGATTATTAATTCAAGTGCCAGATTTTCATCATGCCCAACTGCCTGGAAAGTCCCACTCAAATCAAACATTGCTGTTATCTACTGGGCAGTACTGAAGCTTAAACGGACAATGCCATTTCCCTAGGATTGTAACTAACAGTTTGTGATATATTTGTTGAATTAACACACACACAGAAAAAGTAAATGTGTATTCGGATATATAATTAAAGAAAAAGCTACCATCAGAGTTTCCATAATTTATGCTTATTAAAAGAAAATATTTTTTTGGGGGGAAGGGATATCTCTCTCAAGCCTAAAGAGACTTAATAAAAAGCTATAACTGTATACATAGTTACATAGTAATTAAGGTTGAAAAAATACTTTCAGTCCATCAAGTTCAACCTTTTAAGATTTCCTCTGATCTGCAATATGCAGATTAAATATTAATTAATTAATTGTTAATTAATTAATTAATTAATTAATTTTTTTTATTCGTTTTTTTCATACCTGTACTAATGGATTGATATATCTGAAAAGTCTTATATACTTGAAGAGTCATCCAGTGGAAGAAAGTTTGAGAATACCAAAACTTGCAGTGCTGTCTCTATAAATGCATTAAAATAGCACATGGTATGTGGTGAGCACAAGCATTGTGTGTGGGTGAGCATGCCCATATATTTAACCACCTAAAATAATCTCTGCCTCTTCAGAATTCAGAGCAACCTATGGAGGTCTACCTAATTTAAACATGTATTAGGGGACAAGACTTTAGCAGACAGCTGCTAGAGAAAGACACCTCTCCGCATTGGTCTTACAGTGGGTGGATACAAACAACAGACCACAGTCTGAGCATTCACAATAAGTTTAAAGTTGACCATTGTTTTTTAAAACATTAAATATGAATATTATTAATGATCAGTGCCTAATTAAAACATCTAACTCATGCTGTTATGACACTAAAGTGGTCCTTTAAGATTAAGAGACAAACTGATTTCCTACCTGTAACATCGAAGATTCTGACCCATTTGTGAATACAAGAACTGCGTGAGACTGGTGCGTTTTTAGATTGAATTGAACTTTCCAGTCCCTGCCTTCTCTGTGGTGGTATCTCAGAAAGTTGTGTCCATCAAAGCTCAATGCAGTGCCTATAAGGAAGCATAGCAAATTAACACATGTATACTGCATAACTATGTCTAAATAGTAATATAAATATAGTATCTAACCGTAAACATCCAGGTTTTGTTTTCTTAACAGTCTATCATAATTTTTAGAGAAATATTAATTATCAAGTCACTGAAAAAAATGTGGCAGAGTATAGTGATAAACTTATAATTACATAATGCAGTCGATATTCTTGGAGCAACTAGGATTAAAAACATATTATCTCTCGACTAGACTACTGCAACTCGCTTCTTGTTGGCTTACCTACCACCCGACTGTCTCCACTTTAATCCATTATGAATGCCTCTGCTAGACTCATCTTCCGTACACAACGTTCAGTGTCAGCATCACCTCTCTGTCAATTACTCCACTGGCTTCACTTAGCCTCAAGAATAAAATTTAAAATCTTGACCCTAACTTACAAAGCCCTCAACAATAACAATATTGCTCCCCCTTACAACTCTGCTCTCATCTCCAAATACTCCCCCACCCACCCTCTTCGTTCTGCTAATGACCTTCTTCTTTCTACAACTCTTGTCATCTCCTCTCACTCCCGCCTCCAGGACTTTTCTCGTGCTGCCCCTAGTCTCTGGAACTCCTTGCCTCGCTCCACCAGATTATCCTCTTGCCTCAAAACATTTAAAACCTCACTGAAAATTCATCACTTTCCACCCTAACACACTTATCACCTCTCTCTCCCTCTTTTACCACTCACTATCCCTTAGATTGTAAGTCTGCGAGTTTCTATCCTAAGTACTTTGGGAATTCACCATGAACATTGGATTCCTTGCTCAAAG
Source organism: Discoglossus pictus (assembly GCA_027410445.1). NCBI lineage: Eukaryota > Metazoa > Chordata > Amphibia > Anura > Alytidae > Discoglossus > Discoglossus pictus. The sequence continues at coordinate 44,229,729 of CM050167.1, read as the reverse complement.
ACAGGGCCCTCCTTCCTTTGCCAAATGTTAATTTGTATTTATCACTGTCTGAACCTAATTTATGTACAGCGCTACGGAATATGTCGGCGCGTTATAAATAAACTATGATAAACTATAATAATATTAAACAAAATGAATTCAAAATGTACAATTAATATCTAATAACTAGATACAATAAAGTATAGCACATTCTATAGATGGGCAAAAAAAATATTTTGCAGTCCACCAAGATCATCATAAAGTTTCAAGTGATTTGGGTGAAAAATACCAGGGAACCACTGCAACGCAACATGTTCATTTCTAGAAAGCTGGTTAATATGGCTAAAACTTAACTGAGCTGTCTTTGTACCTAGCATTTGAACATTGAGTTGTTATAAGAGGAACTTACTATTGCAAGAGCATACTTGTTGCAAAGTGTATCTTGGAGTAATGACACTGAGCCTGGCTGTGCTGTATGAGGATAATACTGATGGGTCCAGTTGTATAATTTCCTGACAAGTCCGATGCTGGCACTGTGGACCTTGGCAAGGCAGGTGAAACATCTTGTCCATCTGCAGCCCTAAAGACTGGCGTAATTCATGTGTTGATCTAGTGATCTCATTAGCAAGCACTTGTGGAACATAGAAGGAGCTTGGGGAGGTTCCAGGCACCAAAAGAACATCCAAAGATGATGTCCCATCATTTCTTTGAAGGCTGGCCATCTGGATCTGTTGTCGATCAGTTTTAAGCAGGTTCCCAAGAAATCTTTGCAAACTGCGCCAGTGATCCCCTATAAACTCTTCAGGAGACATATGCTGAAAGTGCAGGATTAATGAACGTTCAAGAACTTCTTGGTTAAAACACCATACATTGATGTGGACTGGAGCTGATGTGTTGAAAGTTCCATCACTAACTGTGACATTGAAAGTGTAGTGTCCTTGTTGGAGATTATCAAGAGCAATAACTTTTCCATCAGCAAGTCCAACAGAAAAAAGGCCTCTTTTCAACTCCTCAGAAGCTAAAGTGTACATCAGAGTATCATGGAGATCTAGGTCAGTGGCGTGGAGCTTCCCTAGTACACTGCCATAGAAAGCTGCCTCATTGGTGGTGATGAATATTTCCAAGGGCAGGACGGAAGGGGGGTATCGACTTCGGTCAATAACCTGGATCTTGACGAAAGTGGAAGATGCTAGGTGTGGAACACCATTATCTGTAACCTTAAAATTAAAAGTTTGCAAAAAGTTAATTATTTAGTATGTAATATTACCAGTCATTAAATATACTCCTGATCACATTGTTAATCTATTCATACTACTATTCATATGATATTTATTTTCGTAATAACAAAGCATTTTTACCAGTGTTTATAGACTTTGTTTTCCTTAATGAGTGTATCTTACTTATTAACCTTTCTCTCAAAATATGTATAACCACATTGATTAAACATCAGGAACAACAAATTTCACAATAGAATTCTCATTGGTAGCTGGTAAAAATAATGTTAAAAAAGCTGTAAATGCAGGCGCAATACCATAAATATAGATATGTATATTTGAGGTTACCTGAATTTGTAGGAGATACTTTTCCTTTAAACCCCGGTTCAAAAGACACGTGGTAGACAATAGGCCATCTGTACTGATCTGAAACGCATTGCCATCATTTCCTTCTAATATACGGAATTGGAAAGGTGGGCCATTCCTAGAAGAGTCATTGTCTGTCACAAGAAGTTTCATCACACTACTACCAATAGGAGAACCATCCTGTTTAGAAGAAACAATAAAGTTGGATTAGACATCCAATTTCATACACACATTTCTCCCAGTGGTAAACAACATTTCACCTGTATGTTTTTTTAACAATTACCAGAAGCATGCGTATATTAAAATGGCATTAATGGGTGTAGTAGAGTTTTTAATTGGAGGTGAAGTGCAATGTACGGTAACAATTAGCAGATATCCGTGTGGGGAGAAAATGTTGGACAGTACCTCTTTTTTCAAATGCACCAGAGGAAAAGATGAAGGCTACATAGTAAATCTATGATTTCTCCATATTTAATAGAAACATTCTACTTCTCAACACATGATCCACATTGAGGTCTTAAATTGCTACTGTACAATGAAAAAATACATGTTTGAGAATTTGAGTCTGATTAAGAGCAAAAAGTCATAAAGTTAACTTTAATTAGGAAAATAAACATTTTTGTTGCCTCTGCAGCACCCTCGAGACATACTAGATACTTCTGTGAAAGTTATGTGTATGCGATAGGGGTGTTTACATTTCAGTAGAGCAGTAATTGATGCATGCTGTCTGCTTTTGTGTCTGTAAGGAGGAAGGGGTGGTAAATTGCAATCAGATCCATTTATATAACATTTCTTACAGGCCTCTCCCTCCTCCACACCAACCCCTCAACTCATATACAACCCTCATGACCAACTTCTTAGGAAGTGATGCAACAAAGACAAGATGGATTCTATATTCATAAATAAAGTCTTCAAAAATTCAGATTTTCTCAAAATGTTTTTATGTTTATGGCTTACACAGATGGTAATGTTGTTAGTTCACAAATGTGCAGTTTTGTCCTTGAATTTGGCAGTTTTACTGCTGCTGAAACTGATAATTCCACAGAATGTTTTTCTTACCAGAATTACAACACTGTAGTTTGATTCTAAGAATTTGGGAGGGTTATCGTTCACATCAGACACCTGGACTCTGGCTATCACTTCACTGAAATGCGGTGGATTGCCATTATCTGTAGCACGGACTACTAGGGAATAACTGGACCTCTGGAGGGAAAGAATACAAGAAGGAATCAAACAGATAGTTCAGTTTACAAATGTCATATAAGAATATAATCATCAAAGCATCATGACCCTTGTTTCAGTTCTCTTTTTCCTTAATGATGGTATTTGTTCAACAAAATTAGTAGCTTTATTAACATGGTAAGCAAACATTTAATAAAACTTTCCCTACACCAAGCAAATGCAAAAATCACAAGTTCTCTTTCTAGATCATGCAATGTGTAGTGCCATAACATTTGTATGTAATCTTAAATACTTAAATAATACAAATCAAAATTGTTATGCAATATATATATATATATATATATATATATATATATATATATATATATATATATATATATATATATATATACGTATATATACATACTGTATATATATATACATTGTTTATCGTCTATAGTTAATTTCTATCTTTTTGTATATTGTGTTGGTAATGTTGCCTTTATGGCCATCCATAAGAAGAAATTATATTATGATTCATAGGTGCAATTATGCATAATTTTGATTAATAAAAAAAAAACAGGACAAAAGGGAATTTTCCTTTTGTACAATAAATCAAAACTGAATTAAAATCTTATTCAAAAATAAAATGGATCCAAACATACAATATTTTGCAAGATTTGTTTGTTTCTACTATTTGTGTTCAATGTGTTTCATATCATTCCCTTTTGCAAGCAGTGAATTAAATTTTTTCCCTTAAAATTATATCTCTAATCTAGATGACATAGCTTTTTCATGGAATTGAAACACAAATATGTATAGCTAAAGTTTCTGATTAGCTGTGACTAGATACTAACAGCCTTATTAAATTGCGATTTGGCCAATAGAGTAGGGCTCTATATAAGCACATAGCATATATTTTTTTAGTTAGTGAACTTCTATCCAAAAGAAAGGTCTTCACTAACTAAAAACTTCTGTAAAAAAAAAATGCTCTGTGCTTATATAGAGCCCTATTCAATTGGCGATTTGCAATTTAATAAGGCTGTAGGTGTACAGTCTAGATCAAATCTCACCTTCTCTCTGTCCAAGCGACTCAGGACTCTGATTTCTCCACGCTCTGGGTGTATCGAGAAGTGACCTAGAGGATCTCCTTTCACAATGCTATATATCACCTTATTATTGCTTGGCCCATCCTGATCAAAAGCGGACACCTGCAACAAGTAACAAAGAAGAAGAACATCAGCTTATATCATAGATATATAGTTTCTATCATACTTTCAAATGACTATAGGCATGTACAATACCTCTAGAAAATATTAGAAAAATGTTTAATTCTACTCTAAAAGAGTAGAATTAAACATTTTGCTCTGGGACAACTGCAAACTGGGTATTTGTTGATGCGTCACAGTATAATTTATGTTTTTCAGATGCATGTCTTAGAGTGAACTGATTAAAATGTTTAATTGTTCTGGGGTGGTGGTGATACAGCTATGTGAGTCATATATGTCTGCCAGTTAAATCTACAACCTCACATACTCTGTATACAGACGCACATTTCCTGTTTCAATGAAGATTAAGAAACAAGTTTAACTTGATATTTTTTCATGCAAAAAACTATTGTAATTTTTGAAACATGCTATTTTAAATTCATTAAAATATATGTTCCCTGTTGCTTTAAATGTTAAAAAAATGTTAGACTCCGGAAGCTATTATTCTATTACTTACGTAACACATTAAAAGTCTCACTTAAATTCTTACCACAAGAACAAGGTCTCCAATGACTGAATCCTCACTGATCTGACCATTGTACTCGTCCTGGTTGAAGATGGGCTCATTGTCATTTACATCGGTAACATTGATCACCACTACAGTGACATCACTCAGGGGAGGGTTACTGGTCCTAATAGCTTCTACGGACAAGTAATACTGGTGGTGTACTTCAAAATCTAGTTTGTCATTTAAGTACAAACTACCTGCAGAAAGAAAGAGAAGATTTTCATCAGCGTCCCCCTGGCAGTATTATGAAGTAAACGCAGCTCATCTATATGAAGACTGTCAAGATGTCATCTGTGCAGAATGTAAATATATCTATGCCTTAACCAGATCCTACATCACTTTTTCTCCCATACACTCAGCTTCATCCTTTACCACTTAGTTACAAGTGCAATGATAACCGTCAAAAGCCACAGTGATCCACGTCCAGACATACAATTTACACCATAGTTACATAGTTACATAGTAATTAAGATTGAAAAAAGACTTTCAGTCCATCAAGTTAAATCTTTTAAGATCTCCTCTGATCTGCAATATGCGGATTAGTTCTTAATTAATTAGTTGTTAATTATTAATCAATTATTTAATTATTTATTTTTAATTCTATTTTTAAATTATTAATTAATTCAGAGGAAGGTAAACAGAAAAAAAACAAGTGAAACTTAGCTAATTGTCTCAAAGGGAAAAAAAAAAATTCCTTCCTGACTCCAGATATTGGCGATCGGCTTTCTCCCTGGATCAATACTCTCTCTAATTATGCAAGATAACCCTAAATTCCCTTTTTAATTAGAAATAAATCCACCTGTCATTAAATGGTTATTTTACAAACTATTTGGTAATTATTTGTTACTATAGCATGTTTTGGAGTTTTCAAAATTGTTGTTTTTCAACTAATTTATCCATAAAATGCGTACCTCATAGCAGTTAATGTTAAATAATTATTTGTACTATTTTGTTCTGCATTTAAGACCATGGCGATTCAACCTTCTTCCAGAAGCTCACCCTGGCTTTAAATGAGTGTTCTTAAATTAATTGTTTGTGTTTCTTTCAATTATAGAATGCACTGACATATACAACTCACTTTTTATAGAAAAATAACTCTAAAAATATCCATTGTACGTTTTTTCCTTAGTATTGTATACTATATTTCTGCAGATTTATTTAAGGACAAATAGACTAGCATATTTTTACGAGCATTCTGCATTATTACATGTAAAAGTAATTAGAAGGTCATTAAATCTGGAAACCTTTCTACCTGTGTCTGGAGTGAGACGGAACATCTTGTTTTCATTCCCATTCAGAATTTCATATTTGATTTGCACTTTTTCATTCCTTTCCTGGGTAAGTTCTGATAATTTTAAGAGCTCCGAACCTACAGCTTTGTCTTCTCGGACCAAGATCAATTTCTCTGGGCTTCCAAACACTGAGCGATAGTAACTGAGATCCACTATGGACACTGTAATTGTGGTGCATGTTGAGCGTGGCCGTGGGGAACCTCGATCTGTTGCACAGATGGCCAGTTCAATTATGGAATCAACGTTATCTTCCAGAGGCTTTTCCAACCGAGTAACTCCAGTGGCCTCTTCAACTGAAAACAATCCATTTTGGGAATTTGGGAGGGAATAGAAGACTTCCGAGTTTGGACCTAAACAAATATATATAGATTTAATAATATTATTATTTGTCATAATAATATGAAACAGTGGTGCTTAATAATTAGTATGCATGTAATAAACATAAAGGGATATGGGCGTTTCCCTGTTTTTAATATTAAAATAAACTACCTAATTTTTGTTGTACTTTTTTATAAAATGATGATTAGATATGCAAACAAACACAGGTAGTTTAATTAAAAAAATTAAAACAGGGATCTTCCATATCTATTTAACAGTATCAAACTACAGGTATATTTAAATTGGAAGTGTTGATCAGCTGGTGATCCCCAGGGCTATATGATCTCTTACCTGGTCACTGCCCAAGGTAATAGTGGTAAAAACCCATCTGGTATACAGTAAAATCAGATGGTTCAAATACATTCTGGGTAGACTAGAAATTAATAAAGCACCATATGGCACTATTAAGGGTATGTTTGCTCTATTTAAAAATGTCCAGTGCTTTCTGTATTTAGTGAACAGATAATATAAAGTAATACATCTGTTGGATGTTTTACCTTCTATGCATATTAAAAACAATACTTGTAGAATTAACATTACCTTCATCTGGGTCTCTAGCAAGTACGACTGCTATTGGGGTTTTCACAGTAGTGTTATCAAACACCGTCACAGAGTAGTGTTCCACGGAGAATACTGGATCATTATCATTTACATCTTGCAGATTCAGAACAATGTCTGCTTGGCAAGATAGTCCTCCTCCATCAGTAGCCTTTGCAACTAGGTGATACGAAGCCTTCTGCTCCCGGTCTAAAGGTCCCAAAGTTGTGAGCTCACCTACATAATAGATACAGGGTTTAAAGTGAGTGTGTATATCAATTGCATGTACAAGCAAGCAAATACATTTAAGGAAAGGAAAGGGATAACATGGAATGCAAGTCTGACAAAACAGATTTGGAAACAAGACATATCAACAGAATAGCAAATACCTTTTGCTGAATATGACAGAGAGAAAAGATTTTATATATTTCAAAAATGGTGGGCATACAGACCAATCCTTATTAAATTGCAATTCGGCAAATTCTAAAGGGCTCTATATAAGCACCTAGCATATTTCTTTTACAGAAGTTTTTAGTTTGTGAAGACCTTGCTTTTGTATAGAAGTTCACTGACTAAAAACTTCTGTAAAAAAAAATATGCTGTGTGATTAATTATATAGAGCGCTTTAGAATTTGCCGAATTGCAATTTAATAAGGCTGTAAATAACTTGTAGTGGATTCTCACATCTTTTTCATCTCAAAATAACCTATCTATATATTAAGCATATCCATTTTATATTATCCTGCTTCCGATCACAAATTTGGGTTGGGAAACTGAGAGCCAGCACTTGTAGTTATAAGGATACTCCCTTTTATCCTCTAAAATAATTAAAGTCTCTAAGAATTTATTGTTATAAATTATCTGTATTATGAGTTAAGATTGTGTTTGACACATGCAAAAATCGAAAAATGGAAATATATAAGCGGATGACTTCTCTAGGGTTGATAATTTAGAAGCTGTAGGCATATGTGTGAAGGTTACATGGATGACAGTGGTTTTCTTCTTTGATCATAAATATTCTTATAGTATGTGTGTAGAAACATAAATAAAATAATTTTACAAATTATAAATTACAACTCTACGCTAAAAAATATAGAAAAATATAAAGTAAAAAATTACATACATAGAAGTCATCCAGAGAAACTATATATAGGGCCACATTCAAATGCAAGCCCGTAACTCGATCGCAGACAGCCGAATGTCTGTGAGTGTGTTGCGGGCTCCCGATAGTCTCCGATTGCGATGCTATTCAATTGCTAAAGCACGCAAGTTACGGGGCCCCAAGCCTAAACTGGAGCACTTCAGATCGCAATGCTATTCAATTGCTCAAGGCCGCAAGTGACTGGCCCCAAGCCCAAACCGTAAAACCATGCACTGGTTTGGAGCACTTCAGGGCGGGAACATGATCAATTAAGCAAGAGTGCAACCTGATCGCCAGTATCTGGGGTCATGAAGAAAATGAGACTGTCATGTATCCCGGCAGTAAAACATGGAGGTTACATGTCAATCAATTAGGTTTGGGGGTCCGATATGCGATCAGATTTGCAAACCAGCAAAATAAAGAATGCCAATACTGTTCTAGTCCATATGGGTGGCCAGATATGTATTAACTCATTGATACCCGAGATCGATCGATTTAACACCGAAATGACACATACAAATAAACCTTATTTCCTGCATATTTGCAAGCTTGAGACTGTTGTGCAATTAATTCTAAGGTCTCTCATCGCTTTCCCCATTATTTACAGTTGGATTTTCTCCTTCATTTGCCATTTACAGGTGTAAATACATTTGCAGGGTTTGGGAAATTGAGCAATTGAATAGCGATTTGTGATTTCAGCCTTGCGAAAGTGACAGATCAAAGGCTTCTGGAGGCTGAAAGTTACGAGTTTAACCATCGCCATTTTTTCAAGCTTGTAACTCGGAAGCCGTTCAGAGCCAGCAAAAATACACCTATTGTGTAGCAAAATAGCTTGCAACCTCACTTACGTCTCCCGCATCTCACGAAAGCTCAATTTAATGGGGCTCACATATTCTAAATATGGAAGGTGACTATGACCCCCCGGGGGTGTACCTCCTCGCTGGAAGGCATCAGCAAAAGCTTCATTCCACATATTTTTCATGTTTGTTCGCCCAATCAGTATATATATATATATATATATATATATATATTTATATATATATATATATATATATATATATATATATATATATAGTGCCCTGTGGTGGATTCCATTTCTCTGTGTGACTTCCACATTTGTATATTTTCACTTTCTATTTTTTTGTGTATGATGTATAGTTTTTTAAATAATTATATTGTTTATTTATGTACCTACCCACATACTGTCTGAATATAGCGTCAGTTAGTGTAAAGCACTTTGGAACTTGAATTTCATATCCTATTCTTTAGACATGTTTGATAACAAATATAATACAAATATTAAGTTTATATAATTTGGGTTCTTTGATGTTTAGAACATGCAGAACTGCACGTTCATAAAAAATTGCATATTCCATTTTATCAGATAAAAAAAAAACAATGCAAACTAGTCACAGTGCAAAGAAAAACACCAAAAACCACTCGTAAAAAAAGTCAGTCACTTAATTACTAATTACAAATATGCTAAATGTCCAGGTATTCAGAAATGCAGCTTGAAGTTGATTGATAGATAGGAAAATAGTTTACCTGTATGAGGATCCAATCTGAAATGGTTGTCCCCAAGACCATGAAGTGTATAAGTTATCTGAGCATTGTTGCCAACATCTGGGTCCTTGGCTGATACTTTAAGGATAAATACGCCAGGAAGGACATCCTCAGAAACGGTTGCTGTATATAGCATCTGAATAAAAAGAGAATTATCTTAGCATCTTGCATTGCTTTCATTCAGCCATAGCAAGAATGTGAGATTCCAACCACAACTGGATAACGGTGGTTTTGAAATGCTGGTGCTATTTATGGACAGTCAGTGGTTGACTGTCTCCTCAATAAGATTAGAAGCAAATCATAACAATTCTCTACATAGTTACATATGAAAAGCAGCAGCAGATTGTTTATCTGCAAAATCTAGACAATTCTAAAAACTCACTTTAAAGATATATTTTTAGTTGTAACTAAACAACTAAAACAGAGCTATAAATGCCAGCATGAACGATATGCCGATGTCTGTACATCTTCAGAAATATGCATTGCTTTTGTAGAACAACAATTATTTCTTCTTCACATATCACTATTTGTAATGATGCAATACAAAGTAGTGCATAACCACGTTTGCATATTACCAGCCCTATTAAATTGAGATTCGGCCAATTGAATAGGGCTCTATATAAACACATAGCATATTTTTTTTACAGAAGCTTTTAGTTAGTGAACTTCTATCCAAAAGCAAGGTCTTCACTAACTAAAAACTTCTGTAAAAAAAAATATGCTCTGTGCTTAAATAGAGCCTTTTTAAATTTACTGAATTGCAATTTAATAAGGCTGTGTATATCTAAGATATAAGCTGATATTCTTCTTCTTTGTTACTTGTTGTCACATAAAATTTCCATTCTCTTTCTCTATTTCTAAGACACTGTCAGGGTAACAGTTTTTAAGCTTCTATGACTGCCACCTTCCACTTTGCTTTTATACTGGCTGCCATTTTTCTGTGGCCTCAAGGCCATGTCCATTCCCACTATCATGTTTGGCCTATGTCAGAGATGTAAGAATGATTGTTCATTTTCTTCCTGGATCTGCAGTGAGGGTTTTTTCAATCACTTTCCTGCCCACCATAACATATATACAGCCTTATTAAATTGCAATTCGGCCAATTGAATAGGGCTGTATATAAGCACATAGCATATTTTTTTACAGAAGTTTTTTGTTAGTGAAGACCTTGCTTTTGGATAGAAGTTCACTAACTAAAAAAATATGCTATGTGCTTAAAAAGAGCCCTATTCAATTGGCCGAATTGCAATTTAATAAGGCAGTTAGTGTCTGGTCAGAGTCTCTCTCCAGTCTCATTTCACAGTTGCCAGAACCAACCTCACACTGTTGACCCCTGTATATTGGGCCTCTGACACTGTACCCTAATCCATGGCTATGGTTTTTAGACTGTCTGAGATCCGGGCCCATAGTCCTAAATGGATACCCTTGTTAGTGGGTCTGAGGGAAAAGGGTTGTACGTTTTGAGCCTCATTTGCATGTCACCACCCAGGTTCCTTATCTACAGTGGCAATGTAGTTGACTAATAAGTTCTGTCTTTTGGCCTTTGTAAGACATGTAAGTGTAATCAGAATGAGTTTTCATTTGTTTCCGTGCTCTAGAAGCTCCACTGAGACACTAAACAGGGTTTTCTGGACAAAATCACATTGTGAGTAGAAAAATGTTGAGATATGTAAATGCTTCTGTTTACATGCTATTCCTTTTATTATAATACATGATTAAATATAATGACGATGACTAAAAACAAATAATTATATGCAGAGTTAATTCATAGCAATATTGGGAGTTTTTATCAAGCAACAAGAAGAGTTTTTCCCAATTTTCCCAATTTTCTCCGGGATGCTCAATATTTGTTCAGAAAATCCTGTCAGGTAAGTTTCTCTTTGCATATTCTAACCCGCAGAATACCACTGTCCCTAGAGGGGTGGCCTTGGGTCCTAGGTGAGAGGGGAAGGGGACAGCCCCCCGAAGCTGAAAAGGTAAGAGGCACTGTAAGCGGAATATAAATATTACAATGAAGAGGGAAAAAAGTAACTACGTAAACTAATTAAAACATTTATATAAAAGAAAACAAACTGCCTAGAGTGTTCCTTTATTAACAGCTTCCAGTATTTCTAATTGTTCAGAAAAAATGACAAAAGCGCATTTTCACTAGCCACATACCTGCTGGCATTCTGGGCTATTGTCATTGATATCAAGCACAATAATTTCCACCTCTGTTGTAGCTTGGAATTTGCCATCAGATGCAGTCACTTTGAGAAGGTGTTTCTCCACATATTCTCTGTCCAAGGGTCTTTTTGAGGAGATAATCCATTGGTCAGCAACTCCATTAATGCTAAACTGACCCAATGAATCACCATCTGGGGGAACAATGAATCAATCAAATGTATAGTATCATATATTAATATGCTGCAGATTACAAAATTGCAAATATATAATACAAAGGTATAATATGAACAGGGCCCTATCTACCTTTTTGGAGCCCCTAGGCAGTACAGGGGAGGAGCCCCTGCGAGTGAGTATGCAAGGTATGCACGGACCCATTTTTGCCTTTTCTGTACGTGTAAGTTCCTTTTCTTTTGTAACTGTCTTGTTCTAGGTTGTTACCCCTAGTAGCCAGTCTATGAACTGCAGCATTTCATGTTTTTAAAGCCAGAAAATATTCTTTTAAAGAAGTGGCACCCCTCACAGGGAAGCGCCCCTGGGCGGCTGCCTAGTTGGCCTAATGGGTAACCTGGTCATGAATAGGAAAGCTGCTATGCTTTGAGCTCTTATGAAGTATTATGATGTATTTTCCACTATATGACAATCATGATCAGAGTGGAAGAGTTTGGCCTTTATTTCACACTAGAATATTGCCCGTCAAAAAATGACGGCAATGAAATTGTAAATGAGCTAATGCTGTTTGGTGTATGGTAATCAAATAAATAATACATTAATAAATGAATATACTTTACCTATTTTGAAGTAATATATACAGGAAGCATTATGCTGAAGAGCTGACAATCTGTTTTCATGTTGCTGCAGCATACAATGTGTGTTCAGTGCTGTGGAGCTGCTGTGTAAGTGTCAGCAATGTGTGCAGTGTGTAGTGTAAATAGTGTGTGCGTGCGCGAGTAAAATCCGTTAGGGTAGCTGTGTACTTCCGGATTGTATAAGTTAGTGTTGTAAAATGGCACCTAATGTGTGGTACGTGGCTGATTTTGCGTCCTTGTTCTTGGATCTCGTCCGGCTTTTTTGAAAAATATGTATGTGTTTGATGGTGTTTTGCGTCTTTAGGGTGCTGTAGCCTCGCCCTGGGTGCTCCCCCTTGCTGTAGGTAAGCTTTTAAAGTGTTTGTAGTGTGTATTTATTGTGTTTCTAATGTTTTCAGGTTCGCACAGTTTTTGTTCGGTCGTCTTTGCGAGGTCGTAGTGTTTTTTTTTCTAATTCCTGCGTCTCGTATTTGTTTGTCGTAAGTCCGTAAATGTTGCAAGGTCCGCTACGCGAGCCTGCAGCGTTAGCAACAACCCGCATGCTCACAACTATATATGTGATGTAGTATACACTAATACAATCATTGATTAATACTGGCCATTCATATCTGAAATTGTTTTAGATCTAACATTACAATGAAATGTAAACAAAGAGAATGTATTTAAACTATCTTACTACATTTGTGGCAATCTAGTTAATGTCTCATTGTCCATAACATGTTGTTGGACAATATGCTTACAATGTTAAATACTTATGTTTACTATTAAAAAAAAGTAAATGTTCTCACCTGTTATGTAACACGTGACTTTTCGGTTGCTGTCCGACATGTCTTTGTCCCATGTTTTGAGTGTAGCTATGATCTGTCCTGGCTGGCTGTTCTCCGTGACAGATCCTCTGTAAACTTGAGAGGTGAACCAAGGTGGGTTATCATTATCATCAGTCACTGTCACTTCCACCAATGTCTCTGAAGAGAGGCGTACCTTCCTGCCTTGGTCTGATGCCACCACATAAAAATGATAAATCTGTTGTGTTTCACAATCCAATTCTTTTAGTGTTGTGATCCATCCATTCTCACTGTCAATGGTAAAGAACTGGTGGATTTCCACAGGACCTGCTTTTAGACTGTAAGTCACCAATCCATCACTGCCCGTGTCCTGATCAGTGGCAGTGACTTGTATTACAGTGGTTCCAGCAGGCATGTTCTCTGCAAGTGAAGCTCTGTATAGGTCCGCCTCAAATACTGGCTGATTGTCATTAATGTCCTTTACTTGAATACTTACTGAGACCAATGACACAAGTTCTTTCCCTAGGTGGGGACAGTTAGCTTGCACATCTATAAGGTACCATTTGGTTTTCTCATGGTCTACCCCCTTTTTCATGATCAAGGCTCCTGTGTGCTTATCCAAGCTAAACACACCATCCTTGTTGCTTTCTGCAGTTGTCCCTTCGACCAAACTATAGATAATAGGCTCTGCAGCCATTGCTTTAATCAGACCAACCTCTGAGCCAGTGGGAAGATCTTCGGATGCAGAAAAAGTATATAAAGGCTCAGAAAATCTTGGCAAAGGGATCTCTGTTGGCACAATCTCAAGATGGACAGGGACAAGTGAGCTCCAATGAGGTGGCGCACCATCCTTTGCTATTACATTAAAACTGATGGCTTGGTTTTCAAACCCTAGAAAGCTTTCCATAGCTGTGACAATACCATTATTTGGATTGATTTGAACACGGTTTTCATCAGATGTATCTATTGAGTATGTTACATCTGCATTCATTCCCTCATCAGGATCAAAAGCAACCACTTGAATGATGGGGGTTCCTTTACTGAGGTTAGATTGGACAGACAAAGTGTACTCGGTGGCTGTAAACAGCGGAGGATTGTCATTCTCATCAGTGAGGATTATATTTACAGTGCAAAAAGCAGCCCTACCCCCTCCATCTCTGGCCATGATCTTGATTGCTACTACTCTTTCAGTAGCATTCTCCCGGTCTAATCTCATTAGAGTAGCTATACGTCCTTGATCATCAATTAAAAACTTGTCAGCTGCCAACTTGTTAATTATAGTGTAATTCACAGATCCATATGGTCCATCATCTGGGTCAGTTGCAGGCACCTCAATTACTGTAGTTCCTATTTCTGCATTTTCGGCAAGTTCTACCTCATACATATCCTGTTGGAAGGCTGGGCTATGTTTGTTTGCATGGGTTACATTTATATAGACGGGTACAGTGTCTCTGTAGACACCATCTGAAGCGGAGACCTGCAGGTGGTAAGACAAATTTAAGCTGTTCCTACATAAGTTAGACAAGGAAATTATTCCTGAGGTTCTATTAATAGTGAAGTGTCGATGATTGTTTCCAGATAAAATCAGATACTCTAGCTTTCCAGCATCTACACTATCTAGATCAAGAGCTTGTACTTTTAAGACAATGTGGCCACAGTTAGCCAGTTCACTAACATTGGCTTCATACTGTGATTGTCTGAACTCTGGAGGGTTATCATTGACATCAGAGACATTTACAATCACCAGAACATCTGTGTGCAAAGGTGGTGATCCGTTGTCAATGGCCCTAACTTTGAATTGAAATTGGCGTCTAATTTCATAATCTAACTCTTGGGCAGTTGAGATTTGCCCTGTTTTGGAATCGATATAGAAGTATCCATTAGTACTATCTGTATTGTTGCCTAAGATGTGGTATGACACTTCTTGGTTTTGACCAGAGTCTTTGTCTGAAGCAAGAACACAAATTACTGGTCTACGCGTGGGCAATCTCTCCATAACATGGCTGACGTAGACCAGTTGAGAGAAGACCGGTGCATGGTCATTAACATCCTCCACTTCTATTACAACTCTTACATCAGAAAAGAATCCCAAGGCTGTGTCAGTTGCTCTAACTGTTATTGTATGCTGTGTTTTTGTTTCATAATCCAGTTGTCCAGAAATACTTAGTGCACCTGTCTTAAAGTCTATGCTAAACAGAACAAGAGCTTCATTTTCCACAATATTGTAAATCACACGAAATCCCTCTGGGCTGCGGGCTTGAAGGTGCAAAATGGGAGTGTACACTGGCACATTTTCTGGCACTGTTACTGTATAGTAGAGACTCTGGAATATAGGGTTGGATTTATTTCGGACAATGATTACCATTTCCTCCTCTGACTGAAGAAAAGGATCTCCTTGGTCCTTGACACCTACCTTAAGAATATACTGATTTAATGCTTCATAATCAAAAGGTTGTTTGAGAACAACATCTCCCTGGAAAGGATCAATCCTAAAATACTTATAATCGTCGACAAGCCAGTATTTTAAAAAACTGTTTTTTCCATCATCCTTGTCTGTGGCAGTGACCTGGAATATGACATCTCCTGGTTCCAATCCATCATCAATAGCTGAGAAATATGGAGTATTTAGGAATTCTGGTGCATTATCATTAACATCTATTATATAGACTTCTACCCTACTCTGAGCGACACGGGGTGGTTTTCTGCTATCTCTTACTTCAATCATAATGTCATATTTGTTTTGCTTTTCTCTGTCAAATGGCAGTCCTTTCGTTTGCAACACACCAGCAGACTTACTAATCTCAAAGTTTTCTGTACAAGTTAGAACTGAGAAATAAAGTGGTTCGTTAAGCTGGTTTCCCACCACATCCACCATTTGCAAAATCTTGACACCAGAAACATTTTCAAACAGATCCACCATGTAGACCTCTTGACCAAATTTTAGGCTGGTTTCTCCAATTTCCGTTATATTTATTTTTACAAAAGTAGTATCTTGGTATAATCCATCCCAAGCTATTACTGTGAGTTCCCAATTTTTTTGGAGGAGTGATGAATCATTCACAGTTATGAGTCCAGTGTTTGCATCAATAAAGAAGGCATTGTCCAAATTGCCTTCAGTGATACTGTATACAACATCTGAATCTACATCAATAGCCTCCACAGTGAGGATGTCCATGTTTTTGTAAACAGGTAGATATATATTCTTCTCATATGTATCTTTTACGAATTTGGGAGGTGAGTCATTAACATTAATCACGTTTATGGTGACTTTTGCAGGTTTGGAGGCAAACAAACTCGGCATGCCCCCATCATGGACATAAACATTAAAATGATAAGCTGTGTTTTTTTCATAATCAAAATCAGCCACTGTAATAAGAGTCCCCATGCTTGGATCAATTTTGAATAATGTGAGTGCTTCCGGGTCCAGAATCTGGTAGGTCAGCAACGCATTTGCCTCAGTGTCATTGTCACTAGCTTGGATGATCAAAGGAGACATGTCCACATTTGTAACCATGCTACCTTTAACTGCATCTTCATTGATCTGACCAAAATACATAAGTTGGGAGAAGAAAGGGGCATTGTCATTCTCATCGATGATGTAGATAAACACTGTGGTTTCACTGTAATAGCCCAAAGAACTGTTGCCACGCACTTTGAGTTGGTAGAAAGAAGTTGCTTCATAGTCCAGCTTCTTCTGGGTGGAAATGATGCCTGAATAGCAGTTGATATAAAAGACATTCTCTGCATCGCCCTGTTTAATTTCATAATTAATTGAGGACCTGCTTGTTGCAGACACTATAGTTACAAAAGAGCCAATTGGTACCAGTTCACTGATCTCCACAACATAGTCCGAAGATGTAAATTTTGGAGGTGATGTATCAGCCCCCTTGACATGCACATTGACTGTGGCTAAGTCCTGTAGCTGTGGTGTCCCTTGGTCAACTGCAGCAATGATTAAAGTAAACCGGTTCTTCCGAGGGTACCCCAGCGTCTTTGTTACAGTAATCACACCAGAATATGCATTGATGTTAAAAAATCCGTCATTGTTGCCTGCAGGGTAAAAACACAAAAGTTAAGAAAATATTGGATAACAATGATGCTGTGTAACTTTATGTACATTGTACTGTATATATACTCAACACCCCAACAAGTGGAATTGGCTGTATATGCCACTCCCTTGTGTAATTATTATATGGTACGATGAAAGTGTGGTCTTAAGATAGGGTGGGCAGATGCTTCCATTTTTAGGGGACAGTATTTGAGGCTTTTGAGATAGAATAACGCTTTAGATATAACATTATATGGGGTGCTGTAATCCACTGTACTGGTTATATTTAAATCATATAATGTATAATGAATCATTATAAAACATCTTATTACAGCCAACATGTGTTGTTCAGGTGGACACATCACATTCTCCTTACAGACTTTATCAACCACAGCAAACCCATTTGCAGCCACTGTACGGCTTGGTGAAAGGAATCACCAAGAAAATTGTATCTGGGTTCACGACAACTCCAATTCCTTAGAAGAAACTATTATCAACCTTTTCTCTCTTTTTACATTGGGTATATGTATTAAAAATATAATGTCATAACATCTGTTTTAAAAACCTGTGGCCCCCAAGCTAACAGTCCATTAAAAAGTCCACTGATTTTAGTCAGAAAAATCAAAAAGTCATTTACACATTGCAATTTATGCAAAAAAAAAGTTTTAAAGCTTGCTATTTTAAATGCATAATAGAATATGTGGAACATCAGTGAATCTGGAAACAATTTAGAAAACTATCTTCCACTGGGGATATATCATTACATTCTGAATGGAAAGGACTTTAACAATTAAGTTACTAATAGAACTGATACATTAGCAAACAATTAAGAAACACAGAATATCATGTGTTTGCTAAGTCAGTATTGATTAGTTAAAGGAATTGCTATCTTCTTATAACACCACACTTAAGAAACCATACACAATCTAGTTCTTTATAATAGAAGCATATGCCACTCAGCTATTTTTGAAAAGAAACTGTTTAATCCCTTCACGGCTAGATGAACCAATTAGTTTAGAGTAGTTCTAATGAAATATCTCTGTGTAGATTTCACTGTTGTTGCTTTTGGATTTATGCCAACAAGACTAGTATTGTACTGATGTGTGAGTTTGGTATGAGGAATTGACACTAATTACGCCTCTGTTCTAGACATACATTGGTTGGGCAGTGTTGGAAAGAAAATATATCCATTGTAAAACAATGAGACTAGTCTCCAGCATTCAGTTATATATTAAAACATGTGCTAATGAAGAATAATAACTTGCTAGTTACTGTTTCTGGTGATCTATATAGATGTCGGATAAATCTAGACATGTCACAAAAAATAAACACACACTGAAAAAACTGCCCAGACATGTACAAATTCCTAGGTGCCATTGGGCTGGATTAGTTCAGTCTTCCTTCACTATGTAGCATAATCTTAAAAAAGTTGTTCTTGACACAGGATAAATTGCATGGCATGATATTTCCATCATATATTATATTTGTGGACTCCAACTGTTTCTTTATTGAACAGTTCAATGGTGAAAAATATTTGAGCTGCTCAATGGAAGAAAAAATGGACTAGCTTTTTAAACATTCTGAGTTAAATATAATTTCAGTGAAATAATGTTTACAATGCCATGATAGTGGGGTTTCACTGTTTACTGAGGGTGTTTGTGCTGCTCATTAAGGAACAGAAGTTAGCAGTAGCTCGTAAAGGGCCAGTTAATTCAGCACAACTTGGAGCACACCACTGTAAAGTTCTCATAATACCATGTTGAAATACATTTTTTTCACAGATAAATGTATGAATTAAATCTCTGTTTACATGAGACTCTGACATTCCCCCAGACAAAGCCAAAACAGCAGCTGCATGCAGAGCCTTATGCAGAAAGAGAGTTAACCCTTCACAAATTCAGGTGGGGGCATGGGCGTAGGAACTGGGGGGGATGAGGGGGGCAAATCCACACAGATTTCTCATTGTGTGTATGTATACATATAGAAGCTGCCAAGTGTTCTGTGAGCTGTTTCCCCCAATAACTATTTTGGTTCCTACACTGCTGGTTGGGGGCTAAGATCTCCTGCTATATTTCTGAAGTTCAGAGAAAAAAACATAAATCTTTGTGCTCAGGAAGTCTACACCGAAGTCTGTACCGCTAGGTGTCGGCATGTGTTGTTAATCATGGAAGAGTTAGCAGTGTGTTTGTAAACAGATCTAAGACTGCAGATTTTTAGCTGTTATTAGTGTAATTAAAAAAACAAAACAATAGATAATTTTTACATATGATCTTGTGCTCTTTCACACCATGAAGAGCACTTACTTTACGGTAAATGTCCCTTAAAGCTATAGCACCTAATGGAGGAAGTATCATACACATATATAGTAAATATAGGTACGTATTGATAATATCCCACTGTGAGAGAAAGAAGGAATGCTTCTGTTTTTATGTACACAAAGTGTATTGATTGTCCATAGCTTATTAATAAAAAATATTTACTATGTTTTATAAGCTTGAAAAGATATGTAAAGATGATAAAAGCATCCAGTCACTAAATTACTTTATCAGAACTGGGATAGAAAGAGCTTAATCTAGAAACTAACCCTGTTGATAGTACTGAGTGAGTGCAAGTATTATAATTAGTTGCATGGCTAGGTAATGGGAATTTGACAACTAGAAAAAACAAAACACTTTTCTGTAGTGTAAAGTTAGTACTGTAGAATAGGAATCCTCTTTTCATCGCTAGCAGCATCTTATTCAATTCATTATTAATACAGGTTATCACATTCAGTTACATTTGTTGGTTTATAATGCAATTTAGATATATTTAATGTTCTCTTGCATAAATGCTCATTAAATTCTCACAAATGTATGCAAAATAAATATTTTGGTTAAGAAAAGCACAAAAGTCTACAAATGTTCAAACACTATTAGAATTAATGCAAACTATGCAGCTTAATTACATTTCTTATAATTTAAATAATAAGAAACTTGTACCGATTAGGGCACTTGCTTAATTTGGTGCATTCTGTATTTAAAAAGTCATCAGCCACCACTAACAGGCCACAAAAGAAGATTATTCCAGTTTGAGAAGAGGTGGCTATGAAAAATATACCAGACATGGACTCCTTGCTCACTGTAAAGCTGCACCTCACTGATGAGGCCCACAGAGGCCGAAACGCGTCTGTGGTTTGCTGTTTCTTCTGTTCAGGGTAGAATTGCCTATTATTTTGGGGCTGGGTCACTCTTGAGTGGGACCAGACTGATATACTACAGGATATTTCTCCCGGTGAAGGGCACAAGTGAGCTAAAAGAGGTTGCTCTCTGAGTATGTAACCAGACCTATAGGACAAAACTACTTCAGGTATTGTCCGTTCTCAGATTGAGCACCTCTAATTTCGTTGTTGTAAAACAATATATGACAAGAACTGCAGAATTGCAAAATCAATCAAATCTTTGTAACTTACAACAATACTTGTGAAAATGTAAAAATAAAAAATCTAAATTCTAAGAGATATAGGTATGCCAATTCTGCTAATTTATGTGTGAATTCTAATTATATTTGAGTTATCAACTCAAATAGATTAAGGCCCTGAGTGTAAAAAGTTATCCATTGGAAAAGTTTTATGTTGCTAACAGGGGAGCTAGGACAGTTCATTTGAATGAACCCTAAATCAGTTGGCTATAGCAAGTAAAGGATACACAAGGCAACATCTACGCATTTCTCGAATAACAGCAATGTCTAATTGCAAAGGATGCCAGGTGAAGTATTGCTGTTATATTCCTTATAATATCTTTATAGAAAGCCTCACCTGACTGAATTGAATATTGAATCCTTGCATTTTCGCCCTGATCCTTATCCGTGGCTCTGACTTGCACTACCTCTTTGGCTGCTGGAGCGGATTCTTGTAGACATACTTCATACAAAGAACGGATAAAATGAGGTGAATGGTCATTATAGTCTTGTACCTGGATGGTGACCCTTGCAAAGTTCCTTTTAATGGGAATTTCCTGGTCCCGCACCTTGAGAGAAGAGAAATAACCAATCCTTTTACAGAAAAGCTCTAAATACATTCAGAGATGGACAAAATTTTCTAAAACCTAGGAGCCAGGAAGTTTTTATAAGCTGATTTTAGGAGCCTGGAAGGAAGTCCTTCATAGAGATGCATTATGCTTTGAAAAATATTCAGGAGCCAGTAGTACTAATTTTAGGAGCCCTGTATCCCAGTCTCCAGGGAAATGTTCACTATCAAGATGGTTCATTTGTAAAGATGAACAAATATATTTTCATATCTTATATAGCAATATTTTCATATTGCTAAAATCATTAAAGCTACCACTACCACTAGACCAAATCAGAAAAATATATTTTATCACAAAAGCCCCAACATTTAGAGCTACTCTGTAGATATAGTACTGTGCGAGTATTATCAGTAGATGGGGCACTTAAGAGTACTTGTTTATGGCTATGCTTTCCGGCTGCTATTCAACAACCTGAGTAATAGGCACGTGCTTCTGAACCCTGATTCCCAAGGCACAAAGACAGTCCAGGATTCAGGATTCCCTTGTTTCAGTCCATGCATTTAGTGTCTAATGGATTTTGATTGATACATATTTGGTTGAAAAATTCTCACATCCAGAACTGTTACTATGCCAGGAAAACCTTGGTAATAGGCACTTATATCACAGAGAACCAAAATGTTTCAACCACTTTATGTGTATGAATAGGCAATCAATACAGATTTTTGGATTACCGTACTGGTAGAAATAGGTCTTCTCCTTTAAATAAGAAAATCTAGTCATTAATGTACTTTATACATCATTAGTGTACTTGAAACATCTGTCGGTAGCGTGCCCTCTCCTTTTCTTGTATAATGACTAATTAGTAAGCATAAAGGGAAGATAATATTTTGGAGGTAAGTTTAGGGTACCAGTACTGTTCATATGCTTATTTCAATGTTCTCATCTACTGTATTGTGGGGGTTGTTGTGGTAGAAGCAGAAATTCTGGTTTGCTTATCAATATGTATAGCTAGCCATAGAAAGTATTTTGGATGTTGAAATATTTAAGAAAAAAAAATTTTTTTTGTGGGAAAATAATCATCTTTATTTACATTTATTTACAAAAACAACAACGCACACTTTAATATTTAAAATCAATTAAAAGAATGGGATAAAACATCCCCTTTTCTATTTTGGATATTATCTAGAAATCAGACTTTTCATCAAAAAAATTACAACTGACTCTATAAATTTGTCATTTACATATGCAATTTCATGTCTTATTCTATAATTTATATTTAATTGTTGAAGTGTGCGTTGTTGTTTTTGTAAATACATGTAAATAAAGATGATTATTTTCCCACTAAAAAAAATCTTTTTTTTCTTAAATTTCACATTAATATAGTGCTAAGCACTCTTAGAGGGAGTTAAAAAAAACTCCTATTAGTCTCTGGATGTTGAAATATTTGCCTAAAATATATGTGCAATTCTATACTATTTTGCAATCCTTCTCAGAATGAGTAAATAAGGGATGATGCTTTAATAAAACATTGAAAACCTACCATCACAGTCAAGATATGAAGGGGCATAGACTCAAAGTCCAACATCTCTGTAACAATGAGGGCACCGCTGGTTGGGTCAAGCCGAAACATCTTTGTACTCCTTGGGTCAGCACTATTTTGTATAGTATAAATGGGTCGGGTTCCACTGTCCTTATCTGTAGCACGGATTTTAAGAACCTCACTTCCGAGTTGTACATTCTCAGACACTTTAATTTCATAATGGTTCTGCAAAAACTCTGGGCGATGACGGTTGAAGGGTATTACATTGATTAAAACCTGTAATATGAAGCAGTGATGAGTAAGAAATGCATTGCCATCTTCAGAGCAACAACATCATAATGTAACCACAAATATTAGCTGAGCAGTCAAATTGCCTAGTATTCATTTGGATTAATCACTTGGGTTGTAAGAATATTATTACAGGAAGCAGTAATAATACTAACATATTTAACCTAAATATCCATGTTTCAGGTGATACATAATTATGATAATGGTATTACTATTGATAATGATGCTTTGGGTGTAAGCGTCTGTGTCAAATTCTTTGAAGTTACTATAGATAATGATATAGGGTTTGGTCACAATATCCTCTGTAATTTGTGTGACCATAATGGATGGAAAAAATATGATAAAAAAAAAAGAAAGAAAAAGCAATCAAAACAGATTAAAAGATAATAATGAGCAAAGATCGATCTACTAAAATAGTGGAGTGGGAATAAAATGTAAAACATACATATGGAAACACGTAACAGTAAAAAGCAGTTTTAACTGTGATCTCGTGTTCTGGTTACTGACACTATTTACAATATGTTAATGGCATGTAGAGACCTAGCGTGAAACTTGAAAAAGGTAGCTTAGTGTTTAACAAAGCAGCCAATGTGTAATTACTTAATGGAGCATGGAGAATGTGCCCGTGAACTTACAATATTTGGCTTAGTTTTGGTTTTAAGTATTAAGTCTGCTGACTAATCACTCTATCCTAACATGTATAGCCAGGTCTGTGTGTGCTGTTTAGGTAATCGTGTGCTAGGTGTTGCCTTCTCTTTCACGAACGCTAATATGAATATTATTTTTGATTAGGAAAGCATTGGACTCGAATAGTAAGAGTCTGCTAGTTTCAGTCGAAGGACTACATTAGTAAGCTTTAAAAAGGCTTTGTACTACCAATACTAATACTAATAATAAAAATCAGTGGTGTTTGGATTGAGAATAACTTTATGATGAATATAGAAAAAGGTAAGTACTTTAAACTGTAACAGAGATGTGCATAGGTATTGCTGGGTCAAATTGTCAAAGAAAGATATGCTTACTAATGGCCATATTCTACTGAGCTTTCGGGCAATCCGGTAGCCCGTAAGTGAGGTCGCAAGCTAATTTGCTTTTCAATTGGCGTCTTTTTGCAGGATCCGATCGGCTTCCGAGTTACGGCCTTGAAAAAATGTCGATGGTTAAACTTGTAACTTACAGCCTCCAGATCTTTCACTTTCGCAAGGCTAAAATAGCAGATCGCTATTCATTTGCTACAATTCCCCAAGCCTACAAATGTTTTCACACACGTAAACGTCAAATGAACAAGAAAATCAATAAGTGCTAGAGAGGACACGCAAGGGGGTTAAACACCTATTCGTAGCACTGTAATTGCGAATAAAAAATCACTACTGCACTGTAAATAACGGGAAAGCCATGATAGACATTAGAATTAATTGCACAACAGTCTCAAGCCCGCAAATTGGCAAGATCTTAGATTTTGTTTTTATGTTTAATTTGGGGGTTAAATCGATCTCGGGTATCAATTAGTTAATACATATCAGAAAAATATTGGGATTCATATTTATAATTCTTTATTTTAAGGGTTTGCAAGTCTCATCGCATATCGGACCCCGAAACCTAATTGATTGACATGTAACCTACATGTTTTACTGCTGTAATAATGACATCTCTCACGTCTCATTTTCTATTGGCTGATTCGAAATGGGCGGTTTCGGTCTTGCTGAATTCATTATGTGCCCGCCCTGAACTGCTCCGAACCAGTGCATGGTTTATGGTTTCAGCTTTGGGACAGTAACTTGCTGCCTTGAGCAATTGAATAGCATCACAATCAGAGACGAACGTAAGCCCGCAACACACTAGCAGACATTTGGCTGTATGCGATCGAGTAACGGGCTTCAAATTAAATATGGTCCTAATCTGCTGAGAATAGACATACAAGTTGCAAATCTTTACAGAGCATTGGATGTAATGTAATTTTACTTTGATAAACAATCATATAGTTTTATCTTTGACATATCTAGGTTCAGCAGTTTTAATATTGATTTACCTTGCACACATTAACATTCAACCTTCTAGAACTTTGCTACATTTTCTACAGAGAATATTAATTTATGCTTTATATTGTCATGTCTATATTTTTATAGCAAGCGTCACAAAAACCTTCCTACTATAGGGTCCTGAACACCATATTTACTTGATGTAGATTTCTATAACTCTCTTCCACTTCAAGGATAAACGTTCCAAATATTGGATTTAGTAAACATTATTTCTCTAAACCAAGACTCATTTAGACCTTAAAGTACACACTTACCTGGGTTCTAACAGAACTAGATCCATCTGTGACTTGTACCGTGAGGTCATAACTTGGTTTCTTGCTTGCCTGTAAAGGTCGAGCAATGACCAGGCCACCAGTACTCTGATCTATGTCAAAATCCAGGTCATCATCTCCATCTTCAGAAAAGAGGCAATGGTAATTAATATTTTCAGAAATCAGAACAATCAATTAATGATAATTAAAGCCATTTATAAGCACAATTAAATTGGTTGTCAATGCATTATTATTATTATTATCATTATTATGCATTTTGTTAGGGTCTATCACCTTTTTTTTTACCACCATAATGATTAATCAACTTTCTTGGGTATCAACTTCAAGACAGAATATAATTTCTTTATGTATAAAATCTTAACATTCTACATTCTACATTACTTTTGAGCACACTTTTGAGGTTTAAACACAGGTCTCAGGGCTTGCCCAAGGGCTCGAGACAGCTTAAATGAAGAAGAACATAAACAGGTTCCTCACACCTGTTCTGTAGACTTAACTTTTTCTTTAGACTGTATTAAAAATCAATAGTTAAAAAATAAAATACACAAGTAAAATATTATTTATGTGTATATACAAGATAAATAATGGCTATTAAAAACTGGCACATTGCACAACTACCAGGTTCACTTATATTATTATTTTGCCAATATTAACTTTTGATATGCCATATGAAATACATTTCTATTATTAAACTTTGAAATATTTGAGTATCTAGTCCTATTAGTTTTTTTAGTTAGGCTTTGGGATTACATTTTGCAATATTTTGTATTTTTTAACACATCATTTATTGTTTTAAATATATTACAACTGATACAACTGAAAGCAAGATACAGAGGAAGCCACCCAAAGAATATGCAATGCATGATTATCAGCTACCATACTTTTTTCCCTGAGATATAGCAATGTGTTGTACAAATTGATGAATGGCAAGCAACTAATTTAGGTAATTGTCTTCACAGCAGAATGTGCAGAAGCAATTATAACTGTCAAGTCATAAAACGGTGTCTCCTATTTATTGCAGTTCATGGAAAGGTGTTTACATATATGTAATTAAAAGCATTCCAAGCATTTTCCTTGGACTATTCAAAAAGACTGCATGGCTTCTCAAAATTACTGTAGGTAACTACTACTCAAACAGGTCCTGAGAATAGCTGTGCTAATGATTGGTCCCCGTAGATCACCCCAGGCCTCCTGGCGTTGATGGGAGGGGCCACTTGACCTGGCAGGACCAGGGTATGTTATTGGAGGTGGCTAGCTGGGGGGGTGGAGCCAAGTATAGGCTCTTTGGCACCATCTGTGTCATGTTAAAAAAGGACTACCAAAAAAGTTAAATTTGTGCCTTTACCTTAAAGGACCACAAAACTTGTCATATGTGCTCTGCACCATCAGTTACAGAGTGGAAAATCATATGGAGAATATGTTTTTGTTTTTTTTATTAATCAAGAATTGACATAGATGTGGTCATTTTAGTTTAGCCCTTGAAGCCGTCCCACAAGAATCTGCATAAATAATAAGGCTGGATCTGTAACTGTTGCACGTTGTATTATAGATTTACACTGTCTATAAAAGCAGAGTGTGGTGGTACAGTGGTAAGCATTCTGTTTTAAAGATTTATTTTTCATTGTTAAGTCACTTTTATTGTTTATCTAGCATACTTATTAATTTATATATATCAATTATATATGTGTTAAAAATGTAATTAGTTTATAAACAATGACTTATTAATGAAAACATTTTATGAAGCAACACACTTTCCAGTACACCAACACACTTTGCTTGAAAGTATGTTTAAAAGTTAAAATAATTTCCTATATACATACAGTAGACTTTCAGTTATCTGATACCCATGGGGATTGGTAGAGGCCGGATAAATGTAGTTTCTGGTTGCTTGAGAGTTACTAATAAAAGAGGTCTAGATTACCTGCACATAGGATGCTCTGCTAAGTATATTTGTCAGTGAGGGCTGTTCTAGCAGCAGCTTTCACTCCTCACTTACACACCAGTACGTTGGGCTGGAGGGTGCGGTGCTGACCCCGGGGAATGTAAAGCCAAAACTGCACTGGCTCAGTCACTCATGCCTCTCTGCTTCCAGGTAACATTGAATTGGAGAGACATACAGCGGATGACATCTAGGTGCCTGTAAGCATTTTGTAGCATGACAACCTGGCTCCTGGTATTTGTTAAGCCCTGTAAATTTTTATTTTTATTTAAAGTACAATATTATTATTTTTTTTATGGTTGCTGGAGAGTTCCAGTTGCTTGAGTTCTGGTTAACTGAGAGTCTACTGTATATTGAAAAATTATGTGAACTAGTTAATTACAATTATATATATATATATATTTTTTTTATGTATTATATATACATATATATATTTTTTAAATAGTTCACATAAATATTAAAATGTATATTTTTTAAATGAACAAAAAAACTAGACAGTTACCTCATATTGACACATGCTTTATTATGTGACCTAAGGAACATATTTCTGATTTATTAAGCAGTAAAGAAAGAGAATAGTCTCTATAGGGTGGTGAACCCAGGACCTTTGGCACTACAGACAATAGCCTTAGCTACTGTGCCATCTGTGCTGCTGCTAGCCTGCAAGAGTAGTTACAAATCATTTAGTCACTGACTCATTCAAAGCTTCTACACCTAATTCTAATTAATATTCCTTATGTTCTGCGCAGTATAGAGCTCATTACTCATTCAGTTAGAGGCAACGCTCTGAAATAGCCTGACTTCAATTAATAATAACTTCACAAATTCAGTATCAATTTTAAAAATGAAAACACTTTTTCCACATGTTTTTTCACCAGCCATCTAATAGTGCACACATACAGAAACTTTATTTTAAACTGAAGAAGTGAATCCTATACATTGAAGTGAAGTATGCTACTTAGTTTCAAGGACTACTGCAGTCCTAAATTTACTGTATTACTATTTTGCAGTATTACACTTGTTTAGAATATAAACAAAATGAATGCATAATTGTATTTAATAATTATACAAGTATTATCTACAAGAGGAAAATGTTGCTTTATTTATTTGTTTAGTTGCTCTCACAACAGGAGATGGACCTTGTCGAAATAATGGCTACTGGAAAGAAATTGACAGTATAAAGTCCTCTGCTTGACCTTACCTATAATCTGGAACCAAATCTGGCTGCTGCTAAACTCTGTGCTGATTAAGCCCACCATGTGATTCACAGGATCCGTTTCCATGACTTGGAAAATGAAGTGAGGTTCATCAAATGACAATGGCTCATCTGAAGGAGCAGGGTTCTGAATCCACTGGATGTGGAGCCGCACTGTGGAGGAACGAGGAGGGCTGCCACTGTCTGCTGCTTTTACCTGGAGGCAACATTTCAAAATAGTGATAAACATTGTATGGAACATGGAATATACCTAACTAGTGTTATTGTTCAGCCTTACCGTCAATATATTGTACTCTCCATTTGGGAGGGGTCCCTTCGAAGATATGATTCCCGTTGAAGGATGGATAGTAAATAAATCTCCAGGAGGCTCTGTAATGCTGTATGTCACTTGCCCATTAATTCCTTTGTCCTTGTCTAGAGCTATAAGTCTATAGATGGAAGCAGGTTCAGAGGTTTGTTCACGTTCTGGAAGCTGAACTGTAAAGAGTTTTTGAGAGAAAGTTGGAGGATTGTCATTCATATCAAGGACTTGTATGACCACACGGGCGATGGACTGAAGAGGTGGTATTCCATTATCAGACACCATGACCTAAAGGAAAGAATATGATAGTTGATTACATGATCACACTTTTAGAAAAATGCTACAAATTTCTCAAACACTTAAGTAGGCTTCTTATATATGAAGTACTTAATGTTATTTATGTGATTTGTTATATTTAAGCTCTTAGTCATAGTCACTTTTAGGGCCTCACAACAACTAGGGCAAAATGGTTCGTTTTAGCTTTTAGATGTTGGTCGACTATAGTTTTTTATCAACCCAAGATGAAATACATGTTTCAAACCCCAGGATTTTCATATCTAGAAAAATAAACATTTTGTGTTTTCAGTATTTTAATACATCTATAAAGAATGTTTATGCAACTTTCTAGTTTATATGACGAATTCAGGATAGTGATTAGATGTATCAGAGATGTTATACAGATGAGGCATTAACACATTTCTTTAATGTGTTTTCGGTTTTACTTACCATTAATTTTATTTTTGTATCATATAGAACTATATAGAAAATCATACCCATAGCCAAACACAATATGTCATTAATTAGTATAGGTTGTGTAGTGTGTGAAAAGTGTGTATATCTCAAGATTGATTTAACTGAGAAATAGGGATACTACCGGGGCGGAGCTACTAGTGGTGCAGGCGCATCAGGGCCCTCCATCTTTTTTTTACCTTTATTTCGTTTTTGTATTTATTGTAAAAAATCCAGATCAAGTCTACAGTATATATATATATATATATATATATATATATATATATATATATATACATATATATATATATATATCATGTGATGAAAAAAAACTTAATCTTACGTATTTTTGTTTTTATTTATTCCTCGTTCCTTGTTTTTATTTTTATTCCTTGTGACTCCATTTGCAGCTTTGATCAGGCACTACATGTCCTCTTTTGCTGTTGAATCACTCTCAATTTTAATTATCAGTTCATGTATTGGTGCACACTGTTCCTCCAGGCTCTGTGTGTGAGTTCCGAAGCAGCTCTGTGTACAGTCATGCACACACCCCATGTGTTACCTAGAAGCCTTATAGAGTGACCAAGCAGCAAATGAGGACATGTATTACTTGATCAGAGGTGGAAATAAAGCCGCACTTTCATACAGCTGTCCTTTAAAGTTTATTCCTACTTAATAAATCCCAACCATAGAAAATATAGAAAGTGGACATATTTTATTTCCTTCTTACTCACACTATAATTCCCACTGGGGTATATTTATTAAGCTTGGACAAAAGTAGGCATAATCAGAGTTAAATAAAGTTAAAACATAAAACAATTCCACTATCCACATTTTCTATAGATGTTATTTATCAAGAACGGACACTAGATAAATATATCCTATAGAAAACATAGGAAGTAAGAATAATTAACACTTTTTTTATGGTTCATTCAGAAAGGAAGGGAATAGGGAGAGAAGGTTGTGGCTGCTAAGAACTATGCAATTTACAGTATATTGTATTTTTTTTTTAATCCTTGCTGTAAAACTGAAGCAAAATGGAAGAACATTTTTGTTAAAATCTGTTGTGGGATTTGATCGATAGTTGTGTTGCTATTTTGATCCCACTTTTTACACCACTAAAAGCTTACAGCCTTATTAAATTGCAATTCGACCAATTGAATAGGGCTCTATATAAGCACATAGCATATTTTTTACAGAAGTTTTTAGTTAGTGAACTGCTATCCAAAAGCAAGGTCTTCAATAAAAACTTCTGTAAAAAAAACTATGCTATGTGCTTAGAGCTCTATTCAATTGGCCGAATCGCAATTTAATAAGGCTGTTAGTCATTAGTGAATAGCTTTTTTTGATGCTTAAACACAGATGTTTCTCTAACGTCCGTCTATTCAAACTTCTCCTTTGACAAGTGACAACGGACATGAGTCTGTTCACCCACCTCCAATATATGTTCTTCTTTAGTTTCGCGATCCAATTGTTGAACCGTTGTAGAGACCAAGCCTAGATGGACAAACAAAGCAGCTCACATTAACCATTCATTACTTCTGCTTAATTACATCTAATGACAGATTGGGCTTATTCATGGGATATTGAGGCTGGATTACATGATCTTGAGTGCCTGGAGAATATACTGAGGCTAATGCTATTTAAATATGTACACTACACATTCACATCTTTTTTTTTTTACGTTCTACTTTCAAGGAGGCATCATTTTTACACTAGACATTTCTAGTTAAGCCGACAAAGTTTAATACTGATTTAGAATAGTAATTTAATTGTGGACGCTCATAAAACTGCATGTACGGGCGGAATCTGGTTGCAGAAATGTAAGGATCATGTAGTTTTACTTTTTGGAAGCATTATATAATGAGGAACGTACTAAAAATGTATGTGTTGATAGCACAGGAAGCCTTTATAATTCATAATTATTTTTGTTCAGACACATAGATAATAAGTAAGAAAACTATGGAGTGTTTATTTAAAAATCCACAAACCAACTTCAGGAAAGAAATGTATTAAACAAAAATTACTTTGCAATAAAAATAAATAAAAAAAACAGGCAAAAAAAATCAGCCACTAAACCGGTCTAGATCTAGATCTTTTTAATTACTTGGCTATTACTTTCTGTATGTTCGTTAGTGGTACAGATAGATGTTTCTTACCAGGCGAGTGACAGAATATAGTGGGTCTATCCTTCTGCTTCCTAAAATGGCTCAAAAGCACTCCAAATCTATTGCGTGAATGCCTACCCAGATAAAAATATCTTCCCGTGTTGAAATTTGAGGCTTTGTTGGCCCAATTATCTAGTGTTAACCAAACTACATACATTTTAATTAAGCAAAGAATGGAACATACTCTTGAGAAAGAGATGCACTGTTTTATTATTTTAAGCAATGCATTGGCAGCATATGAGTTAACACTATATACACTCACATACTGCACAGTAGATACCCTTCTTACTTCTGTCTATACCAATATATAGCAGAATAGGTTTCTCTCCATTTGCACATATTTATTCCAGGATAACCATGTTATGGTGAAGGGGCTTGTGTACCTCAATGAATCTGTGAGCTATATCATGTAGGGTCACCAAAGATGGGCAGGTCATAGCAGAGAGGTCAGATAAATTGTGGTCCACTGGAGAAGGAACTGGAAAACCGTTGCAGTATATTTGCCAAGAAAACCATATAGATAAGCACAACCAGAAACACAGACAGATGTGCCTGGTGTCCATATGGTCACTGAGTGTCGGACATGGCTGAAGGACTGAACAACAACAGCAACCCATGTCTAGCCTCTGCCTATCCACACATTCTACAGCACCGGCATACACACAGATATACTGCAGTACAAGCACATGCCAATCCTTTCTCTATTCAATTACACCCAGAGCAATGACACACACCTGGCTTCTCTCTATACACACACAGGGCCTCATTCTATTATCGGCCGTAGGAGATGTGGGGCCGCAAGGACCGGCCGCAGGCTATTTGCCTATTCTATTCCCGTCCGGCCGGGGGCTCCGGCAGGCTTGCGGCCGGCGCCTTGTTATCCCTTGCAGGCGCACGCGCCGCAGAAAAGCCTTTGATCTTAAACGGCTGCAAGAGTTTCGGCCGCAAGAAAATCCCGGTTGCTATTCTATTGCTCCGGGAACCCTCTCTGCAAGGCTAAAACCGAGCCACAGCTTACTTGCACCAAAAAGGTCCCGCAGGCACACAATTAGGCACATAATAAAGCCATCCTGCAGTCTTATGAGACGATAAAGTGATTGGGGGTGTTAGCATTCAAAGCACAACATTCCCCTACACTCAAATCCGCAAATAATTTTTATTTTAATTCATGTCAAATATCCGTGGACAAAGTCCCGAGGGCTCAGACCCGCCCAGGCTGCGGGACGGAAAATAAACCATTAATGAAATATCGGATTTGGGCTGATGTGCAAGCTTGAGAGGGGGTTGCTATTAATCCTCATGTCCCCCATTATGATCCCTAGCATTTACAGAGCTTTACAGTGCCATCTTGAATTTATTTTTGCATTTAAAGTTTTCAGACCTTGCGGCCGGTTGCATGATATGCGGCCAGCCGCAAGGGGGATATCCTTGCGGCGCCGTCTATTTGAATTGCAAGGTAAAGGTAGCTCTACACAGGGCCATAAGACGGCCGCAAGGAATCGCGGCTTTGCGGACGTTATACGACCGATAATTGAATGAGGCCCACAGGGTCTCATTCAAATGAAATTTTGCCAATTGAATAGGGCTCTATACAAGCACATAGAATATTTTTTTACAGAAGTTTTTAGTTAGTGAACTTCTATCCAAAAGCAAGGTTTTCACTAACTAAAAACTTCTACAAAAAAAATATGCTATGTGCTTGTATAGAGCCCTATTCAAAAAGCAACAGGCAAACAAAAGAAAAGAGGGTGGAATGTTATCAGGGCTAACATAACACAAATTTCCCTTGAAAGAAGACTTCTGGTGGACTTCAGTAGACATTGTCCAAAAGAGGTACTGTTGCAAGGCCTATAACTAAGTCTTAGTAGCCCCGTATCTGAACTATTTTTCATAACTAGTTAAAGTTGAGAAATGTACTTATAAAAATGATTTGTTGACAGTTCTTTTTACTTACAAACACTCTATAGCCTTGAAAGGACCCAGCTGTGTGGGAGGGGAGCATTCTGCCTACAGCAACACGGAATAGCTGCTTGGCATTGTTAGATCTCCATGCTTGTTGGAACAGGCAGAAGGATCAGCTGTGTATTGTTATTTGTTGAGCAAAACCTTTCACCAGAGGTTGTTGTGTGAAAGAGAGCCAGGAATCTTAGGGCTTAACCTATTTCACAGAGGAGCGGCCATCACTGCCAACTAAAAATAATTCCTCCATGGTATATTATTTACCATCCCATACAAATAAAAAGCATGTGTCAGGAGTGCATGCAGCTGTAAAATAGTTTGCCTAACCCCAAATATGTTTCTTTCACAGAACAAAGAAAATGCGTTCAGGCCAAAATTTACTAAATGGTGCTAAGTCTTAGCACATCGAAACTTTGCCAGGTAAAATATTTAGTAATGTAATGGCCTTAATCGAAAAGGGTAAGGCTGTACGCTATTCCTAGAATGGATAGCTCAGCCATTAATCACGAGAATCAGAGATTGAACTGAAATCTCAGTGTTGGAAGTTCAATCCTATGAATTTGGTTGACTATGCACTCAACATTTGATTGCTATCAAGTAGACCTCTTTGCCGGGACTCTGAGAGTTAGCCCCTTCCACCCCAATGGAATCTCATTCCATTACTCTTGCTTCACTTCAAAGCATTACCTCTGGTTGTTCCACTTCTCTTTCTAGGGAATGAAAGTCCTGCTATGTCTCCCCTGCTTTAATATTTGCAGATGTGACATCATAACACCAAATAATCCAGTGTAAGCCCATCAATGCTATTGTCTCCAGGTGATCTTAGATGAAAAATTCCCGTTCTTTGTTACTTGAAGATCTAGCTTCACTGGGTATAAAAAAGCACAGCTAGAGTGTTACAAAATACAACTTAAAATAAATAAAAAAAAGGAAAATAATTAAGAGATAAAAAGTGCAAATTGTCATTAAAGGACCACTGTAGTCCCATTTTTGTTTGATATGGTCTTTTAAACAACTAAGATTGGTGTTGATGATGATCAACATGCTTTTCTTTAAATGGGGTGCTGTAGTAGATTCCACTGCAGAATAATTGCATATAATGTAGAAGGTGATAAATTAAAGGCTATATTATTTTTTCACTTTCTTCAAAATAATATATTTTAAACATAGGACTGTAGTGATCCTTTAACTTTACCTGCCACTGAGGAAAGGAAGTTTAAGGTTTTTATAATAAATGAATGAACGTTATGCAAGTAATGGATGAAAGTGGTGGAGAAAATCAACAAATGATAGAAACAGCCAGTAGGAAAGTCATATTTATGATTTAATTCTACTTTATAGGTCATTCATATGTGTTTGCTTAATTCGCTAAGTTTAGTTCTGTAATATGATGGATGGACATCTACTAGAAAGAGTAGAAGAGCATAAATCAGGCCACAGATCCATTTATATGAAATGTGCTGGAATCTCATAAAGAAAGTAGAACATCTGAACGAAATTCAAAGTCATGTCAAGCTCTTCTCTGGCGTAAATTCTCACAGACACTTTGGCCAACACTGTCTCTCTCAGTGATCCTCTCACAGTCAAGTGGAAGTCTCAACTTGACATGATTACAAGCCCAATGAGATGCTGACACTCTTAGGCTGAATTGCCTTCATTCATTCTCTCTGTGAACACACGTTCTGCAACAGACACACTCATGCCTCTCTACTCACATTCTGAGGCACAGACACATTTTTCCGCACAGACACAGTATATGAGGTGTGCAGTGACCCACCAACACTTTGACACTCTCATTCTGACCTGCTGACATGCACTCTAACACCATCACACAGACAAACTGACACTCTTTCTGCTGACTTATATACTGACAATCTCCTGAATTCACCTCATATTTACACACTCTGAAGTTACGGTAACTCTCTATTTCTGGCTCTACCATACTCTGAATGTCATTATCTCACAAATAATATAACACACAGCCAACACACAAGCACCGTAAGTGCAACGTGAGACCCGCAATGGCTGCTGGCTTGAAATTTGGACGAGTTACTATGCTATTGAATTTGAGACGCAAACCCGTACACCATTTGCATTCCGTCCGATTTGCGACAATGTAGGTGATCTATTAAGCAAACCTGTAGTTACGGGTTTAGATGGTGCCAATGGAAACAGAGATCGTCATAATAGCATCACAGAAAAATGGAGGCTGGATTTCAAAATCTTACAGGGTTCAATTATGATTTACGATTGGACCCACGTTCCAGATGTTATGCAATATTAATAAAGCCATAAATCTGATATTCTATTACATGCGAGTTATATTATATGTATTAACACATTGATTGCCACACAATATAACACACAATTTAAACATGAAATCAAGAATTTTCGTGGGCCGATTTGCGGGCTTGAGAATGTAGTGCTATTCATTCTAGGACCTAACATCACTTTCCATTTTAATAAATGTACAGTAGTGTGGTGATATTTGCATTTAAAGTGCTACGGATTGGACTTTACCGCCCTTGCGAGGCCTCTCTATCACTCGTTGGCCTTTGGCCTCCATTTGCATGTTACGAGGTTGACCGCAAGTGAAATTGTTGCAATTTAATAGCTTGATTGGATTTGTAGCGGTTACGGTCTTGAGAGAACAAAGGATTTGCGTCTGCGAAGTTCAACATTCCTCATCCTGAAGGCTTTTTTCGCACCAAACCTACAGATCGTCAGCAGGCTGCTTTAATAGCCATAAGTCTTACTTTCTACAATACGAGCTACCTTATTACACGTAGCCCAAATGTAATAGGGCTGACAGTTCTCCAGATTCTCTCATTCTGGAGCACGCTTACTTTGACACTCCTACACTGACATGCTGATGCGATATTCATGGATCCATTCTGGCACACACACATTAAAACCGACGCCCTGTGATTGGCAAACAATGATATCAGCAGAAATTGAAAATGATACACATTACTATAATAGAAAGTAGAAATGAAACATAAGCAAAAGTAATTACGAGTGCTGTAGCAGCACAGTAAATCCTACCTAGCTATGTTAATCCCGAATCCCTAAAACATTGCAAGAGGGCTGCTACGAGTGAACTGCACAATAAAGCAGAAAAACAAGGCAAAAATCTCCATTGATGATTGCACTGACAATAAATTACAAGTTACTCCCCTATACTTTAAAACCCAAACCATTTGCTAATAAGATTTTACAGATCATTTGCAAATCAGGGCACTGCCGTGACTTTAAAAAGCAGAAGAAAGATTTACGGGTACCAAACACCACTCGCAAGTAGTTTTCAAATCCTTGCTGAGTCCCCCAGAATCATTTAGAAATGACAGTATAGCACAAAAAAACACTACAAAATGATGAAATTCCAACATTATTTGACACTTAACAATCCGATATCAACTTATGTGTAGTTACAAAATATGTTCTGTTAGTATTAAGCCAGTTTTATTATACAAAATCCACAGTAACGCACAACCCAGCACTAAGGGGTTAATGCACATCACAAATCCACTTTGCGTGGGAACAAATGCTCTGATACATTGTCTATAAATATATCATATTTTAAAATTAAATAAACACATCTTTATTTATTGAAGCTATAAATACAATTGTCAAACCGTTTTAATATCAAAATATATTAATAAATAAAAAACAATTAATTTATATATATATACAATGTTTCCTTGCTGCAGCCTATTTACAGCACTTGTTACACTTCCCACTCATAATAATATTCATGACGTGTGCATTTCCCATTGGCTCCTAGGGCCATCTCATCCATATGGTTTGGCTACTCCCTGTACAGAAATCTGTTGTGGCTAGGGCAGGATTTACAACTGTGCACTAGGTGCTCTAATCTGGGGGAGCAAAAGATTTACATTAGTGTAGAACTTAGGGAAAAAAACTCCAGCAGCCAATATACTGCAGTACCCTAACTTAGAGCACCTGATTTACATGGAGGCCCTAGTTTGGTGGCATATAATAACCAATAGGCCTGTTATATCAGCTCTAAAAAGCTTTTGCTTATTAAATTCCCTGGGTAGCTGTATACATATCCCAGAATTATTGAGCTACCTAGATGGGCATGACATTATTCCTTAGGAAAAATGTAGGTTTGGCCAAATTTAATAGCTATTTCACAACTACACGACCTACCCAAATGCTCCACATTACCTATGCATGTCAGATTCATCAGAGAAAATTGCTGTTTTGATGGTGGCTAAAATATTAACCAGGGTGGAGCATACTTTAACAAGGCTGTTGACACTGTTTTGCAGTGAAACCCCATAACCATGTAAAGCTACAATGTTTGGGTTTGGACTGGTAAGTAATTAGTTGAAGGACAAAAGATAGAGTGTTGTTGTTAAATGGCCACAGAAGAGCATATAAACCAAACTACTCATTAAATATGCTTCTGATAAGCTGTATTTAAAGAAAAATATACACAAAATAGGAAAGATGTTTAGAAACTTTATCTTTTTCATAATTCATGGGGAGCCATATAACCTCACCGCATGGCATTTGAAAGGTACTTTGTAATCCCTCCTGAGGCATACCAAAAAAATCAGTTTTATAAGCACATTAAAGTCCAATGCCTTCAAGAAAAGTATCTACAAAATAGAGCACTATAGGTAAGTCAAAATTAATTTTCTTCCTGACAGTTCTTTACAGTGATAACTCCATGTTGGTTTCTCAGCAAGTCATGTCATATCCTGGGTTGTTTTTTTTTCCTCTCATGACCCCTATAATTAGCTGAGAAGTTGTGAAAGTGCATGGGGTCAACTGAGGACCCCAATAAACCCCACTTCCAAGGATCAAAGTGAGATATTAAAATATATATATTATTTTCTGTCCACATTTTCATTGCAAACAAGCTTTTGTTTATAGTTATTTAATAGAGTATTACTTTTACTCACAGAACTGTGACCCATTATTGCTGTTTATTAAGCAAAATTACAAGTTACATGTGCAATATCTTAGGTACCTGTGTGTGAAACCTATGTAACTACATATTTTGAACCGTGATATTATTGCAAGTGCCAAAGAATGACAGCAGTGCTATTACAAAACAGGAATCATTCCAAGGGAATAAACAAAATTAAGTGAAGACACTTCACTGGTAACATTTGTAATCACTTAAAGCAGGGGTCACCAAACTCGGTCCTGGAGGGCCGACCCAGGCCTGGATTTGTGGATATCCTTGCTGCAAACAGGTGAGAATCTTGTTTCTTCAGCCATCCTGATTGACTCACCTGTTTGCAGCAAGGATATCCACAAATCCAGGCCTGGGTCGGCCCTCCAGGACCAAGTTTGGTGACCCCTGACTTAAAGGCATACAATATCTAAGTTTCCTGGATTATTAGTGCATCTAATAGAGGATAATTTATAATGTATAAAAAAAAAATTACATTACAAAATACAAAAATAAACATGTAAATACTAACCTTGAAGTTAGCAAAAGGTCTTGTAATTTCTGACAGTTGGGAATTTGGGTTAACACTCCCTCAAACCCAGGCTAAATTAGCATTCATTTTATCATAGTTTTGGCCAATCAGGATAGCTGAAACATTTGATTTAAACTCTGGGGTTCCTGTTTGTGCTGCAAAGCAGCCTGGGATATGTAGTGTTGCACTAGGTTAGATGCTTTGGCAGTAGCACAGCACAGACAGGAAGCAGCAGGGAGTTATATCCCAGGAGTGACTTGGGAGCTGACATCAGTGATCTCCTAAACAAATGGGTTAAATGGCTCCCCTAATGCTGCATGCTGATTGGGTGGGGATCAGGGGCCTGTGTAGACACCCCTCTGGGGGTGTCAACATAATCATTGGAGGGATTTGTTAGATATTAATACAAATAAAATGTTTTATGAGATGTGTTGCATATATGAAGGTTGATTTTTGCCTATAGAGTGCAGAAATGTATTAATTCATTAAACTAGGATATGCCTTTAACAAATGTGAGCACTGAATTCACTTCACCCATTTTTCTCTTCTCTTATAAATGATACATATCATGGTCATATAGTATTTTCTAATTTGCTTAAAACCTTATGGAAATGTTATCTGGACTCGGCATTCTATGTGTCTTCCTGTAGGAATGATAGTGAGCTCGTCTCACCTCTCACACTACATAATCCTGGGAGTCGGCAGCAAAAATGCAAGTCTTAGGAACAAAAGCTTTAAGGATTTGTTTCAGGAGGAGAGCACTCTGACAGGCTGTGACTTGTCACCTGCATTTAGAGGTTATGGTTTACTACCTACAAACCCAATCTGCTAAATGAATGTTGAAGTTGCATAAAGTAAGTATAGACGAGTTATGGCTTAGAAGTCATCACCAATGCAATATAGCTAAAAGCACATATCCTATAGCTAAACACAATATATAATGTGCTATGGATATGTTTTCCATACGCTGAACAGTACGCAACATTTACATCAAACACCTGTTCTCACAAGTCCTGTGTTCAATTCCCAGAAAAGGATATTCTGTTGTGGGAACGTCAAAGCCTCAAATGCATTTTAAATGCAGCTTTTGTTCTTCGTTAATGCTTTAATGGAAAAAGAATAGGAGCAATAACTCTAATTTAGGGGACTTTGAAACTAAGACAGACATTTCCACCAACACCATTGTATGAGGCAATTTAGTAATTTGAGTTACAGCAGTCTGTGGTTTTATGAAGTTAAAAGTGTAGAGAGCGATTATGAATGGCACACACAAAACAGAATTTCAGCAATTTATTTTATTGTGAAGCCATTTACTCTTTCCTATACTGTATATGGAATTGAATCGCATTCAGAAAAAATATGTTTTGCATCAGTGAAGCTTTTATACACGAGAAAAAAATACTTGGGTGACTTTGTCGATAAATTCAAGCATTACCCATTGGGATATACCGTATCTCTTTTTATCTTTTAATTTAGCTGTTACTTCTTCATACTTCTATAAATGGCTACTAATAGACAGCTATCTAAAACTTCAGTGGTAAATCATTGTTGGGAATCAAGAGGCACCATCTTGTTTTTCTTTAATACCAGTTTTTCCACCCACCGTGAAGAAAATAACTATAATGTAACACTCACCTACACATCAAAACCCTTTTCACACTATCAATTCACTTAGCAAACTTTAATTCACCAATCTCTTTTGTGAACTTTTCCATTTTGATATTCTTTAAACAAAGTAGTTTAATCTTTTGCACATACTCTTTCGAGTATACTTTCAAGCAAAAGAGCTCTAGAACTAATTGCTGAGTATTTTACTCTTTCAGTACAAAATAATCCTCATATTTTACCTAACTGTAAAGAAATGTTAAAAGATTAGGCCAAAAACATGTTTCTCAGTGAAATAAAAAGTTACAATTGTTGGATTAATTTCTGATAAAACAAAAAATCCAATTTTTTAAAGTAAATAGGGTATTATGATAAAATTATAACTAGTTGTTCCTAATTGCTAAAAATGCACAAAGGCCAAGTGGTCAATAAACCACACATATACATATTGTACATTCCCTATACATAGGAAGATAAAATATGTTGGGTTGTCTTCTGCTACTTACCAGTTGATGGGTTCAGTGCAAAGAATCCTTGATTATTCCCACTGGAGAAGTGAAAGGAAAGCTTGCCAGCAGAAATGGAGTCAACATCCCAGGCATCCAGTTGAAGAACAGAGACATCAGGGGGTGAGTTCTCAGTAACTGATGCATAGAAGACGGCCTGAGAAAATTGTGGGATGTTGTCATTGATATCGGTAACTTCAATGTAAACCTCAGCTACAGAGAAGAGAGGAATGGAACCCAAGTCGGTGGCATAAATGGTCAACCAGTAACAGGAAACTGATTCCCGGTCCAAGGGAGCCTCAGTGTGGATTGTACCTAAAAAGAGAAAGTATTGATAGTATTTTTAACTGTTTATTTAACTCAAATATGTTACAGCTAATTTTAATTAAATTGACATGGAAAACAACATTTCAAATGCATTTGTTTTTTTGCATTTTGAGTATTTAAACTTCATTGAAACTAACAGGAAGCATACTTGAGTCTGTAGATCTCTTTGGCTGGGGGAGGGCAAGCCCCAAGATTAGTTAAAGTTCTGTATACATTATTGTGCTCTGAGACCTTTATTTGACAAAAGAACCCCTATTTCTTATGCAACAAAGAAAAAAAAATGTCCATGTCCATTTAGGCATGTTCTTTCCCATAGCTAGTAGAATAAAGACAGTATATTAATGCAGGTGTTGACAAATGTGTACCATATTAGGAGCCAGACAGATTATTGGGGGGCCAGCAAACATTTGGGAATGCTGTAACATGGAAACATAGATTTGATGACAGATAATAAACAAAAAGAAAAGGTAGCAGCCACAAGAACAATTTTAGGAGCCGTGACTTAATGACTCCCAGGATTTATTAAACCCGTTGAATGGCTATTTGGGTTGTGTTGATTGAGTTTTGAATGTCAAGTCCTTTTAAGGAAACACTAAAACATATTATATGATTGTTTCGGTATTAGTAAGCTGTTATCCCATTGAATACATTTCTGTGTTTAAGAGTTAAGTTTACTATCTCTCAAACTACTGGAAAATGACTGTTATTTTGTGTGAAAAGTAGCTTTTCTGGACATGCCAAACCTTTATGTGGATAAGTGTAATTTAATTGGATAATCTAAGCTTCACATATTGAGATAACTGAATAAAGTCATGCAGTGCAAATGATACAAGTGACTTAGTTCTGATTTTTTTTTAAAAAACATAATGTGAGACTCCTGTCTGAGTGCTGTAGATAAGCTGTATTTTAATAATGCAAACATTACATTATAATAAATGAGAACTTTCAGGTTTTAAAGTGACAAACACATTTTTTATTTTTTTCTTTGTTGCATCAGAAACAAGGTATTGGATAATGTGTCATAGTGTGTTTTCTTTTTCCAAATAAAAGTCTCAGAGCACACAGATGCATTCAGAAGTTGAATTGCTCTTGAGGGTTTGCACTTTGCCAGCCAATGAGATCTACATATTAAAAGTACGCTCTCTGCACTTCCTTTTAGTTTTAATGAAGTTTAAACAAGTTTTACTTATGGTAATATTTTCTCATACAAAATATACTTTTGTAATGTGCAAAACATGCTCCTTTAAATGCTTTTGACTCAGGGCGTCAACTGAAATCTTAGATTAGGCAAGCACATTTTAATATTTTGGCAATTACACCATCTTCCTTACTAATTGGCTTTTCATTACAAGGAAAGATTCATATCTGTATTCCTGCACTTGCTCCATTGTGTTGTTTATTTATATGTGTATGCATTTACAAGAGTAATGTTTTCCAAATGACTTTTACAAAGCTACAAAAGCACAGTATGGGTTTAAAAACAAGAATAAACAAAAGTTACCTGTCTCCTCATCAATGCTAAAGATGGAGTGATCAGATCCATTCCGAATTGAGTATCGTATTTCTCCATCCTTCCCTTTATCTTGATCCTTCGCTGTAATTGAAAGCACTGGAGTTCCAGGTGGAGAGTTTTCTTGCACCTTCTCATAGAATGCAAAAGTTTGGAACTGAGGTGGTTGTAGGTTCTCATTAACATCAAGAACTTCTATTTCCACATGACAAACTGAGGAATGAGAGAATGGGTGACCAGCATCTCTAGCTCTTACAGTCAAGTTGTATATTGACTTTCTCTCAAAATCCAGCTCCTTCTCTAAAATCAATGCCCCTGTTGATTTCTCCACTCGAAATATGCCAAGTTCATCACTGATAAGTGAGTAAGACACTTCTCCATTGGGGCCAATGTCTGGATCAAGAGCTTCCACAAAATAAACAACACTTCCTATGGGAAGGTCTTCTGGAATCTTCACATTGGCTGTTAGAGGTGTGCAATATGGGGCATTGTCATTGGCATCTTCCAAAGTCACAACAACATCAGTGACAGAAAACAATTGTCGATCTCTGTTAGGCTGATCTCTCGCCTCTATTTTGAGATTATATCTTGGTATCAACTCTCTATCCAACCTGCCTTTGACTGTTAATTCTCCAGAAACACTGTCAATTGTAAACTTATCTGTTGGTGTTAGGAGTGAATATCTTACTCTGCCATTGTCATCCATATCAATATCATCTGCTTTCACCTTAAGGACAGAACTTCCTATATTGGAATCCTCTGGCAATATAATACAGTATCCAGATGGTGGAAATAGAGGAGGATTATCATTGGAATCCAACAAATTAACAGCTAAAATCTTCCATGATGATCTCTGAGGTGTTCCAAGATCATATACTGTAATGTTTAGGATATAGGAACCAGTGGTTTCACGATCTAATGATGAGGAGACAAATAATTTCCCTGTCTCCATGTCAATGGCAAAGCAACCATCATCACTTCCTCCAGATATGACATAGACCAGCTGCCCATTAAATCCAGTATCAAGGTCAATCGCAGAGAACTGTATGATGGATGAATTGACTGGGGTATCCTCAGCTACATCAATAGATATTGGGAAACTATCATCAAACTGGGGAGTATGACTATTTAAAAGGTATATATTGAAGGAGGTATCTTCTTCATACCGTTGGTCTTGAGAGTGAGATTCAAGTGAGTCAATAATAGTGGCAGCTATTTTTTTCACTACTCCAGTTTCTTCACATTGTACTACAATTGGAGAACCCTCATTTATTAATGTAATATTAACTGTAATAGGTACTGCATTGTTTTCTCCATCATTAGCAGTAATAACAAGTGAGTAAAATGTAGGCTGGGAATCTAATGGCCAATAAAATTCATCCCTAATTGTTATTACACCATATGTAGGATCTAATTTAAATTTCTGCTGTTCGTTACCAGATAGGATCTCATACTTGAGATTTTGGAGTTCATCTATATCCACTGCTGATAGGGCAACTACTTTCTCGCCAATAACAATGTCTCTTGGAATACTTATGTTGCAGTTTTCATTCTCAAACATTGGAGAATTGTCATTCAAATTATTAAGGATCAAGGAGACATGAACTGCACTCTGTTGTCGGAAAGGTGAACCCCAGTCAGAAGCCCATATCCATAGGTTATACAACCTTTGAGTTAATTCATAATCTAACACTCTAGAAGTGGTAATAGCACCTGTCAATTTGTCTACAATAAATGGTGCATTTTTAGGGCTTGCTAGAGTGTAGGTTACAATACCATTATTTCCCAGGTCAGCATCTCTGGTG
This sequence comes from Discoglossus pictus, assembly GCA_027410445.1. Classification (NCBI taxonomy): domain Eukaryota; kingdom Metazoa; phylum Chordata; class Amphibia; order Anura; family Alytidae; genus Discoglossus; species Discoglossus pictus. Next base: position 44,184,847 of record CM050167.1, on the reverse strand, counting down.
CTAACTTTTAAGATCCTTGTACCTATGGGGACATTTTCATTAAAGCTTCCTTGATATGAAGCTTGCATGAACTCTGGGGCATGATTATTACAATCTATAAGTTCAACAATTACTATGGCAGAAATCTGCCCATTAAGTGCTGAGACCTCCAGTTGATAAAGTATTTGATCTTTCACGTCCATGTGTTTGTTAGTGATGATTAGGCCAGTGTGTGGAATAATTTTGAACTTATCGATTGCAGTTTTAAAATGATAACCTCCGGTGGGAATTTCTGGAATAATCTTGACTTGAGTTACCCGGCTGCCAGGAGGTGCACATTCACTAATCTGAACTCTGTAATTTTCCTGTTCAAACCTTGCTAATGCATATCTCCAAGGTGGTATGTGAATTGTTTTCGGTGGGGAATATATTGGTGGTCTGCTCTTGTCTTTAGCCCTAAGACTGAGATTAAAACCATGTGGGTTATCTGACCAGTTAATTTGTGCAGTAGAAACTACTGTAAATTCATTTTTGCCTACATATGACCGCACCACTTTGAAATACCCCGAAGGATCTCCAGCAACAATCTCAACAAGATCTATGCTGCATTCTGGGTCTGCTGAATCCATGGTGACAGTGGCATAAAGAAGCCTGTCAGATGAATCTGGTATGGCAGTAGTTACTGATGAAATAAAAGGAGGGTTTTTGATAGATTGTTCCACTAGGACATTCAGAGAAGCCACATTCCCAAATCCATTACCCTCTGATATTTTCCTCATACGGTCAACTGCTAATATTTCAAGCTTGTGGAGAGCTTGCTGTGTTGCATTTAGTCTTCCAACCAGCATGATAATACCACTTGTTGGATGTATACAGAATAATGGTGTTTTTGTGTTGAAGGTATAGTAAAACAAAGCATTTTGGCCCAAATCAGCATCGGTGGCACTTACTTTGCCAAGAACTGTTTTAAGAGGAGCATCTTCTTTTATTGTAAAACTATAAGAAGTTTTTAGGAAGAGTGGCCTCAAGTCATTTGTGTCCAAAATTTGAACTATGACTTTAGTCTGTGCCTCATACTCAAAGTCTTTTTCTGAGCCATGAATGACAAGCTGATAATTGTCTTTAACTTCTCTGTTCAAATTACTACTCTTTATTCTTATGCGTAAAAAGCAGAAATCTCCTACTACTACCTCTTCTGTCTTAAAAAGACCTGTGGTGTCTCCGGACACAATGCGATATCGTATTGTCCTTTGAGGGTCCTTAAGGTAAACACCCATCTTAACATGGCTCACCACATATGTCTTTGGGGCCGAATTCTCATAGATTGTTGCGTGGTACACACTCTGTGTGAAGTTAAAAGGTAAAGATGCTTCATGGTATGGGGTTTCTTGGCAGGTCACAGAGTACAGAAAGAAAATAACGAGGCTGATGGTTTCGATGCTGCTGAAGCTGCCCATTGTGCGTCTCCTCCCTAGAAGGTGATAAAAACAAAAATGTAACATTTTCATATAGCAGATCAAATGATATCACTGCTTACACATGTAATACACAATTACAAATGTGGGTAATATAAACAAAATGCAAGTTTCCTAGTATATGTTAAATTGCCATTATTAACCTCTCATCATGGGTCCTACTCCACCCAAACTGTACATGTGTCCCTCAAATAGCTTTGGTGGCATAAGGCCATAAAATCCCAGTGGTTCTTGTAGACTTGATTAGTGGTATTTAATCATACTGATACCAGGGACCAGTTGCCCACTTTCCATGACTGATGTCACCCACTAAGACAATTTCTAGTGGTTTTAATAGGTTTTGTATAGAGTGCTTATTTTAAGAGAATTCTTCAACAAACTACATGTCAGTCCATCCTTATATTTCCTCTACCACCCCTTCACCCCTTCACCCATGCTTTTAACCTCTTATCATAATGGTTAAAATTATTTTATAGGAGAACTTTCCAAAGGAAAACTGACTGTATATTTCAAATACCTGTATCTTCTTGTAGACTACAATACTGAAAGAAATGTAACTTCCTTTATGTCCTTTAAATGTATCTTTTATTTCATTGACATTACAGCTTGGCCAGTACTCAAAAATAAAAACGTACTCCTTGTCAAGCTGTTCATGTCCATCTCAAACATTTAAAAACTCTTTTATGCTATAAATCAGCACTTGGGAAATTTATATAAAATATAAGCCATTAGTGAGGACTCAGACAAATGTTTAAAGTGTTAGACGTGGCTATGTATAGAAATGTAGAAATGTATTTATACCTAAAAAGGTAGGAGCCAGTGGTAACTCTTTAAAAACCGTGACTCCCTGGTTGCTGGGATTTGGCAAGCCCTTGTGTAAATATATAAAGTAAAACTGTATCACCAAATCTAGACAACTAATCCATTATATCTTCAAAGACAAATAAAATATGATTTCACTTGTGCAGGTGATTTACTGGCACAATCCAATCTCAGCTCCTCCTTGTAGATTATACATGTAAATGATCAATTAATAACAAAACATAGCTCCGACCCAGTATAAACTGGAAGAACTTGTTCTAGATAATACGTTTGAGACATGCTGCTGGTTTGATACTCTTCACGTGCTCACTTAGCATCTCTGACAGTACTTTAAATTAAGAATTTATTATATGTATTGAACATTAATTCTGCGGGTAAAGACCTGTGGGCTATAATTGTGTTTTTTTTTATTATAGCTGTGAGCTTGTTTGCATTTCACCTAGCCTAGAGATGGAAAATCCATTTCCATTAAGTGATTCTGTAAATCATATTACCAAGAGATAAAATGTTCTGCCCACACAGTATAGGTAGAGCTCTTTGACTAAATGTAAAAACCTCTATAGATTCTGTCATAAATGATATGCAGACAATGTGTTTATTTTCACAGCTAAATTTGGTTCTAGGTAAAATTGGATTACGGGTTCCCTGGTGGTCCAGTGGTTAGGATTTGGTGCTTTCACTGCCTTGACCTGGGTTCCATACCACTCAGGGAACCAAGATGCCACACCACACTGAAGCCATGCAGAACTATTTTCTCTAGTTTGACATTTGTCCTTTGCGGTGAAGGATCATGGATAAAAAAGCATCCCCAGCCACTAATAAGAAGCCAGCATCTAATAAAGAAGAACTGGTAGAGCATAAAGGAAGGATATGGACCTGTCTTACTTTAACACATCCTTTCAACCAGGCCTTCAACCTTTAAATTTATAGAATGTGTAGGAAGTGCACATTATTCCAATCTATATCAAGCTTGTAATATAATAAACTTTAGAAAACGTAATAAAAGAAAAACCCTATCCTTGGTAGAAAAATACTAAATTAATCAACACATTAGAGTTAGAAACATACCAGCAGCACCTCAAGGAGCAAATACTACCAGCTTTGAAGAAATGTGCACAGCTAAAAAGCACAATAAAGATCTTATCTCCAACATATATATAGCACTTGCCCAACTCAGTCAGATATATTACAAAATGGGAAATGGACCCTGACACTCTATATGTTGATAGAGCATCCAATATTAAAAACAGCTATTTCCAAAAAACAAATACTGAAAAAAGTTATGAAATTAGGTTATTTTGGAACGTTTTTCACCTGGGTATTAGATTTATACCCTTATGCTGGAAGTGATGGGTATCTTTTATCACTGTTGGTCATAATGCTAAATTATACAACAGGTGGAATCAAATTCACAAAATTATTAGGAATGTATAGGTATTCCAACTCAAAAGGATTGTTAGATTGTTTTCTTCTTTGGTAAAACATATTGGCCCTGAAGCTATGAGTAGCTTTGCAGAAAATCGGAAAAAAATACTCTATACCCTCCTGAAAAATGTAATTTATTCTAAAATACAATTTTGCTGGGACATTGACTATTTGACAGCTTTGAGACTAGCTGATATCCTATTGAGAAACCTTGGACCTATGTGATGATTATTTTAAAGCAAGACATCTATCTTCCCGAAAAGCCTTACCATACATGAATCCAAAGTACACAAAGCCATGACTGATTATGGAGTGTCAACTCCCCCTTTCTGTCCCCACTACCCTTATATGTGATATTTCTATGTGAAATCTAAGCTTGATGGGAAAAACGATTTTTGGAAGAAAAACCCCCCAAAACAACCTTATCCTTTACTTTTATAACTTTTATAAACAATTATTTTTTTCACTGTAGTCTTCCAGTTTGTGTTTTTTCCCAGCTAATTGTGCATGTTATCTTCTCAAGTAAGTGTGTCTTTCTCCATTTTTGCTATAAAAAGCACTGGCAGTATTATATTCATATTATATTATATTATATTATATTCCATATTCCCATTGTGCAGATGGAAACTTCCTTTCCATTTAAAGAATCCTACCACCTCAGTAAGTTAATGAACGGAAAATAAAACGGTAAATTCCACAGCAGGATAATTGCGTATAAAAGGTAAAAATTGATGTGTTTATCTTACACACATACAATATTTTGTCTATTTTAAAAGGTAGTTCTTCAAAAGAGTATATTTAAGTATAGGGATACAGCGACCATTTAAGCACATATTTATATATAAGATATGCTCAGTAACCACTACACAACCAAAAATGCTGGGGAGTTGTTTATTAAAGTAGTATCCAATTAAATGTAATTTTGTTGTATAATAGTGTAATTTGCTTCTTAGGGCTATTATGATTTACAGTAATTACTGGAAAGAGTAAATATGGTAGCTATGCATTGAATGTATTTCCCAGGTTTGCATTGTTGTCTATGATTCAGCCATTAATAATGTAGTGTCACAAAGGAACAAACTATTTACACATTGATCTTTTTTCTTTGAAAATAATCTAGTGATATATACACTGTTTTCAAAGGTTTTCTGGACATTAATTACTGCTGCTCATAAACATGATATAGATTTAGCAAATTAAATTTGAAGTTTATCTTAAGGAAGCTCAAGAAAAACCTGCATTTGTTTGTTAAGTATGTCACAAACTAACAACATGAGCAGCGGTGTAAGCCATTAATATAAAAAAAAAATAGAGAAAAGATTTTTTTTAAGGATTTTTATGGATAGAGGATTCAATAATTTCCTGAGAGCTATTTTTATCTATCAGTGGAGAGGAGGGAGAGGTCACAAGTATTTGTTAGCTAATTAAAATAAGCCTGTAAGTTTAAACGTTTTCTATCTTGCTATGTGCTTTAGAGAAAGCACCGTGTACATCTGATGTTAAGCTCAAATACAGGGCCCTCCATTCTTTGCATTGTGCTAAAATTGTTTCTGACTTGAACTTACCCCTGTATAGCTCTACGGAATATGTTATCGCATTACAAATAAAGGAAATAAAACTAATAATAAATTGACACAAATTATCTTCTCCATCACAGCCCCAGAAGCAGGAAGCTTGCAAAAATAAGTACAAGCACTGTTCCTCAGAAAACTTCCCTCAGACACAATTTTCTCAAAGGTATCACGGATTTGGCCAATTCAATAGGGCTCTAAATAAGCACATAACATATATTTTTTAAATAAGTTTTTAGTTAGTGAAAACCTTGTTTTTGGATAGATGTTTACTAACTAAAAACTTCTTAAAAAAATATGTTATGTGCTGATTTAGACCCCTATTTAATTGGCCAAATTGCAATTGAATGAGGGCCATAGTAATTAAGGTTGAAAAAAGACTTTCGGTCCATCATGTTCAATCTTTTAAGATCTCCTCTAATCTGCAATATGCTGATTAGTTATTAATTAATTAGTTGCTAATTAATTAATAATAGTATAGTATTTGAGGCTGAAGAAAGACTGTTAGTCTATCAAGTTCAACCTTTTTCGATCTCTCTTGATCTTTTTACTATGTGGACTATTTGTTATTAATTGTTAATTGATCCAGAGGAAGGCAAACAGAAAAAAAACAACAAATTGAAACCTCTTGCTACAAAAAGTTCACTTGACAAAGCCTTATATTGACCCTGGATGTATTTAAATAAGGTAATCATATCCCCTCGTAGACTCCTATTTTCAAGCGAAAATACGTTTAATTCAGTTAGCCTTTCTTCATAACTTACCCCCTCCATTCCCCATATTAGTTTTGTTGCCCTTCTCTGTACTTTTTCCAGCTCTAAAATGTCCTTTTTATGAAGTGGTGCCCAAAATTGTACTGCATATTCCAAATGAGGGCGTACTAGAGATTTGTATAGTGGCAGAATTATATTTGCTTCCCTTGCTTCTATACCCTTCTTAATACATGCTAATATTTTACTTGCCTTTGCAGCTGCTGCTTGGCATTGAGCACTGCTACCTAGGTGGTTGACCACTAGTACTCCCAAATCCCTTTCAATATCTGATACCCCTAGATTTTCTCCATTAAGATTATAAATTGCATGGCTATTTCTCTAATTTATGCAAATCCCTTTGTAGGGAAAGTACATCATTATCTGATTTAATTACCTTGCACAACTTAGTGTCATCAGCAAAAATGGAGACACTACTTTCGAGTCCTACTTGTACGTCATTAATAAATATGTTAAAAAGGAGAGGCCCTAACACTGAACCTTGAGGAACCCCACTTACCACATTAGACCAATCGGAGTCTGTTCCATTTACAACAACCCTTTGCTTCCTGTCTTTTAGCCAGCTCTCGATCCATGAGTAGATATTTACTGCAATTCCTGTATCCCTTAGTTTGCTCAAAAGTCTCCCATGAGGCACTGTATCAAAAGCCTTTGCAAAATCCAAAAAGACTACATCCACTGAGTTGCCCTGATCCAAGTTCCTACTAACCTCCTCATAGAAACTAATTAGATTGGTCTGACAAGACCTATCCTTCATAAATCTGTGTTAACTGCTAGCTATGATCTTGTTCAAATATTCTTGTATTCTGTCCCTTATTAACCCTTCTAAAAGCTTCCCAACTACAGATGTAAGTCTCACTGGTCTATAATTCCCCGGATTTGCTCTTGCTCCCTTCTTAAATATAGGTATCACCTCTGCTTTTCTCCAGTCATCTGGTAGAGACCCTGTGGTGAGTGAGTCTTGAAAGATTAGATATAATGGTTTGGCTATTACAGAACACAGCTCCCTCAGTACCCTTGGATGTATTCCATCAGGACCTGGGGCTTTATTAACATTTATTTACTCCAATATCTTTTGAATTTCTTCCTGCGTTAACCAATTATTTAGTGATGGTAGTGTAGCACCATTTTGTTGCGGTGTCCCAACCACTGGTACCTCCCTTGTGTATACCGACGAAAATAACCTATTTAGCTCATCTGCCTTTTTCAGGTCACTAATTATCAGATGGCCTGTGTCACATTGTAATGTTCCTATAGCTTCCTTCCTCACCTTCTTCCCATTAATATATTTAAAAAATATTTTAGAGCTAGTCTTACTTTCCTTTGCAACTGACTTCTCATTTTCTATTTTAGCCAGTCTAAAAGCCCTTTTGCAAGCCTTGTTGATTTCCTTATAGTCACATAAAGCTGCCTCTGCCTTCTTGTATAATTGAAATGCATGTTTCTTTTTCCTTATCATGATCTTTAAGTCATTGTTAAGCCACATGGGATGTGATTTACTCCTATTCATTTTATTTCCACATGGTACATGCCGATGAGTATGTTTATTATTAAGGATTTGAATGTTGTCCATTTATTTTCAGTATTTTAACCTGTACATTCATTGTCCCAGTCTATATGTAGTATTGCTGCCCTTAGCCCATTAAAGTTAACCCTTTTAAAATTTAGAGTTTTTGTTGGCCCCTTTTTTGTATTCAATCTCAAATGAGACTGTGCTGTGATCACTGTTCCCCAAGGGTTCCCCTATTTTAACATTTGATATTATATCAATATTACTTGTGATTACTAAATCCAACATGGCCCCATTTCTAGTAGGTTCTTGTATTACCTGGGCCAGATAATGATCCCTGAGTGTACTCAAGAACCTGCTCCCCTTAGCTGAGCTGCTGGTCTCATTTACCCAGTTTATTTCAGGGTAATTAAAGTCTCCCATTATTAGAACTTGCCCGTGCTCTGCTTCATTTCCAATCTGTAACAATAATTGTATTTCCTCACTTTCAATTATATTTGGGGGTTTATAGCATACTCCCACCAATATGCGTATAGAATTAGCTCCTCCACTATTTAGCTCAACCCACAAAGATTCAATGTTACTGTTAGTTCCAGCATAAATATCTTCTCTGACTATAGGCTTAAATTCAGGCTTAACATACAGAAAAATCCCTCCTCCTCTTTTACCATTTCCCCTATCCTTCCTAAATAGGTCATATATGTTTTCATTGCACAGTGGTTCTTTAAAGTCATGTCAGGGGCATGGGTGTAGGAGCTGGGGGGGATAATTTAACTCTACTCTCAGGACAGGAAGCCGGGGGGATATCTATATATCATATAAATTATGGGTCAAAGCTTTCATGGGAAAGACATACTGCTCCACAGCTAGTGACCAAATCTGGTAATGCATGATTAACGCCTCTGCTCAGCGGGTTGATTTATTTTTACAAAACATTAGAAACTGGCTACATATTGTACTAACTGTTTTCTCTACAATCAATATTTTCTAAAATATTCAGCATTGCATGTAGCCTCATTATGATGTGATGCTCTGATTTGTGACTCAGGGTTCTTGGGTGGAGTTCTGTCAGGGTACCTGCAAATCATAACTCTATGTGTGCCCCCCGCCTTCTACTTTATGGATCTCACGAGCCCTGCTCATCGCAAGCCCTGCATTGAGCGGCTTTGACGCTCATTGCAGATTTCGACCAACCCGCAACTTTCGTGCCACGCAATGAGTGCCTTTGGCGCTCATTGCGAGCCTCTCTCCCCCACCTCTACTTTATGGGCCTCTCAATGAGCACCTTCAGCGCTCATCGAGAGCACTGCAATGAGCGGCGAAGCTGCTTGTTTCAGGCGTCGGACAACCAGCAACTTTGGGGCCTTGTGATGAGCTCCATCGCGAGCCCATCGTTGAGCGTCTTTGGCGCCCACCGCATTCTCCACAATGAGCGCCTTTGGTGCTCACTGTGAGCCTCTCCCCATTCTCTCCCATGTCTCTTTATCTCTTTCTCCCTTCCCTGGTTTGTTTTCACCTTTATCTCCGTCCCTTCACCCCCTCTCACCCTTTGCACACTCATCGTGAGCCCCGCAATGAGCGCCTTTGGCGCTCTTTGCAGCCCCGTCAAGCCAGTCACGTACGGGTCTTGGGCATGTGCAAGCCCGTAACTTTCAACATTGCGTTACGACAACTCGCATTTACAACTATTATAGATGATTGTTGTTTTAGGTTATATTTCAGAAAAAAAAATGCTTTGTGCCAATAACCTTTTATTGGTCTCTAAAGATCATTTATACATAGCGGCGCTAATAGAATTGATATTAAATTGGAATATTGCATATCTATATAGAAAAAGGAAAACAATTCTTCCGTTTGAGACTCATGACTAGGGTAGTAATTAAATTAAAACATAACTTTTATTTTCCACTTGAAAAAAATTGGAATCCTGCTTAGGTCTAATAAAAAAAAAAATACATTTGCACCAATTAAAAAAGCTCACTTATCTATAAATTCTTCTTACATATGTTTTTCTTCTTACGCCATCAATGTATCTATGCCACATTTTCACATACTTAGTATAGTGTTCCTTGGCTGGTGAGAATACATACGCTTCCTCCCACCAGTCAATGAACAAATTGGCATACTTAGGGGCATAGGCTGTGAGCATGGCTGTACCTTCTAGTTGGATATAAAATGTGTTGCCGAATACAAATTGTTGGTTAATATAAATTTCACCAAACTCAAAAGAAATTCCACTGTCTCTTCTTCAATCTTAGTTTAATTTTGAAGAAAAAAAAATGGGGCCTCACACCCCTTAGTGTGTTATGTTGGTATATAGTGATTAAAGCACCACATCTCTTAAATTATTAAGGATGTGCATGGTGTCCCTGTTGTAGGACGGGAAAGCATAAACCAAGTCCCTCCGTCTTTGGTCCACATATTGGCTAGCATTTTCACGCAGGTAATTACTCCCTGAAACTATGGGACAACCTGGGGGGTTTGGCCAAGTCCTTATGCACTTTGGGTACAAAAAAAGTAGCTACTCTAGGATGTTCAACTATTTATATTTCTTTTTATTGATAAAACCAATATCTTTTGAATTATTTATCATATTATTGTACTTTGATAAAAAATGTTCAGTTGGGTCTCCAAATTACTAAAAAATAAAGACTGCTACAGAAAGTTGTCTCAGAGCTTCTTCCTTAGACTTAAGCCATAAAATTATATTACCCCCCTTATCACTAGCCTTTATTATTACACAATCCCATTCATTTATTTCTCTTAGGGCATGCATTTCTCTTTTAGAAAATATGCTTTCTTCTCGTCTAGCCTGTATGTCTGTTGTTTATGTGCACACAAGATTGGGGGATGTTTGTTTGGCAGGAGAAATTGAGGCAGAAGGGGTAAAGGTACTTTTTATTTTGCACGTCATAGTAATTCATCAATCTGTTTCCTCTAGTAAGGATTTTAGTATATGTACTGTTTCTAGTATATGTACTGTCAATGATCATTTATATCCTTAATGTGGGTTTAATAAAATTGTGGGTTTGGTGAAATTTATATTGAAAATTATCAAAAATTGTAGACAATTGACTATTGTGTTAAATTATTCATTTTTAGTTGTTCATTTTGTTGTTGATTGAAAAACATTTTCAATAATATTTTTTAATAAATAAATGTATATCCTTAATGTGGGTTTAATGAAATTGTGGGTTTGGTGAAATTTATATTGACCCACAATTTATTTGTATTCAGCATACAGGATACAGCTATGGGCACGGCCTGTGCCGCTATGTATGCCAATTTATATTTATTTTAAGTATGAGAAAATGTGGCATAGATAAATTGATGATGTGATCTTTATATGGACGGATCCAAAACATATTAGAAGATTTTATAGATAAGTGAGCTATTTTAAACAGTGCAAATATATTCATTTTAGTTTTTGATATATTTAAGCAGGATTCCAAAATATTTTTAAATGATAAATAAAAGTTGCATTTTAATTTAATTAGTACCCTGGTCAAGACTGCTCACAAAAAAAAATATTGCTTTCCTTTTTGTAGTTAGATATGCAATTTTAAGTTATCTATTAGCAGCATTTTCACTTGCAGTCATTTATAGGGATATAGGATACATCTCTATTTTAGAATTGCTTTTCTTTGACTGGCTATTATAAAAGTTCTATTTTAAATGTAGCTCCTTTTTGCTATTATTATAAGGTATTCAAGTTTGCTTGTGTATTTATTTATTTTTTTCTTCTTTTGTTTTACTAATTATATGAATTCCATCTAGCCACGAATATTTGGTGAATCTGGCTCTCTGGTTAGTTGCTGATCCAAGCCATTTTCTGAAAAATTATAATCCGTTCTTAACAAGTTTTCCTAAATGTTTTGAGGATTATTACATGAATCCCACCTAGCCATGTGAGTCTGGTAAATTTTGTATTTATGGCTGTCTGGGATGACGCTGTTCCGGCTCACTTAATATTAAATATTGTGTTCTGGCTTGGAATGGGTACTTTACATTAGTTTCACTAGAAGTTTGAGGCTAATTTCATGAATCACAATGCTCAAAAATGATCTTAGTTTGTTTATTAGGCCTGGGTGTTGTTACTTAGATGCGTACAAAAAAATTGTCCTATGGATCCTATTTAGGAATCCTTGAATAACCAACCAAGCTTGTACAGAAACACCTTTTATGCAGCCTTTATTTTAATTATTGTTGCCACATAGTAATTTTAAAGAATTTAATCTTTATTTGTACATTTAAAATATTGTTAAAAATGCAACGATTAAAAAATTCATGTTAAACCCAAAGTTTTTAATCCTTTGGTTTTTTTTGACGTCCAGCAAATTATTAAAGGTTTATTTAGGTTTAATTTTTGTTGTTACAGTTGAATTGAAAAACTAAATATTTTATTGACTGGAGCATAATAAAGTAAATAAATAAAAAAGCTGTGATCAAAGCAAATAATATAATAACAACAAAAATAAAACCTAAATAAACCTTTAATAATTTGCTGGCCATCAAAAAAAACAAAGGATTAAAAACCTTGGGTCTAACATGAATTTTTTAATCGTTGCATTTTCAACTTTACTACTTAAGTCATGAACAGTGGCTTTTTAATTCCAGTATTTAAAATAAAGCTAATAAAATTGCCATCAGACCCTTTCTGTAGAGAAAATAGTAAATAATGTTTGTAACAATGAATACATATAAGGCGGCATTTAATTATTTATATTTTTTAAATGGAAATTCAAAATAAAAAAAAGTAGAGTTGGGCCATTATCATTTTTAAGTCTTCAAAAGAGAAAACTGCAATGTGCAAGAAGTTATAGTGTGAAGTGCATATTTGCAAGAATGAAAAAAATCTAGCATGTCTGGATAAGTTTGGTGAAATATAAAATGCTTTAGTTACTTTTTATATTATACATTTTATAAGTGTTTTCTACAATCTGTGTGCTTTTCCAAATTTGCTCGAGTTTACATCCCCTTCCCAATTTTACATTTACTTAATAGTAATTGCACTTTTTACCAGACTTCTATAATAGCTTCTCATAAATTGTTTGAATTTAATTATTGTCTAATAAACTTGGGATATTTAGAGGACTGTACAGTTTTTCTATTGATACAAGCTTTTTTGTTTATTACCAAGAGAATAAGTTGATGGGAAAATTATAAGTACTGCTGTGATAATTGTGTTTTGATTTTATTCCTGGATAATATGTTTAGGGAGTATCTAATAATAAAGGAGGAGAATTTTACAATCCTTGTTGTGTAACCAGTGAACATATTTCTTGTTTGACAAAACAAATTAAAGGAACTGAAATAACATATTTGTTTATCGAAAAAAGGGATTTTTTTAACCATTACAAAATGTTTTTTTTTTTTGGGAGAAAGAGTGAGTTTTAAAAAAATAAAATAAAAGTGTTATTATGTATGTACAGATGACACCCAAATCTATCTCTCAGCACAGGATCTATCCCAATCTTCTTCTCGAACGAGTTGACAACTGTCTCTCAAGCATATCCTCAAACTCAACATATTACAGACTGAGCTCCTAATCTTCCCACCCTCTACTACAGCTTCCACTGCTCAAATATCTCTCAGTGTTGACAATGCCATCGCCACTTCAACCTTGTAGGCCCGTATTCCAGGATTTGTACTGGACCCTGCCCTCTCTTTCATTCCTCACATAAAATCAATAACAAAATCTTGACATTTTCACCTATAGAACCATCTCCAAAATATGTCACTATCTTACACAAAACACAATTAAAATTCCAATCCATTCTCTTATCATATCTCGCCTAGACTACTGCAACTCTTTCCTTGTTGGTCTCCCCATTACCCGTCTGTTTCCACTCTAATCCATAATGAATGGCTCCGCTAGACTCATCAACCGAATTCAGTGCTCATTGTATGGAGCGTTTCACCATCTAATCTTATGGCTTTTCCAATGATCAAAACCACCTCCAAAAGGATGGTTTCAGGTATGTATTCAATACTTGTACGTGTGTGATAATTATACGGCATATAATTATTACACACCTACAAGGAGTGAATGAATCATTGAAAAAGCCATAAGATTTTGCAGTGAAACGCGTCTGTCCTAAAACAGCGATTGTACACAAAATGTGTATATATCTATGTTCTAATAAAATCCCTTTTGTATCTGATGGATTCATCTGGTGCTTGGTGACACCTGAATAAGGTCCATATATAAGTATAGCAATCAAGCCTAAATTTCTAATCATAGATCTCACACCGGCATAATGTAAGTATGATTATAATAACACTGCATTATTATATTATATTTTATATTATAATAACAACAATCATAAGTGTATTGTACAATACACACTGTACACACAGCGGTGGACTATGTCACAGGTGAGGGAATTCTTAGACTACCAACAGACTATTCGAGGAACATTGGAAAGCGGTTTCATGTACCTCACATGCATGAGGTCATAAAAGGTGAGAGTCAAATCCAATACTTCTGCTAGATATTTGGCTATGACATAAACCAAGGTGACCTGCACTAGGGGTGAAGCGCTATCTCCCCCTATTCCCTCTTGTAAATTCTAGTTTGAGTTTGTCAGTGAAATCCTCCAACTGAGTTATGGGGCACTATGTAGAAAACTGTAATAATTATACTATACTATAGAGGTTGAAACAATATATATATATATATATATATCACATATATAGTTGTGAGCGTACGGGCCGTTGCTCACGCTTGCGGGCTCGCAACGGCCCGTACGCTCACAACTATATATGTGAATATATGTGATGTGATGTGATGTGATGATGTCTTCATGCCAACTGACGTCCTCTGCGCGAGCCGCAGCAGCGCGAGCCCGCGGCCCTCGCATAGCGAGGGCCTCAGTTGCTGGCATGGAGCGCCTTCGCCAGCAACTGAGGCCCTCGCAAAGTTCTGTGAGTGTGCTTCCGTTCCCTGTGTATGTGTCTGACCCTCCTTCCATGCCTGGTGTGTGTGTGTGTGCCTCCCTCTGAGCCTGGCTCCTCACCCAGGGGTCCTATTTGCACTGTGGAAGACAGGCAGCAGACAGGACACCCTCAGGATGGGGGAGGAGGTCAAGGGACCGAAAGCTGTCGGGATATGGCCTGGGGGGAGGCTGAGACTGGGGCCCCCAGGAGATAAAGGGCTGCACCGGCGATAGCCCCGTCCGTGTCTCTCACCCTATATCTTGGCCCACTCTCCTCACACTACCCTCTCCCTTTCTGACTTTTACCCCTCTCACCTCTTCTCTTTTTACCTTAAATCCTCCTAACCCAACTCATATCTCCCCTATCTTCTCCCCCTCCTCTATCCCATCTATCTCCCCCCACACTCCTTCTACCAACCTCCACACTCCTTCTCCCACTCTCTGCTCCTTCTCTCCCCCCTCTCTTCCCCTTCTCTCCTCCCTCTCTTCCCCTTCTCTCCTCCCCTTCTCCCCCCCCCTTTTCTTCTCCTCTCCTTCTCTCTCCCTCCCCTCACTCCCCCTTCGTCTTCTTCTCTCCCCCTCCCTCTTCTTCTCTCCCCCCTCCCCCCCCCTTCTCTCCCCCTCTCCTCCCCTTCTCTCCCCCTCTCCTCCCCTTCTCTCCCCCTCCCCTCCCCTTCTCTGCCCCCTCTCCTCCCCTTCTCTCCCCCTTTGTTCCCCCTATCCCCCCTCCCTCCCCTTCTCATTCCCCCTCCCTCCCTCCCCTTCTCATTCCCCCTCCCTCCCTCCCCTTCTCATTCCCCCTCCCTCCCCTTCTCTGCCCCCTCTCCTCCCCTTCTCTCCCCCTTTGTTCCCCCTATCCCCCTCCCTCCCCTTCTCATTCCCCCTCCCCCTCCCTCTCCTTCTCATTCCCCCTCCCTCTTCTTCTCATTCCCCCTACCTACCCTTCTCTCTTCTCCTCTCCCTCCCACTCCCCCCTCTCCTCCCCCCTCTCCGCCCCTTCTCTCCCCCCTCTCTTCCCCCTCTCTTCCCCTTCTCTCCCCCCTTTTCTTCTCCTCTCCTTCTCTCTCACTCCCCCTCCCTCTTCTTCTCTCCCCACTCTCCTCCCCTTCTCTCCCCACTCTCCTCCCCTTCTCTCCCCACTCTCCTCCCCTTCTCTCCCACCCTCTCCTCCCCTTCTCTCCCACCCTCTCCTCCCCTTCTCTGCCCCCTTTCCTCCCCTTCTCTCCCACCCTCTCCTCCCCTTCTCTCCTCCCCTTCTCATTCCCCCTCCCTCCCCTTCTCATTCCCCCTCCCTCCCCTTCTCTCTTCCCCTCTCCCTCCCACTCCCCCTCCCCTTCTCTCCTCCCCTTCTCTCCTTCCCTTCTCTCCTCCCCCTCTCCTCCCCTTCTTTGCCCCCTCTCCTCCACTTCTCTGCCCCTTCTCCTCCCCTTCTCTGCCCCCTTCTCCCCTCTCCTTCTCGCTCTCCCTCCCCTCTCCTTCTCGCTCTCCCTCCCCTCTCCTTCTCGCTCTCCCTCCCCTCTCCTTCTTGCTCTCCCTCCCCTCTCCTTCTCGCCCCCCCATCCCCTTCTCGCTCTCTCTCCCCCTCCCCCGCTACCTCCACTCTCCTTCCCCTTCCCTCCCCCTCCACCTTCTCTCCTCTCCCTCCTCTCTCCCTCCCCCTCCTCTCTCCCTCCTCTCTCCCTCCCCCTCCCCTCTCCTTCTCTCCCCCTCCCCTCTCCTTCTCTCCCCCTCCCCTCTCCTTCTCTCCCCCTCCCCTCTCCTTCTCTCCACCTCCCCTCTCCTTCTCTCCACCTCCCCTCTCCTTCTCTCCCCCTCCCCTCTCCTTCTCTCCACCTCCCCTCTCCTTCTCTCCCCCTCCCCTCTCCTTCTCTCCCCTCCCATTCTCATCCCCCTCCCCTCTCATTCTCCTCTTCCCCCTCCCCTCTCCTTCTCTCCCCTCCCATTCTCATCCCCCTCCCCTCTCATTCTCCTCTTCCCCCTCCCCTCTCCTTCTCTCCCCCTCTCATTCTCATCCCCCTCCCCTCTCATTCTCCTTCTCTCCTCTCTCCCCCCTTCTCTGCCCCCTCTCCTCCACTTCTCTGCCCCTTCTCCTCCCCTTCTCTCCCCCCTTTTCCTCCCCTTCTCTCCCCCCTTTTCCTCCCCTTCTCTCCCCCCTTCTCCCCTCTCCTTCTCGCTACCCCTCCCCTCTCCTTCTCGCTACCCCTCCCCTCTCCTTCTCGCTCCCCCTCCCCTCTCCTTCTCGCTCTCCCTCCCCTCTCCTCGCTCTCCCTCCCCTCTCCTTCTCTCCCCCTCCCCTCTCCTTCTCTCCCCCTTCCCTGCATTGATACAAATACACACTCTTTGTATAATAAAACTATCACATATATAGTTGTGAGCAGGCGAGCCTGCCAGAGCCGTTGCTCACAATTGCGTAGCGAGCCCGCGGCCCTTGCAGCGAGCCTGCGGCACTCGCGTACTGAGGGCTGCGGGTGAGGGCCTCAGTTGCTGGCATGGAGCGCCAAAGGCGCTCCTTGCCAGCAACTGCGCCCCTCACAAACTTTATGTTGCAACGCAAACAACACGCCACACCAACTATGACCCTCGCAAACTTTACCTCGCAACGCAAACAACATACGAGACAGTTTGAACACTACAAAATTTGCTAAGCAAGAGAAAAAATGGCCGCAGAACAAAACGAAAACGAGGCTACAGCACTCTAAACACGCAAAACACCACAAGAAACACGCAAAACACCACAAACGACCTACGGATATTCCGCTACAGACGCATACCACACATTACCCGCCATTACACATTACCCACAAGTACACCACTACGCTAACGGTTTGGTCTCGCGCACGCACAGTATTACACTGTACACATTCATCACGCTCACACAGCAGCTCCACACAACTAATGCTGCAGCAACATCAGAAAACATTGACAGCTCTTCAAAACAATGCTTCAAAATAGGTAAAGTATATTCATTTATTAATGTATTATATATTTCATTATTATACACCAAACAGAATTAGCTACTTTACAATTTCATTGCCGTCATTTTTTGACGGGCAATTCGCTAGTATATATATATTATGAACCAGACATATTAATGAGGAGCCAAACAAAAAAGTTAAGAGCTAGAAGTAAAATGTTAAAAGCCTATGGCTCCCTGGCTCCTGGGGTTTGTCATATGCTGCTGTAATATTAATATAGACATGGCCTAGCATGTTTAATTAAAAAAATGGTTGCTTTACATCAAATAAAATTAAGATTTTATTTGTATTGTTTTAATTTAATTAAAAATATAAATAATTTGGCAGAGTGAAGCCATAATATATTTTGGAGAAAGATTTAGATTTTTGTCATTGTAGGTGACCATGATCTTTCCTTTTTTTAAACTCGTTTTTAGTGATTTTTTTTTTTTCAAATAAATCTATTGAAATACATACATAAATGTTCTTCAAAGTAGCCAAATTTAGTAATTGTAAACATACAAATTAATATGTGTTTTATATATTTTAGATTTTTGAGTGGCTTGTCCGTCTTCTGATATTTGTTTGTTATTTTTACTTGTAGGGTTCTTCATATAAAATTATAGCTTGTCTTTATTTTTAATTTTTATTAGTGTTGTAGGTGTGGTACTGAAACAAAAGGGTTGGTCCTGTTTTTAAAATTTCTCAGATTGCTGCATTATTGCTGCTGTTTTTGCTGTATCACATTATTTTAATTTTGGATAACAAAATATATTTTATGGAGTGGAAGAGATTCAACAGTACACAGTTCATTGTATCTATTGCCCCACAAAGCCCTCCCCTTGCTATCTCCTCCTCTGTCCTCTTTTATTTCTCTCCTCTCTGTGTCCCAAAGTGATTTAAATATATATAAAGTTATAAGAGATGTACTAGCCACTTGACGGGGGGGGGGGGGGGGGGGGGGGATTTGAGTAAGTGACAACAAATCACATCAGGAGTGTACCTATATGGCCCATCAAGTAAATAGCCTGTTCATGCCTCATGTTCAATTAGTAGACTTACTTACTTTCATGCCCAGCTTAATAAGAAGTAGTGAATAGTACAAGTAGAATTGTTTCAGTTTGGTGTGACTCTATGGCGTATCACAGCACATATGACCTCATTTTATTAATGTCATGAAATAAGCATATAAGCCTAAAGACAAAATGTTGCAACAGCATACTGGATTCATGTCCAGGTCTTGGCAAAGTGCTATTGGTGTGCCAGTTCAAAGCAGATTTAACTGGCTTTATTCAGCCCCCCCCCCCCCCCAAACAAATACCTTGCACATATGTAGTTTCAAAACATATGTCAACTTGTGCAGCTTTTAAGTGGATACCCTGGGGGAACAGGTAGAAATCAACTGGATGAACATCATCTTCAAAAGCATGAATATTATCTCAGGTTTACTACATCATACCAGTCAAATAGTTCATGTTTGGGCATCCTCAATTAAATTGCAATTACACTGTGGCAACAGCCCCGATGGGGGAGATGCCTGAAATAAAGTACTGTGGTGTTGAGGGTTACCGTGGCAACAATGACAGTTACAAGTTAGACATTAGCTTTCTGCATGAAACAATATGATGGACAGAGTTACTTCCTAACTACAATTTTTCCCAGGTCCATTCACCATTTGAACTGCGGCAGCTACTTCTACAAGGGTCTCAGCCATTGACATTAGGACCATACCATGGGCCTCATTCTATGATGCGGGGCCGCAAGGACCGGACCGCAAGCTATTCGCCTATTCTATTCCCTTCCGACCGGGAAAATAAACAGTTAATGTAATCTCGGATTTGGGCTGATGAGCAAGCTTGAGAGGGGGTTGCTATTAATCCTCATGTCCCCCATAATGATCCCTAGCATTTACAGAGCTTTACAGTGCCATCTTGAATTTATTTTTGCATTTAAAGATTTCTGAGTTTACGGCCAATTGTAAGATATACGGCCGTCCGTAAGGGGATATCCTTGCGGCGCCGTATAATTGAATTGCAAGGTAACGGGAGCCCCGCAAAGAATCGCAGCTTTGCGGCCGATTTACGGCCGATAATAGAATGAGGCCCTATGACATTAGGCCCATACAATGCAGCTGGATAGAGCCTCTTACTAACTGCCATCTTTCCCAGATCATGAAGCAAGCTTCATTCTGGGGAACCTCTAGCATTGATACACAGAAACATGCAGAGGAAAGGACCTAACCAATGGGATCCATTCATCAGCCTGCCCAGCTTGTCCCTCCTCTTGACAAACATGTATAGCTGAATATGGTTTTATACACGCCAGTTCCATAAATATTAAATTATTTATACAGAGCTCAGTTTGTATTTGTACTTTGTATTACCCATAGATGGACCAAATCATTATTATATCACCGGTATTAAGAAATTATCCTGGTGTTTGTATGAGACTTTTAAGAACATTCAACCATAATACAACTTTAAGTGGGACTGTATATTAAATATGCATACTGCATTGAACTATACTACTGAAGAATACTACCAACCTAAGTATACATTTTTTAAAGAAGTTCCCTCTTAAGGGGTAATATTGTCACTTGTCATAAAAGAGTAAGCATTTCCAGCACTGGGCATGAAATACTCATTAAGGCCGACAGTCCCATTAAATTCCCCTAACGTATAAAAACGTAGCTCGTAATGTAGCTTGCAAGACTTACGGCTATTAAATTGGCCTCTTAAACCATCCCGCCGACGACGGGACGTGAGAATCCTTTGATCTGTCAAGCCTGTAATTGCTACGTTCCAATTGTGTTATTAAATTGCATCAAAATCAACCCTGTAACTCGAAAATGGAGCCAAGAAGCCAACGAGTGCTAGAGAGGACCCGCAAGGGGGGTAAAGTCCAATCCGTAGCACTGTAAATGCACATATACACACACTACTGTACTTTCATTTAAAGGGAAAGTGATATTAGGTCTTAGAATTAATAGCACAACATTCTCAAGCTAATGTTAACACATATAATGGAACTCTCATGTAATAGAATATCATATTTACGGCTTTATCAATATTTCATTACATCTGGAATGTGGGTCCAATCATAACTTGTAATTGAACCCCGTAAGACTTTGAAATCCCACCTCCATTTTTCAGTGATGTAATTCTAACGATCTTGGTTTCCATTGGCTCCATCTAAACTCGTAACTACGAGTTTGATTAATTGATCATGTTCACGGCCGCACATCCAATGAGCGAAAAATGGTTTACGGTTTGGCTCTCAAGCCCGTAACTCGCAGCATGTTCTAATTTAATAGCACTGTCAAACCGCAAAATTTCAAGCTAGCAGCCGCTGCGGGTCTCACGTTGCACGAGCTTTGAAATTAATGTGGCTACATGTCGGCAAATATATCACCTTGGATGAACTGTAGTTAGCCTCAAATATTTTACACCTTGTTTTTGCATAAGCAGCACAGTAATTGGTAAATCTATTAACATTTTGCTGAATTTTAAGGGGGCAGATTCCCTGTCAGGTAATTCCAGCCTTAAAAGATAAAGGCCCTCATTCAATTGCGATTTGGCCAATTGAATAGGGGTCTAAATAAGCACATAGCATTTTTTTTTTAAAGAAGTTTTTAGTTAGTGAAAACCTTGCTTTTAGATAGATGCTTACTAACTAAAAACTTATTTTAAAAAAATATGTTATGTGCCTATTTAGACCCCTATTCAATTGGCCAAATTGCAATTGAATGAGGGCCATAGAGATTAGAAAATAGTAGCACAACCTTGCTTTGAAAGATCAGCATTGCTGTGATATGAAGAAGAATTGATTGTGCTTGAGTGAAAGATGTATGTGAACATGGGACACCCAGCAGGCTGGGACATGCAGCGCCCATCCTCTGGCTTGTCTCATCACTGACTCTGTGACCTCTATTGTGCGGACAGATCTTTTCCATGTTAGACATAGGGGTGAAGCCAAGCAAAATTAATGTATAGGGGCCTCCTTGAATTCTTCTGCTCAGAGCCGTTAATAATAAACATCAAGATGAAAGAACTGTGAGCTTTACCCCAGCACCCAATGATGACCACACGGCACATGTTGCCAGTATGTTACAGGTTTTGCTAGGTTTACCAGCCATTCATCAAGAAAATTATACGGTGCACAACGGGTTTTATTTTCAAGTCTTATAACAATATGATTTGGGATGAAAAGCCTCTTATATTTTAAATAATACCATTTGAGGAAGCAAATATTTAAATGGAGTGATATGCTATCAATATATATCTTGATAGAGTTATCAAACTATAATTAGGATACATCCTAACCACTATCTCTATTACAATACAAAGCTACATTTTCAAGTATCACCAAACATGGGACACGCCACAAAATATTTCTGTTTTTGATCACATAAGTTGGTTATGGCAGCCGCAAACGTCAATTTAATGTTGTGCAAGCATAATCACTGCAATTTTGTAACTACTAATTCATTCTAACTGCGGAATGTAATAAATATCAAGACATCACTGCTTTTAAGTTCCCTACCACGGTATGCATTAAACTAGTTTCATTCACTTCAAAGACAGTGACATTACCTTCATCCTTCACAAGGAAGCTAATTAGTCAACAATATTGTTCTACATGTGGTTCCTTTGAGATTTTCACATGTTTAGATGTTATTCTGGTATTGGTGTACAGCTCATTACCTCAAAGTATCTACTATTTATTACTCTATGTTATTTTCTGTCTGATGTATTAATTGGGTTTAAAGTGACGCAGCGGAAGTTCTATATATGGTTTAATTTAATCTATAGGTAATAAGTAATTTATCAATTGACTTTTATTAAAAAAGTGCATTTTCATACAATAAATTTAAATTGAAGCTTGTCATTTTTAGGTATTATTTAGCTTTTCTGATCGGCACAGACCCATATGTCTTGTTATTTAAAGATCATTAACAATACTTAATAATTACTCCTGGCTAATTGCGTCTATTGTTGGCATGCTCCCTGAGTCTGCTCCCTGAGTCTGCAGCTGACTTGATCTGAAGACAATAGACCCAAACCTCCAGGGGGTAATCACCAGTTATTGGTAATGACCTTTAATTAACAAGAGATATGGATTAAACTTGTGTCTGACAGCTAACAATTGGAAACCTTAATGTTAGCTTACTGTAGGTAAATACATTTTTAAATAACATTCACTTGACGTAGTACTTGATGTTACCTATATTTTTAAATGATACCATATTTCGAACCTCCTCTGTAAGACTTTAAGTTACTTTTAGTATGGAAATCCATGACACACACACAAACACGTAAACACACACACACAATCAAAAAACACCTTTATGTCTTTTTTGGAATAAGAAGTTATGCACTGGAATATAATTGGGCTCTTGCCCCAACCAGGTTTGCTATTTGACTTCAATGGTCTTTAAAGCATTCAAGATTTCAAAACTCTTAAATAGTAAAGATCAGTAGAAAAAAAAATTTTTTTACAGTTTATTGCAGTTATTGAAAATCTTGATCTTTTATTAAAAATAGACGGTTCCCTTGACCCCTTTAGACTGGGGCTCTTTGCATCTTTTTACAAACAACTTTGTGACAGTGTTAACCTCTAACCTGTTGATACATTGTTGCTGTGCAAAGTAAATTACACACAAGAAAGTGTTAGCACACAATAAAATTAAAAGTTATATGTAAGTTTTTGAATTCACCACTTGTTAGTTCAAGAAATGTTTTTATAAATTCAACAAGAAAGCCATCTGTAAATAAAAAATTATGTTAATTTGTCTGGTATGCTGGGTCTATCTTCGCCTTCCTCCTGTCACATGACTCAACACTGGCCCAACCCCCCCCTGATTCTGTGTTCTTACCCAAAGGTCCCCCCCCCAGGTCCCCCATTCTAACCCCCCCCCCCACCCCCCATGTCCCCCATTCTGAGCTCCTACCCCCCCCCCCACCCCCTTTAGTGACCCATTCTGAGCTCCTACCGCCACCCCCTAGTTCCCCCATTCTGAGCTCCTACACCCCAGTAAAGTCATTAGTAAAAAAAATGGTTTAAAAATGAATTTTAACCTGTCTGATATGCTAGTTTTATCTTCATCTCCCTCCTGTCAAATGGCACAATGATCTGATGATGTTTTTATGGAAGCCATTTAAATCACCTGGCAGCTGTGTGCATGTGTGACCGTGACCCCCCCCCCCCCCCCATCTTATTAATGATATCAATGTTTTTATTTGTTGCCTGATTTTAGCAAACAATTAATCATTTACATTTCTCTCAAATGAAAGGGATTCTTAAATCAGAACTCCAAATAATCAAATAATTAAACAGATACCAGAAGCTTCAATGGCTTCTACAGACACAATCTGAGTCATGCCACAGGAAGGAAGTGGAGATTGGCCCAGCAGCTCAGATAGGCTAACATTACATATTTTTAAACCATTTTATTTGCAGATGGATTTATTGCTGAATTTATAAATACATATTTCTTCAGAGGCAAACTCAATACTCTCAGCTCTTTATCTACTGTATATGCTCTACTATATAGGCCGTCTAATTACTTCAAAACTGAAATTGACCCATTATGGATTATCAAGCAGCTTGACGGCAAAATAAATAGATTTGTGGCTGAAACAAATTTAGACCCTGAACCATCTAAATGTGATTTTGAGCAACCATGCGAAAACATGGACCCAATGTATCTTTAGTCAGGTTTAAAACAGTGACTTATAATTTAATGAATAGTCCTATGTATCAGATAGTACTATATAAAATACTGTTTCTATAAAACATTTCAGGTACTAAAAAATAAAAAAATATCCGACTGGTTTGACCTTGTCTCCCTTCCCTGTGCGTTCTCACTATCGTGATGATTTCACTCACCTCACTCCATAAGTTCCCAGAGGCTCTCCCAACAAGACCTGTGAGCACACGCCTTCTATCCAAGGAGAGCAATGCTCTAGTTACAAAGTCTTTTATTGCTGATACTCTCCCTGGGGTCACTAAGGAATTGAAGGCAAACCTAAATCCTCCTTATTATAGAGTGAGCAAAGCAAGGGGGGCTGGGTAGGTGTATTTCCAAATACAAATGTCTTTGAAGTTACTGACAGTAATATCTGTTTCTGCAAAGACACGTGTAGGAATGGGTTACCTTTAGATACTCCCTACTAATCGTTCTTGCAATACCGAGTTAGAGTATAGGTGAAAGGGTTAGTTCAAATTATTCAAGAAACAGGTACTGTGACTTGTAAATTAGACATTAGATGAACAGTCTGAGTAGATGCATAATATTTGACATTGCTGTCTTATCTATGTTCTGTTTTGTATGAACAGTTTATCATTACATTATCACTCTTTCTGGAAAACAGTAACATACATATGCAATGCATCGGCTACTTTTAAGAGTCTTTGAAAAAGCTGCAATAATAATTTAATGTTTTTTCTTTACACACAATCCCCCAGAATTAAAATCAAAATTTCCATCTTAACAGATAACTAACGGCCTTATTAAATTGCAATTCGGCCAATTGAATAGGGCTCTATATAAGCACAGAGCATATTTTTTTTACAAAGTGTTTAGTTAGTGAACTTCTATCTTCACTAACTAAACACTTCTGTAAAGAAACAATGCTATGTGCTTATATAGAGCCCTATTCAATTGGCCAAATCGCAATTTAATAAGGCTGTACATGTATAATCTTCCTTAGATGTTTGTCCTTGCCTTTGAATGCTATATCATACCACACCAAAACCCTTCACAACCCCTTCTCAGGATAGACTCCTCTACTCTTGTTACCTCCGCTCATTCTCACCTTTTGTATTTTCTATTGTATGGAATTCCTGATTCACTAAAAACTAGTATTTTCAGAAAATCAAGTACACCCTTTCCCTCTGCAATCCTCATATTACCTTGCCTATGAATAATTTTGACTCACATGGCCAAGCTGGAAGCTCCGGGACACAAGGGTCTCACCCCCTTCATGTTCTACTGTTTGATACCTACCCACCTTCCTGTACATGCTCTAAAACAGAAAGTTACATCTGAAAATGCAAATCCTCTTCCCCTACTCTGTACCTGCCCATTCATGCACTGGACAGGATGGTGTAGCATCCTCTACCTACAGACTAGCAGACCCTGCTAAAGCTAAAAATCTCTATAAACTGATTTAGTGCTCTTGTATTTCAAAATCTCTATTATTAGTTACATACTTCACACATGTGAGGTTTTTTATAAACTATAGTGGTCACTTTCCCTAATGATAGTAAAGTTAAAGAAGAAACATTCTCAATTTATCATCCTTGCCAGTGCAATGGTTAGATACCATTTTATTCATGCATACAAAGAAAAACTTGACCTTAAATCTTTGCTCATATATGACTGATGATTACCAATGAGTGAATTGTTTTTTTCACCAAAATACCACGAAAAAAAAATGTAATGCTGAGAAGCAGCCACAGTCAGTTTCAGGCACATATGGTCATATGGTCAAATTTAACTTAGCAGTGCACAGGACATGTTACAATTGATGTCACATTGCTTTGTGTTTTACACATATATCAATAACTACTATAATAAACATCAATAATCCAAATAACGCCCTACACCAGCTCAAGTCAATGGGAATAAGCATATTAAAGTAAGCTTTAGATTGGATGTATAGACAAATACAAAATGCTGGACTGTAGAGCAGTAATGTATTTGGGCCCCTGCCTACAATTTGTAGTTTTGTTATATATTTGATCCCTGAAGCATGCAGTGATGAGTCTTTGTCCACCACACACCTGCTGTTCAAAATGTGGTTTCACCAATAGGTGGAAATAAAGGAAGGGATAAGGATATGAATATGGTCACTGAAAGAAGAGATGAGTACATCTTTTCAATACATAAATTGTAGGATTAGGGTTTTGTAGCAAAGCTACAATTCCACAATGGTTTTTATTATTCTTCATTTATATGGCACTAGCATTTTCAGAAGCACTAATTTAATGAGACACTACAATACAGTGTCTCAAATTTGTTCTGTAGAAAAACAAACTCTATACAGCTATATATAGTTAAAAGACTGTTTTATTGTTGATCCCCTGCATCTGCTAAATTTGTCTCAGCTTCTATCACTTCCATCTCCTTATCACTTATTCCAACAGATTTTGGTATCAATTTTAGCTTCAGAAATCTGTCCTAGCTTGCAGAGCTTTAGAGAATTTCCAGATGTTTCTGCAGTGGTAGGCCAGGATCATAAGTGAGTTCGGAAATGTAGGCATACAACCGGAAATTATTGTGCCACCAGTGACTGGATGTACAAACAGAAAAAAATATGGAACCGTCTGATTGAAAGAAGGGGACATAATAAAATGTGTCAACAGACTGCATAAATAATGATAAATTACATTATCATGAGTAGTGGTACAAACCCAAATTGCGGGTTACCAAAGAATACATTTATACACCAATAAAAAACAGCAATACTACCAATGGACAATATACTACCAATGGACAATACTGCCAATGGTACTGTTGTCTTCAGCAAAAAAAAATTATATAATTTACCACTTGCGCTAACAATTCATGGAAGTATGACTGACTAACTTGTTATTCTACATATTGACATAATTAACATGGTTTTGTTACAAATATTATTTCAAAACCGTTGTACACAGTATAGAATAAGGACCAGTAAAATACAGTAGTCAAAAGTATCATTATTATTTATACATTTGGACATTTGGGCTTTTTCTAATTAAATTGTGGTGACTCCAATAAATAATTCAAGTCTCCTTTTACCTATGAGATTTGCCACATACCACCATTTAACCTCAAAACCACATCTACTAATATTAACTAGTTTTATTCAATAATAATACATCAATACAGTTTTGCTCCTAGATATGTATGAAGGTAAAACGGAACAGGATTCTAGATGTATATGAAGAAATAAGATTTTCCTTTAGTAGCCTATAGATTAGTCGTAGCCCACAATGAGATGTAAAGAGAAGATAAACTAAGATATATAAATTTAAATGTAAAATATTTTATTTACATGAAAAAGTGAATCATATGGGTTTCTCTAGTGATATATGGAGGACAAGTCTAATACAGAAAGCAGAGTTATCACTTTCATTGACATTCAATGTTCATATTTGGAAGAATGATAGGCAATCTCTCACCTGGCAATGATAACCCATCCTTCACCAGTCAAATATAATCCATCTCACCCTAGTCATTTTGCAATGTTCTTAGGTCAACCAATGAGCATATGCAGAATACAAGCTGCAAATTGACATCCAGATTTCTTCCAATAATCCATGAGAAACATGTTGAGACCATTATCGTCTTGCTCCAAACCTTAAAGAATGTTCCCAACATGAATCAGCAGCATGACTAGATAAAAGATAAGTTATCACTGTATGTAGGTAAATAGCTTCCTGACATCAAGTGAGAGAAGATCTATCATTCTCCCCAAAAAGGACATATTTAAAAAATTCAAAAAGTCTCCTCTATATCTTCAGTTTTGTAACTCAAGTAATAATCAACATCCATTTACATTTATTTTTGCCATCATCTCTACAATTTCATGAAAATGTGTATAACATTCAACATAGTGCAATGCAACCAAGCCTACATACACACATATATATATATATTTAACCCTATTTTGTATTATCATATTTTGGTTTCTCATATATTTTCTTGGTTCTCTTGTGTTTGCCCAGATCTCGCTAATATTTTTTAAATGCATAATACATGTCTGTGTAAACCCATGTCTTCCACTCATATTTGAACTAAATGTTATTTTGATATGAATATTTATTAGTCCATCTTTTTGTTATGTATGTATATTTGTCTTCCACAACTAGTTGTGTGACTTCTATATGTACCATTATGATTTCATATGTTGCTTTTTCCTTTCCTGTATGTCATATACATCATCCATACATACAACCACGTATTCCATGTTATGCATGTCTTCTTATTCATGTGTAGTTTCTTATTTCTCTACGTTACATACACAAATGGTAACTATCTTGAACAGTCCAGTTCCCCCAATGTTAATCCTATATGAAACTGTGCTATACATGTGTACCCATGACCATATATTTTACAACTGCCCACTTATTCCTTCTGCTGTTATACATATCTGGACAGTGTTCATTTCTGTACCCTCCTATACAAAACCAGAATGTATCCAGCATTTCAACTACACCCCCAGTCAATCTTGTATACCCCATATATTTCATGTACGCCATTCTCTACCATTACAAATTGTCCCAGTTACCCCTGCCCCTCCAGTCAATCATACAAGTCTCCAATCATGCCTGTATGTCAGTCATACCCCCTCCGACTCCAGTATGTACTCAATCATTCTTTAATGGTCTGTTACTCCTGAATTCCAATTGTCAGCAATTCTTGCCCCTTGTCAATACTCTGTCATTCTACAATACTGTGTCATTCTCTATTCTGTAATAATTAGAAGTGCCCATCATTCTTATATTCCCCATTATTCTTGCCCTGGTTAGCTTGTATGCCCTCTGTCATTCACGTATGCCTCTTATTATTCTTGTATGCCCTGTGTCATTCCTGTTTGCTTCCAGCCATTCACTACTCTTTAGTATCAAGTAGCACTCATCATCATGTATTATCCAGTCCTCTCTGTATGACCTCTGCATTCCCATATGCACTAAACATTCCTGTACAAGTCCCTGTAATGTCCTGTAGTACCACTTCATATTCCAGTATGGTGCGCAAATGTGAAAAGGTCATTGCTCATAAACCAAACTGCATTGTACTCTTCATCATTTACCAACCTCACCTTATCTTCTTGAGCATTACAATGTTTTGTTGCTCCTTTGATCTTCTACCCTTTGATAACGTTTTCCTAATTTGGGTGCCATAATTATGTACAGAAGGATTGGAGTTAACTCTTCTCCTACACACAAACAGTCAATTGCCTTAGGGCACACAAAATAACACTGAGTAGGGGCATTTAAAAAAATGCCAATAGGGTGATTTAAGGAAGAGGGAGGGTCAGGTTACTACATACCCCTTGGCTTTGCATTCATCTGCTTTCCTCAATATCTATTTTACGTACAGAAACCTTAGGATTGTCAAAAATTATTTTGTTTCACATTCTCAAAATCTTTTTAGCAGTAATGCTGTGCATGAAACAGCAGTATACAGTTCATGCTTTAAATAGGGAGTGTATCACAGTAAAAAATATCCTTCTCTGTTCCTTCTCTCTCCCTCTAAATGAAAAATCTTTCTAACTTTCACGTCTCTTCTGACCCTTTTTATTCCTTATCTGTTTAATCTTTCCCTGATTTCTGTCCCTTCCATTCCCTTTATATCGTAAGTGGCGAGTTTCCAGTCTTGTAGGGTGCTTTGGGAAAAAGCACTTTCTGCAAAGATTCTAAGCTCAAAACAGGGTCCTCCATTTTTGGAAGGTTGTTAATGCTGTATTTTTCCTTGTTTTTTATCCCCTGTTTTGCGCTACGGAATATGTTGGCGCGTTACAAATAAAAGTTAATAATAATAAAATAATAATCCACCAAACGTTTGTTTTTATTTCCTTTAACATAGCAGTCATACTCCACAATGCACATGTATGCCTCTAATGTATTAGATTAAATTCTAATTAGAAATTATATAACAAAATAGCATACCACACCATGGGCCTCATTCAATTGCGATTCGGCCAATTGAATAGGGCTCTATATAAACACAGAGCATATTTTTTTTACAGAAGTTTTTAGTTAGAGAACTTCTATCCAAAAGCAAAGTCTTCACTAACTAAAAACTTCTGCAAAAAAGATATGCTCTGTGCTTATATAGAGCCCTATTCAATTGGCCAAATCACAATTGAATGAGGCCCCATGAAAAGAAATAGTAGGCCTGTTACAAGTTGTGCAAAATAGAACAAAATCAGTGCAAATTTGCAGAGATCATCACTTACTTGTACAATAGTTTAATAGTTAGTAGTAAACACGCAAAAACATTAATAAAAACAAGTTCTATCCAGTAAAAAATGACAGTAAAGAAGACACAATTATCATTGTGTATGTTTACAGGCTTGAACATGCAGAAAACATACCACTACAGAGTGCACCAAACGCAGGGCCTCATTCAATTGCGGTTTAGCGAATTGAATAAGGTTCTATATAAGCACAGAGCATATATGTTTTTACAGAAGTTTTTAGTCAGTGAAGACCTTGCTTTTGGATAGAAGTTCACTAACTAAAAACTTCTGTAAAACAAATATGCTCTGTGCTTAAATAGAGCCCTATTCAATTGGCCAAATTGCAATTTAATGAGGCCCACAATACTTAAGATGAAGGGTTATTCTTCCAGAAAAGTTTATTATCAAAAAGCGCCATTCACTACTGTTCTGGTGTCACAAAACCACAGCATTAAGATCCTTATGTGCCAATACACTAATGAAGAAGGTGCTATATTTGTTGAGACAATAGAAAAACTTTTTATTTTTTTTTGTATCTGAAACTCAAAAATCTTCCACATCTGGATTGTGACAGTGAATCATGCTGTTTAAGTTTTACATGAAAAAGGGAGCGATGGGTGCCTTTCTTTTCGGTGTTGTTTATTCACAATAAATTGGGTCTTCTGATAGAATGAATTTGGAATCATGCACCTTACTAGTTGAGCTACCATCTGATAAGCATAAACTGCGAGACAATACAACTGTTAATGAGGGGATTATCTGCAATGCTGTATTGACACAAGCCAAGGGGTAGGAGTTCAGACAGATCCACATGGAAAATAGCAGAGAAATGCTCATAATGTCTTTTTTCCTTGTCTACTTAACCCCTCCCCCATAGCTCAAGGATTTTTCATGGAAAATATATTCACACCGTCTTCTTATTTGTTGCCAAGGACTAAGTTCTCTATGAAAATAAGTATTTTGAACTACATGACGTCTTAGCCCAATGGTTTAATAAGACATATATTATTCCAGTATGACTCACATCCATCAGCCATATTATTGATGTTATGCTCAGGAATCATATTTTGCCTTAATTTTTAAAAAGCCCACAAACTGTTAATATATCATAGTCACAATATAGCACATTAAATACATGGATCTTATGACGATACAGATGTAAACTTACCAACTCAAAAGTAACCCAGATACTGGTTTCAAGAGATATATTCATTTGCCTGTTATCAGCAATTGTCTATACACTTTTTGATAATCATCCACATATAATAACATAGGAATTGGCAATATCAACCAACACTGGTTGATAAGTTTAGGCATTAGTTTAGGCCCACAAACAACTCTCCACATAAAGAAGTGGCTCCTAATTTCTTGCTAATTTTCTTGTGAATGACTGCCAAAAAGATGCAAAGACGGAGAAAGTCGTTCTCAATTTGGCTCCACACCGGCAAAAATTAGCGTTTTTGTGTTTAGATCTAATTTCGTAATCTTGTATTTTTCTTATGGATTCTGATATATATTTTTAAGCCTTTCACAAACTTTACTCTTGTTCACACATATCATTTTTGCTATACACATCCTTTCAAGGAGTCGTTGTGCTTTATTTATCTGTGACATATTTTTCAGGGACATTAAAGGCTTGCTCATCCAAATAGTTCCAAATAGCCAAGGGCACAGTCAGAAATTCCTTCTTTTCTGAATCATTCCTATAGATATTCTTTACAGAACCTGCACAGCACTTAAGTATAATCATACAGGTGACTATCTGAATGCAGGATGTCTCTATCAGGCTCAGCAAGTTTACATTTCCCAATCATTATTTTCTGTAGCTCACAGAAAGGAAAGTCCACAAATATAAAAAGCAAGCTTTAGGTGTGACTGTCCTTGGCAACTTGAAGCCAGATGGTCTTCTGTTCCCGGCTGTCAAATTCAGTACACTTTCCTCTAAATCACCAAAATGATCTCTCTGTGTGTGACATGACATGCTGCCTGGGCTTATTCCTATAGCACATCTCAGGTCCACTGCAATATAACTATTATCACCATATTCCATTACACTACACAACGCCTTATCCATGCCACCATATAGTGTTTTGTAAGGCCAAACCATTACAAACAAATGTAAATGTTTTCACTAAATAAACAATGAATTGGTTAAACCATTACCTACATTTCTTTTAACCATATTTGCATTTGAAGGCCCAATTCCTCATTTCAATGCCTCTCAGCACCTTCCAGCACAAATGTTCACCAATGTATTGTCATTTCCTTCCCCCAACTAATGCCTTGTGGCATTGTTCTTTTGTTTTCGGTTCTTTTTTCCTTTTCTCTTTGTTCTTTTCTTAATCTTACTCTAGTCTCCTTTCCTTTAGTTTAATATTACATGTCTCTTGCTCCATGACTTGCATGCCCCATTCTAACCTATATATTTGTTCCATGTCTGTCCACTCATCATTCATTTCAGCAAGGGTGCTCTGTAATATTTAAGATTGTACACAACTTACCCTTCTATTAGTGAAACTTGTTATCCTGGGATCCTGAGATCAGTTAAACCTTTGCTGTCACAGACTGGGGGTTCTTGACTCCCCTGAGATGTAAGAAAGTCCACTGCTCCATATCTCCGCCGACTGGAGTTAAGCTTGGTGACAAGAGTGAACTTTCCACAATGATAGCTGCACAGGTAGAAGCAAGAGGCGTGCAGGCTGCCAGAGGTGTGTCTTGTGAGCACAGCTCCTGTCAGACTGGCTAGGGTAGAGCAGAAGGAGGAGGGAGTGTGTGCTTCTCCCCCAAGGTGAGGGATTGTGACAGAGCCAAATCCTAGATCTGTATGCTGATAGTCATATTCACTGCTGTAATTACAGTGGGGGAAGCGTGAGCATTGCTATCACCACCAAACCAGCATTTTAGCTGCGATTTCCACTTTCCAAAGCACTCAAAAGTTTATAGTTCTCATTGCACTAGTAGGTGAATGGCTTGGAATAAGCTCAAATGACCTTGTACGCAGCATGTTCAGGTCAACTGCTAGAATATATTCTATGTACTACAAATTAGTTTTCTAAGAGGTGGTCAGTCATGTGTGAAACTGACATGCACACTTTGTAAAGAACGTGTTGGATCTTTAGAAGAGAAAAGCAAAAATATTAATAATATATAATATACATGGGGCATTGCGATGATGTCGTGAAAACAAGATAGGTATTTTGGAGCATATATGAAAATGAATTTGGTGCTTTGAAAGAGTACATCTTTGTGAAATTAATTTATAGTAAAATAAAAGTGAATGTAGGGATAAACTTTTTTTTGTCTAGTTTATTCGTAAAGTGAATTATTCAGTAAATGTAAAAAAAATAAAAATAAAACAAAAATAGGTGAAGACAAATAAAGGGGAGGCAATCATTAAGTATAATGTGGTTTAATTGGAGCCAGGAAGTACACTTGTATTAGGTACCCCCCCCCCCCCCCCCGCCAACCATCCTTTGCACAGAACTCCTACATATTTTTCTATTGAAGGAAAGTCTCACTTTTAAAGAAAGTGGTCTTAACCACTTCCCAACCTGGATTCTCCAACTAACTTCTTTGAGCCTCTGTTATTGTCATACAATAGAATTTTTATTTTTTTTATTAACTTTTATTTGTATTGCGCCAACATATTCCGTAGCGATGTACAGGAGAAAGAACAGAAAAAAAAACCAAAAAAAAACAATGTTAACAATCAGCATAAAATGGGGGGCCCTGTATTGAGCTCAGAATCTTTGTAGAATTTAATTTGTTTAGTAACTGAATAGCAATAGCATCAGTATTTGAAGAAATATATTAAATATAGCATTTAAAAGTGGCACTTAAAAGTAGCATTGAAGCTTCTAGCACATCTCCATCTCTCCATCAATATTAGGTGCCCAGAAGGTGAAAAAGGATCTGTCCAAGTGCTCTGCTGTTGTGTTGTCTGGAATCATGTACACTACTAATGACATTAATATGTGATAATTAACTCATATGATTGCCCATTTAATCCTTTGTGCTCTAACACTTGCAATCCCACAACTTGTATCCATTCATGGAGACAGACACACCCTATTCAACAATATTTACTTATTTTACACATTTGGTATATTCTTTACCTCCTATCATATCTAAATAATCCAAAATGTATCAAACTAAAATGACATTCTATGACCTGGATGGTGCTGCTGAAGTAACTTCCAAACCACATTACTCACTTCTGTTTTTATGTATTTTTCTACCAACAAATAATTTGGTAGTTTTCATCCCTTAAAACCATGGCCATTTTAATATATCAAGTAGATAATACTGTTATCAGGCACTTTTTAATGCATCAAGCCTATTGAGATTAATTTTAGGATTAATGCTTTTTGTAAATTTTATATATATATACTAGCGAATTGCCCGTCAAAAAATGACGGCAATGAAATCGTAAGCGAGCTAATGCTGTTTGGTGTGTAATAATGAAATATATAATACATTAATAAATGAATATACTTTACCTATTTTGAAGCATTGTGTTGAAGAGCTGTCAATGTGTTTTGATGTTGCTGCAGCATTAGTGGTGTGGAGCTGCTGTGTAAGCGTGGTGAATGTGTGCAGTGTAATACTGTGCGTGCGCAAGACGAAACCGTTAGCGTAGTGGTGTACTTCCGCATTGGCGTAAAATGGCGGGTTATCTGTGGTATGCGTCTTTGCGGATTATCCGTAGGTGCTTCGTGGTTTCTTGGGTTGTTTTGCGAGTGTGTTGTGGTGTTTTGCGTGTTGAGAGTGCTGTAGCCTCGTTTTCGTTTTGTTCGTCGGCCATTTTTTCTCTCGCTTAGCGATTTTATTAGTGTCTAAAGTGTGTTATTTTTATTTAAATGAAGGTGTAACTTGCTTTTTTGAGGTGCTGGAAGGTTCCTCTTGCTGTAGGTAAGCTTTTTATGTGTGTGTTGTGTGTATTTATTGTGTTTTAAATGTTTGTATTTCAGCGTGT
This sequence comes from Discoglossus pictus, assembly GCA_027410445.1. Lineage (NCBI taxonomy): Eukaryota > Metazoa > Chordata > Amphibia > Anura > Alytidae > Discoglossus > Discoglossus pictus. The sequence goes on along the minus strand of CM050167.1, from coordinate 44,149,472 downwards.
TGCGTCCGATTTTTGCGAGGTCGTAATGTGTGCTAACGTGTCTCGTATGGTGTTTGCGTGTGTAGCCTCATTTTCGTTTTGCTTGGCGGCCATTTTTTCTGTCGCTTATGAAATTTTTTAGTGTGTAAACTCTTATATTTTGAGTAAAATGAAGGTGTAAGTTGGTTTTTTGAGGTCCTGGGTGCTCCCTCTTGCTGTAAGTAAGTTTTTTATGTATGTGCTGTGTGTATGTATTGTGTTTTGAATTTTGTAATGTTCGCGAGTTGCGTCCGAGTGTTGCGAAGTCGTAATGTGTGTTAACGTGTGTCGTATGTTGTTTGCGTTGCTAGTAAAAGTTTGCGAGGGTCGTAATTGGTGTGTCGTGTTGTTTGCGTTACGACGTTAAGTTTGCGAGGGTCGCAGTTGCTGGCATGGAGCGGCTTCGGCGCTCCATGCCAGCAACTGAGGCCCTTGCCCACTGCCCTTGCTTCGCGAGAGGCGCGTCTCGCTGCGCGAGCCCGCTACGCGAGCCCGCAAGCGTTAGCAACAACTCACATGCTCACAACTATATATGTGATATATATATATATATATATATATATATATATATATATATATATATATAGTCGTTATTTGCCCTACAATGATATGTATAAATTATAGTAAAGTCTCCTATAAAGGTGAGCTGGGGAGTAGTTGTCATAATGTAATTTGTGTGAAATGTCTACATTGAAGGTGATCGTAGATTGTTTGGGGGTGTTATATTATTTTATTAATGAAGTGGTGAACAAAGTCTTATACAAAGTCACTATGGTGATGTTTCCAGTTTTAAAGTACAGTATCATTTAAGGTTTGAAAATGTTTATTATATAAGGGTTTCATATAGTGAGTGAGTCTTCTGTATTTGGGGGATGCACTGGATGTTTAAGGTTCAAGAGTACAGCCAAGTGGAGATGTGGGTAGGATTGCTGAGCAAGTTGTGAGTGATAAAAGATTTGTGTCTATTACTGTATACAGAGATTTAGGGGGGCCAGATATGTTTTGGCCATTGTGCAGGTGGATCTGATATAAATTACATGTATGTGAGTATTAAAATGTAGGTATTCAATTAACAAAGGAAAAGCTAAGTTGGCATTTTGAATGGATTGTATATAAAATATTTTTTTATGATGATCATAGTTAAATAGTTATATAGTAACTAGCCCCTTGCCCGTCAAAAATCGTGGCATAATATTTGCAAGCCTCGCAATGCTGTTGTTTGTCGCATAATGCAAGGCTAGCAAAGTGCGACTATGCCGCACATTGCGAGCCTCACCATGCACGGCAAAGCTGGGCAATCCGAGCCTCGCTATTTGCATCTTCTCTCTCTCTCCTTCTGTATCCTCTCTCTTCTCTCCTCTCCGCAGGCCTCGCAATGAGCGCCTTTGGCACCCATTGCAGGTCTCACAATGAGCGCACATGATGCCCATTGCTTGCGGGCCTCCCGTCATCAGGATAATATTAGATTTTTCTCTCCCCCCTGTGTCTCTTCCCCTACTCCCTCCCCTGTGTCTCTTCCCTCCCTCTCCCTTGTGTCTTTTTCTCCCCCTCCCTCTCCCTTGTGTCTTTTTCTCCCCCTCCCTCCCCTGTGTCTCTTTCCACCTCCCCTGTGTCTCTTTGCCCCTCTCCATCCCTCTCTCTACCCTGTGTCTCTTCCCCCCATCCCAACTTTGTGTCTCTTTCCCTATCCCAGCCCTGTGTCTCTTTCCCCCCTCTCCCACCCCTGTGTCTCTTTCCCCGAGTCCATCCCCTGTGTCTCTTTCCCACTCTCCCTCCCGCGTCTCTTTCCCCAGTCTCCCTCCCCTGTGTCTCTTTGCCCCTTCTCCCCTATCCCTCCCCTGTGTCTTCCCCCTCCCTCCCCTGTGTCTCTTTCCCAGTGTCTCTTCCCTCCCTCTCCCTCCCCTGTCTCTTTCTCCCCTCTCCCTCCCCTGTGTCTCTTTGCCCCATCTCCCTCCCCTGTGTTTTTCCCCCTATCCCTCCCCTGTGTCTCTTCCCACCCTCTCCTGCCTCTTTGTCTTGTTCCCCCCTCTCCATCCCCGGTGTCTCCCCCCTCCTTTTCTGTGTCTCTTTCGCCCCTCTCCTTCCCCTGTCTCTCTTTGCTCCCCTCTCCTCCCGTCTCCCTTCAGCACCCATTGCGGGCCTCTCCCCCCTTCTACTTTTGCCACTCATTGTGGGCCTCAGCATGCGCATACCCGCAACTTTGCGAGCGTTACACACAATATGCAGATTAGGTGTTAATTATTCCAGAAAAAGGCAAACAGAAAAAAATAACATTGAAACATTGCCAATTGTCTCAAAAGTGTGAAAAAAAACAACATTTCTTCCTGACCCCAGATACTGGCGATCGGATTCCTCCCTGGATCAATACTCCCTCTCTAATTATCCAGGATAACCCTGAATGCCCTTTTTATTCAAAGTCAGTGTTATTAATATGTTTTTTTATACATAGCAAAAACATACTGTACTGATGTATTTGGAGATCTTAGCTATTATAGAATACTATAAAATACTGATATAGTAGTGGTCCATTATTACAAACACAATACCTAGAGTACAGATGCTGAAGAGATGGGAGTTACAGAAACCAAGCAGATACTACCATGAAACTCTATCTATAAGATTGGAATTTACTTCCTAATAATGATATGTTTGTAAGGAATTTCCCTATCTGGCTATGAGTTGCAAAAAACAGCTGTCTGACAACAAGCCCCCAATTGGACACCTCTTTCGTAAGTCAAAACCGAGCAACTCTTATGGCTACCATAAAGTTTTTATTATGTCCAATTAGCTATTAGACAGTCAGACTGTATAACAAATATATAGCAGCTGTTAAATACATTATGGAAATATTTGAAATATATAGTATGTTAGTTACTATTATTATCATAACCTTCACATAGGCCACCGAACATTTAATTAAACATTTTACAACAATTTATTAGCCATTTAAAACAATAGTTTTGTACAACATATATTCAAATGCTAATACTGTATACTCTACACTCTAATTCAGACTAAAGTGACATTTCAATTGATGCCAAATTATTATTAAATGCATATATAAAATGAATAACTTAATGCATTGTACATATCTGATCCACTATTTTATGGAAATTACATTATTACCTTGCTTTGAAAAAAAATAAAAAAATAATATCTCAAAGAAATCAATTACAATAATCTTCTTCTAGTCTGTAAAGAATGGATAATGTATACCAGTATAGAGTGGATGACCATTCCTTGTTAAAGTGACAGAGAAAAAAAATCACAGTCATTGCAGAAATGATAAAATATGGAGGAAAATAAACATAGTTGCAATTGGCTGTAATGAACATTTGTAAGTGGAATAGCCTTAATATTGATATAGAAGTTAAAGTTGGTTTATATATAAATGAACAGAATGATCCACCCTCTTTGCTAATAGATTTATCTACAGCAATTAATTAAGATTATCAGAGGAGATGATAGGGAAGACAAGCATGCCCAGTTGAAAAAATGGTAATAGAGAGATGTTTATTCATAAAACAATTACATTTAATTATTAAATGTCTCTATGATTAGTACAATTTTTCAACTAGGCATGCTCTTCTTCTTTATCACCCACTGCTAATCTTTAGATAAATTAGCTCAGAGGTTAGATATTTCAATTAATCTACATATAAATAACTCTGACATTGATATCAATTGTAAGGCACTTACAATTAATGTTTAATTAGAACAATTGCATTTAAGTTTATTTTCATGGGTACTCTCATTCCTGCAATAACTGGAAACTTTTCTGTGGGAGTATATTTTTCAATAAACTTCCCTCCGTAGCCATCATACTCATGACTTCAAGAACAGTTGAAACAGCAATTCAGAATATTCCTCTTAAAATGCTGTGGAATCAGTGGAGTAGTGGGAGCGGGGCCCGGACAGCATTTTTTGGGGTGGCCCAGTGATGTAAAAATGCCCACACCTGTGGCCCTCCTACCCCTTTCCCATGGGCCCCTCGGCCTCACCAGCATCTTCACTTCCACCTCCTCCGTGTGCCCAGCCGTGAATCCTAAATGATATCACACACACACAATGCTATTCGGGATTCCTTGACCCAGAGATATGACGTGTCTGCACGGAAAGAAGCTGCATGAGCTGATGAGGCCTAGGGCCACAGGCGGTGGGTGGCAGGAGGCCAGGGGTGGTTGGTGGTAGGTTGGGATGATGAGGTGCTTGGGGTTAGGGCCAATTTCACCAAATAAAAGTTAAGTGAAAAATAAATAAATATATATATATATATATATATATATATATATATATATATATATATATATATATAGATATACAGTAGACCCTCAGTTAACCAGAACTCTCAAGCAACGAGAAAAAAAAATGAATACTGTACTTTAAATAAAAATGTCATTTTACAGGGTTCAACAAATGCCAGGAGCCAGGTTGTGATGCCACAAAATGCTTACAGGCACCTAGATTTCATCCACTGTATATCTCTGCAATTCAATGTTACCTGGAAGCAGACAGGCATAAGTGACTGAGAGAGTGCAGTGTTGGCATTACATTCCTAGGGTTCAGCGCTGCACCCTCCAGCTGAACGTACCTGTGTGTAAGTGAGGAGTGAAAGCTGCTGCTGCTAGAACAGCCCTCACTGACAAATATACTTAACAGAGCATCCTATGTGCAGCTAATCTAGGCCTCTTTTATATGTAACTCTCAAGCAACCAGAAACTACATTTATCCGGCATCTACCAATCCCTGTGGGTGCTGGAAAACTGAGAGTCTACTGTATATTTATAAATATAAAATGTGTTGGCACCAGTGGAGAGTGGGCAGGGGTGGATTGGGGCTCCAACATTTTTTTTTTGCAATGTTGCAATGGGAGCTGCCACCCACTAGCTCCGTCACTGACGTGAGACACTATTTTTTTTGTACTGAGAGTTGCGTCAAACTCAGGGACCACCCCGGGCAGAAAATACTCCAGCCAAGCCACTGTGTGGAATATCTCTTAATAAGAAGAGAAATAAATGCTAACAGATCTCAATGTCCCACACCTTTCTTTTAGTGTCAGTTCTTGGATTGTCAGGGTCACAGAAGTCAAGCCAGGGTTACAAACAAAATATCTGGGTCCAAAAAAGGAAATGGAACTTTAGGAAAAACAGTGAAAACGATAAGATTAATATACTGGTGGGCTACCTAGCACAAAAAAAAAAAAAAAAAAAAAAAATTCTAGAGAAGTGAGTTTTCAGGAAACAATGCTTCTATACAAGCTTTCTGCTCCACATTCACAGATTGTTTATTACTGTACTTTATATTGTGAGTGCTTACTTATTGTTTATTTATTGTGGCTTGAAATGGAACTTTATCTAAGGATATTTTATTCAGAATTACATATTATTGAATATTTACATATTTTAATACTTACATATATTTACAGTTTCATTTAGTCTTGGATGGCACCAGTATATTTATAATTTTATATTTTTATAATTTAGCAACTTAACAATTAATGCCTCCGTTCCATTGCTCCCGTAGAAATTGAGCTGAGTGCACTCGGGACTCACCACCGAGCTATTACATCACACACCTAAATCTTACCTAAGAGAAATACCATCCGAGTGTCCCTAATATCGTAAGCCTTGAGTGCCTTCCCAATCCATAATTATTTAAAATACCCTATAACATGCCTCCCGTAATGATATCTGATCTTGCTGAGGTTAACTTGTAAGTCATTAAAGTGCCCACATTATAAAAAAGCCTACTAGTACTTGCCACCGTGAGAAGCCTGGATGCTTCAAATCCGTTACTATAGATAACACCTTAATTGTGTCAGATTGGAGGCTGATTGCACAAATCCGACACAATTAAGCGGTTAATACCACTACTAAACAAAAAGAGTCAGAGGTGCTGATCTGAGAATGAACAATACCTAAGGAGGGTTTGTTCTATAAGTCTGGTTACCTACTCAGAGAGCAACCTCTTTTAGTTCACTTGTGCCCTTTACAGGGAGAAATATCCTTTAGTATATCGAGCTTGTCTCATTCAAAAGAGTGATCCAGCCTTAATATAGCAGGCAATTCTACCCTGAACAGGAGAAACACCAAACCCCAGACCTACCTTTCAGACTCTGTGGGCCTCGTCAGTAAGATACAGCTGTAACAAGACATATAGAACAAACCTACTTAGGTATTGTTCATTCTCAGATGATCACTTAAATTTTTTTTGCTTAGTTTTTCTCAGGGTGATAGGGGGAACCAGATGTTTACTCCTTGCTCACTGTGACTTAGGGAATAAAGCTGCACCTCACTGACAAGGCCCACATGAAAAGTACATCTGGTGTTTACTTTTTTTCTTGTCCAGGGTAGAATTGCCTGGTATTTCGGGGCTGGATCACATAGAAGGTAGCAGAGCATAGGTGAAGGGGTCATAAACCCTGGGCTCATGCAGGTAGCGGATGGGAGGGGGAATCACAGGGCATCCCCAAGCTCTTAGGGGGTAGCTGGTCATAGGTGGAGGAGTCATAAATCACCTGAGTTCTTAAAAGGCGCACCAACACCTTGTGCAGATCATTAACTTTATAAAAATACAGGAATATTAGAGTTTGCGAGTCGACTCTCACCTTGGAAACCTCAAAAGATTATGAGGTATTTCAAAACATCGGTATAGTATCTAGTATATATCCCAAACAGTGTGTTGGTTAGGTCTTCTTCCGCCGTGTGGAGGAAGTGGTGAAGTGGTTTTTATACATCAACTGTAGATGACCAAATGGTTGAAAATGTGTGTTTAAGAGGTAGCTCATGGTAGAAATAATTGATATGGAAGCAGGTAAATGATGATGATTCCAAAAAAATTCTATTTTATTTCTACAAATCTATTAAAAAAACACTCTATTAAAAGAAGTGCAGTATAAACATGAGTGTTAACCTATATATGTATATACATATGCGAATATTTGATTTCTTTGTTTCAGGGGCTAAGATACTGAATAAGCTGCTAAGAGCGGAGAAACGCATTTATCATATTGTGTCAATACACACATCCATTTGTAACAATATATTATTTTGAGGCTTGAGACTGTTGTGCAATTTATTCTAATGTCGATCACTTTCCCCGTCTTTTAAAGTGCAGTATTGTTTTTTTTATTTGCATTTACAGTGCTACGAACAGGTGTTTAACCCTCCTGCGAGTCCTATTTGGTACCGCTAGGATTCTTAGCTGCATTTGCCATTTACAGATGTGAAAGCAATTGCAGGCTTGAGGAATTGTAGCAATTTAATAGTGATTTGCAATTGTAACATTTACGGGCATAAAAGATCAAAGGCTTAGCTGGGTCAGAGTTACGATTTTGGGGTCCTTTACAGGCTTCAGGAACTACAATTTGGCAAATTTAATAGGGCCCATAGTTCCCCGCCATTATGGATACTGCTGCACTCTTTCCCACATACCTCCTTGTCCTGAACTCTTGCATTTAATTATACATGCCAGATTTCCTAGAGCATGCTCAGTTTGAAGATGCAGGGCTATGGGATAGCATCATAGCCTGCTTCTCCTACACCTTATGCTTCAGGTATTCTGACATTCATAATAAATGTAATCTATGCCAATTAAGTTTGTTATCTGGGCAATAGTGTTAAGGATAAGGATGGAGGTGGGGCAGGAGTGTAGAAGTGGTCATGATTGATGGCAATTATATACGGTATTTAAATAATATGTTATTGCTAACGCCTTTCTTTGCTGCTGTTTGCACATGTACTTTTAATGTTACTTAATATTAAAGTAAAAGATAGATTTAACTTGAAAGGTCCTTACTCTGGCCTTTTAAGTCATTTTCTAAAATACTTACATAAAGAATATAAAACAAATATTGTAAAACACATTTAAAACAATATCAATTCGTTCATGTTTATTCTTATTCTAATACTGGATTTTTACAGCAAAATATATGTTTAATTATATGAAATTATTTTTTAAAGAAAATAAATTATATATACACCACTGTTTCATCAAAAAGAACCTTTGAGGAAATGTCATTGATTATTCATTGCATTATTCTATCTGTATTCTATATGTTTGTCATGGACCTGTGTGTGTATAATAGCACATACAAAATGAGCCATCATTAGGTGCAATTGCTACCATTATCTAAATTACTACACCTACTGAGCAACTGATCTCCATGGCAGATGATGTGACAACTTTATAGTGGAAACAGCAAATACACAAAACAAAAATATATCTAGTAAGCTAAGCTGTATTTTTCATTTAGAATGTCTACAAATAAGATGCATTCCTCTAATCTATATGATTTATCAATTATGGAGCAATCTATTGAAAACATTTAGAAAAAAAGATGCAATGTTTTAATACAAAAAAAAAAAGAGTTTTGGCTACAAGGTTTTTGATTTATATTAGCTGTCTTTTATTATATTTTTAGGTACTGATTTCAGATCTGTGGTTTAAAAAAGGCCAGCGCGTCTCATTTTTATGTTGTAGGTCATTTTTAGTTTTTATAGGGATACTTTAATTGTGGTTGGTAACACTGCTTAACTTTTCCTGACAGGAATGGGGAGAAAACACATCCCCTAAACTCACTTATTTCTTGTACTGTTGTGTAAACTTGTGCTGTTAGTAAACCTCATTGCTAAAATGGAAAAAAAGACTGGGCCATATTCATTTGGAAGCCTGTAACTCAATCGCAGACAGCCGAATGTCTGCAAGTGAGTTGGGGGCTCCCGTTGGTCTCCGATTGCGAGGCTATTCAATTTCTCAAGTTGCAGGCTCAAAGCCAAAACCGTAAACTATGCACTGGTTCGGAGCAGTTGAGGGCGGGAACATGATCAAGCCCGTAACCTCCCATTTCAAATCAGCCAATAGAAAATGAAGCTGTCAGAATTATAGTAGTAAAACATGGAGGTTACGTGCCAATCAGACTCCCAAACCCTCAAAATAAAGAATTATGAAATGTAATGCCAATACTGATCTAGTCCATATGGGTGGGCTGATATGTATTAACTCCTTTTAACCCAAGATCGATTTAACCCTGAAATGAAAAAATTAAAAAAAATCTCAAAGTCGCTCAATTGAATGGAGCTCACAGTGTCCCTGGCGTACTAATTTACCAGATAACTTTTGCTATGTGTGTGGACAATACATAAAAAATCTCATAATCATTATTTAACAAAGACTGTGAAGCCAGCTTACTACTTTAGCTGTCAAGCTCGTGATCAGGACAAAAAATGGGCTACTCATGTGTGCTGCATTGAATGGGTGAAAGGTAAGAAGAAATGCATGCCCTCTGTAGTTCCCATGGCTTGGTTTGAGACAACCAGTCACTTAGATGATTACTATTTTTGTTTGACTAAAACAGAAGGCTTTCAAAAACGAAAAGGTGGAATATTGAGTAGTCAAATATACCTTAAGCCATAAGACCAGCTACTCATGGAGAAGATAGCTAAGCCTCCAGAAAACTGGGAAGACATACATTCATCTTCATCAGAGACAGATTTTCAGTGACACACAGCACCTGAAATTGTTCCATACCCTACATACACTCTTGAAAAAAATGGCTTTATGTTACAGCAAAATTAACTTAATGTATCTTGGATAAGGTCTGGGTCAAAACAACAAGCTGAACTTTTAGGTTCAAAAATTGAATCTTCTGGCTAAGGGTACAAAATATCATTATTTAGACAGAGAAATTTGGATTTGACTTAATTTTACATTATACAGGATTATTTGTCTCTCGAGGCTGGTGGAAGAAATAAGAACATCTCATAATCCTAGGGAAAAGTCAGGAGTTTTCTTGGGAACAAAGAGTTAAAATGTCAGCTCATTCAAGATTTTCGCACGAACAATGAAAATCTTGGCTGCAGGATGTCATTAAAGATGCACTCAATGCATTTGCATCTTGACTTCTTTCCTGATAATCCAGGAGCAGTCAGTGATGATCAGGGGAAAATATTTCACAAGGATATTCGAACCATGGAGGAGAGATACCAAGGCAGATGGGATCTAGCCAAATCGCATAACTACTGTCGTTTTTTAGCTGAGGGAAGACACCTCAACAAATAAAAGGAAAAAAAAAAACAGCTTGCAAGTGTAAACAAGGATTTACTGTTTTATTTTTACTACTTTTTGTGGTTACTATTGGAAAAGCTAGTTAACTTAGTTATATAGTTACATTGTAAGTGCAATTTAGTGCATAAAGTTCAACCTTTTAGATCTTCTCTGATCTCTGTAATATGTGGATTAATTGTTAATTGATCCAGAGGAAGGCAAACAAAAAAAATATCCAATTGTCTCATAAGGGGAAAAAAATAAAATTCCTTCCTCACCCTGGATACTGGCAATCGGATTCCTCCCTGGATCAATACTCCGTTTCTAGTTATTTAGGATAACCTTGAATGCTCTTTCTATTAAAATATATATATATATAATCCCTTTTTTAAGTTATCTAAAGAATCCACTGTCACAACCTCTATTGGAAGAGAATTTCACAGATTAACTACCCTTACCGTGAAGAACCCTTTTCTTTCTTTAAGTTTGATTTTTTTTCCTTCTAACCTCAAGGGATGTCCTCTTGTCAATTGAAAACCCCCTGTCACTTGACAAAGCCTTATATTGGATATATATTGGATGTATTTATTTAATTTAATCATTCCCCCTCTTAGATGCCTATATAAGTTTAATTTGGTTAGTCTTTCTTTATAGCTTAGCCCGTCCATTCCTCCTATTAGATTTGTTGCCCTTGTCTGTAATTTTTCTAGCTCTAAAATGTCCTTAATATGAAGTGCCTGTAAGGGATTTGTATAGTGGCAGAATTATGTTTGCTTCCCTTGCTTCTACAGTATACTCTTCTTAATACATGCTAATATTTTACTTGCCTTTGCAGCTGCTGCTTGGCATTGAGCTCTTACCTAGGTGGTTGTCCACAAGCACTCACAAATCCCTTTCAGTATCAGATACCCCTAGATTTGCTCCATTAAGATTATAAATTGCATGGCTATTTTTCCTTCCCAAATGTATAAATTAAATTTTTTTCAATTAAATCTTATCTACCATTTAGTTGCCAATTTCTCTAATTTATGCAAATCCCTTTGGAGGGAAAGTACATAACTGTCTGATGTAATTACATTGTAAAATTGGATCGATACTTTCCAGTCTTATTTCTAAGTTATTAAAAAGAGGTTTGAGTCACATTATTATGACCCCCGCCTACTTTTGACCTCACCAGCATGTAGCCAATGGTGGGTATATGAGGAGACATGTAGGCATTCTGCAAACATATAAACCATCACTTTAATGGGTAAAACGTGTGATTTAGCAGAGTTCTGAAAAGGTGATGATCATGGGCTTTCGGGCCAATGGTGGCAGTATTTCTGAAACAGCATGGTTTGTGAACTGTATGTGTGCAATAGACAACTGTCACAACACTGAATAAACAGTGTTAAAACTGCAGAGCAACATGTGCCATTGATGTTAGAGGTGAATGTTGGCTGCAAAGGGCTGTGTGAGGGCTAACCGACATGCTACATTTGAGCAACTCACCGTCCAAACGAACTAGGGGGCTACCAGACATGTGTCTAAAATGACAGTACTGCCAACCCTGTTGCTAATAGAGCTTTGTAGCAAATGACTGGTCACTGACAAGGGTTTATCTTCTGATTGGCAACAGGTTGCCTTCTCTGATGAGTACGGATGTTGGCGTGTCAGGCTCCAAACCTCAGACAACAGATACTCTGCAACCATTGTTGGAAGAACACAAGCTGGTGGCGGTATAGTTAATGTCTAGGGAATGGTTTCTTGGCATTTTCTGGTTCCACTCATACCTCTGGAAGGCATTCTCAGCAAATTGGGTTATCTATGCATCCCTGCAAGTACTCCCATACATGTTGACTGCTTACCTGGAGCGGATAGGATCTTTCAGCAGGACAATGCAACATGTCATATGGACAGAATTGTCCAGGAGCACGATGAAGACTTCCAAGTACTTCCCTGACCTCCCATTCCCCGGACATGAACCCCATTGAGCACCTGTGAGACCACCTCAACTGCCATGTTCGCTGTATGGATCCTCCACCACGCTCTCTTCAAAAGCTGTCGGTTGTACTGCACTCTGTATGACTTTTTAATATGTTAAAAGGGAGAGGATACTGATAATACTGAATCCTGAGGAACCCCACTTACTACATTAGTCTAATCTGGGTATGTTCTATTAGCAACACCCCTTTGCATTTAGTCTTTTAGCTAACTCTCAATCCATGATCAGATACTTACTACAATAAAAAATTAAATAAATGCAATTTCATGACAACAATATTTATTTATTTTTGTAGATCGAATAAGTACTATAATAAAAAAAAACTGTAACTCTTGCAGGATTTGCATGGCCATATTTGAATTCAGCACCCCGAAATAAGTAAAACACAGCCTTTGACTAATGTTGTAAGAAAAAGGTTTACATTTTTTAACTATTTTATGATAATACAACCAAGAATTAAAGTACAAGTGATACATGATATGACATTTGAGCAATTTAATATATTTTTTTTAACTCACAATTTTTTTTTATGAATACATAACAAGTCTTAACATATGATCTGTTAATCAACAATTCAAATCATTCAGATATTTTTCAATCATTTCAAATTATTGGGTTATTTTTTAAGCCAAAGTCATTTTTGAAGATCTCTTACCTATGCAATATAAGGAACAGTGCTGGACAAAATGTCTAAAACTTAAAAGTCAGGAAGATTTTTCAGAGCCAGGCAGGGTGCTTTTTTACGTGCCTGGAAGGAAGCCCTTCGTAGAAATGCATTATAATTTGGAAAAATATTTAGCAGTACAAGTGTTAGGAGCCTGGACTCGCTGGAAGTTTCCACTCCTAAAAAGGGATATCCTGTTTGCTTAGAAGTGATGTGCAAAAAAAGCATCTAGTGTACTATTTGACAACAACATGGCTGTCATGGTTGATCAGTCTTTCCCTGGTTATCCTAGACTGCACTAGCTCATTTCCATTGCACCCACTTACTAAGTGGTGTGAGTGAGGGTCACCTATCTCATTCTTACACATATTACTAGTAGAGCCTAATGACATTATTGTGTTATCATCCTCAGCAAAAATACATGATAGTTTAACTTGCTAAGACACATATATATTCATCACAAGGAACATACTATCATACAGTATATATAGTTGTCAGCAGCCAGGCTTGTCAAAACCTGTTGGTAACGCAACAGGAAAACTGCGGTCTCACGGTTGCGGCCAGGCAAAGAGCTGTCCTTGCGCTGGTGGAGATGAGCGCCATACGCACAACTTTACCATCATACCTACGACCCGCGGGACTACACATCAACAGAAAACAAATAAACAATTCACACTGCGTGACCCGTAGCACTTTGAAAAAATTGCATGCAAAAAATTACGACCCATAACACTCACAAAAGGAAACCGCGAGCCGCAAAAAATATAAAATTAACGGCCGAACCACGCACACCGAAAACCACACTAAATACAAAAAAAAAACATCACACACAGCAAGGGGGGACACCCAGGACCTCTGGAAGTGATGTTACACGTCAATTTAAGTTTAGCTACTCCAAAATCCCCTAAGCGAGAGAAAAAATGGCCGCCGCAAAAAAACAAAAATGAGGCTACACGACCCCTAAACACGCAAAACTCCGCCACACTCATACGACTTTTACACAGGACCGTACGAGGTATCAAAAACACTATTACAAAGGATGCAAAATCATCCAGACCCGCCTAACACATACACAATCGCCGCCATTTTAAAACACTAACTTGCACAACTAACATTCACCTTACAAACTGCGGAACTACACAGCTAAACAAACAGTTTCCCCTCGCGCACGCAGCCTATTTACACTACACACTACACACATTGCTGACACTTACACCTCAGCTCAACAACACTGCAAATCTACATTGGATGCTGCATATATTCATTACAAATAGGTAAAGTATATTAATTTATGATTTAATTAATTAATTAATTATCATTAAAAAATACATATACAGAAAACTTTAAAAAACACCACACCACATGATCGCAATAAACGCCAAAGGCGTTCACTACACGCCTCACAAGCAGCACCAAGGGTGCTCACAGGAGCAAAACTACACCAGGGGAGACACTCGCAATGAGCGCCAAAAGGCCATCACCATGGACCTTGCAATCAGCGCCAAACGGCCTTGAAGAACCAAAAAAACACCAACCCAGAGGATCTCAATCAGCGCCAAAGGTACTCACACAACCAAAACACTTACTTTGTGCGCCAAACAGCATTCCTTGACTTACTATTCAATTGCCGTCATTTTTCAATGGGCAATTTGCTAGTAACGTACATATAAGTCAACATAAAATAGTGAACAAAAATGATGAGTGCTCACAAATAGGAGACAATCACAAATAGTAATCCTAGCATCCGCAAATTATTATTTTGTATTGTTATTAGCTGTATAAAACTGTAATTGAGGTACTCAATTCATAGTGTGCAATAAAAAGGAAAATGGATGTTTATTGTGGTAAAATATAAATAAGAATATGAGCTTAAATATGTACACTTTATGCTCAGTCCAGATTATTAAATCAATCAAAGATATTTTCCAGCTCACAGTCCTTATGCTGTATAAGGTGATTGGACCTTTCAGAGGGTTCTGATTCTTAAGTGTCAAGTGTAGACTTGAAGATGCTGCCTCTTTATAAAAATGACCATGTTCCACAAGATATCTTTAAAACAGAAAGGAAAAATGAGGAGCAAAACTCAATGGTGCAGTATGTAAACATCATTCAATAAGAAGCAGATGTATCAAAAACAATATGTAAGAGCCACTTTCACATGATGTTGGGAACAAATATATTTAAAGGTGTGTTGTTGTTTAGTTGGGTCCTACTCTCTGTGACCTATAGACCACAGCACACCAGGCAAATAATTATGCCTCTGGTTGTGCTTATCCATAAGTTTATCTTGACAAAGATACTGGAGTGGGTTGACAGTTCCTTCTCCAGTGGCAATTCGTCTGACCTCTCTGCTCTGACAATCTTGGATGACCCTACATGGTATAGCTCAAAGCTTCATTGAAGTACACATGACAAGGTTATAATTCAGAAGGGGATTTAAATGATTAGTATAGTCCATATTTTTCGATCATGTATTTAAAACTATTTGTAAAATGGCAAATTATGTTTATTTATTTTTTCAGTGTTTCATTCAAAGTGGTTTACCTATTCTAGTATAATAGGGCCAAAAAGTAATACATCCCATCCACTATTTTACATCCTTAAAAAAACAGGAATAATAAGCTGTCTCTCAAATTTCTTCAGAAATAAGATCTTCTGCGCACACTTTCTTCTTGACAGATTGATGAAGCTAAATTAATGTAAATCCAATCTCTTTGGTTGATAACTTGGTATATTGCACCCTTTATCAGCAGCTCTGCTTTCCCTGATGTTTCACCTATCAGATAGTATGGTACAAAGAACAGACTCAGACACTTGTAATCTTAAATTCCCTGGCCCTATTCTACAGAATAACCACAATGAGATTTATTGAACGTCAAGGCTAGGACTGTCTGCACATTGTTTGGTAAGTTGATACCAGTCAGCTTGGTCCAGTGACTGAAGCAAGGCCACCGTCCATTGCTCTGACGATTCATTATTTTATTTTTAGAACTATGATACTCCTAGCTCAGAAGATAATTATTTTATTAAATGTACTATAAAATAATTGCTTACTGTTTCACATATTAGCTCCCCTATTCTATTAGAAGCTTGCTAATGCCTTAAACTCGTAAATTTGGCTGCAGGTGTTTTTCCTCTAATTGTTTAGCTGTATTCCATTGACACAAGCCCGCAATTTTAACTAATTAAACAAATTAAACGTATTTTCTCTAGAAAAAACATGTCTAAGAGGGGATATGATTACTTTCTATAAATATATCCAGGGTCAATATAAGGCCTTGTCAAGTTAACTTTCTGTGCCAAGAGGTTTTCAACTGACAAGAGGGCAATGCACAGTAAGGGTGGTTAATCTGTGGAACTCCCTACCAAAGGAGGTGGTGACAGTGGATTCAATAGATAATTTTAAAAAGGGGTTGGATATATTTTTGAATAAAAAGGGCATTTAGGGTTATCCTACATAATTAGAGAGGGAGTATTGAGAGAGGAGTCCGATCGCCAGTATCTGGGGTCAGGAAGGATTTTTTTTAGCCCTTTTCTGATAATTGGCAATGTTTCAATGTTTTTTTTGTTTCTGTTTGCCTTCCTCTGGATCAATTAACAACTAATCTGCATATTGCATATCAGAGGAGATCTAAAAAGGTTGAACTTGATTAACTAAAATATTTTTTCAACCTTAATTACTTATCAGCCTTATTCAATTGCGATTCAGTAAATTTAAAAGGGCTCTATTTAAGCACATAGCATATTTTTTTTACAAAAGTTTTTAGTTAGTGAAACTTCTGCAAATAAAATATGCTGTGTGCTTCAATAGAGCCCTTTTAAATTTACTGAATTGCAATTTAATAAGGCTGTATGTAACTATGTAACTCAGTTATTCAATTTAAACCACCTAAATTCCTTCAGAAAGAACCTTAAATCCTGACCTGTTATGTTGTTTTATTGGTAGTGGCTTGTAAGTAGCGAGTTTCCAATCTTGTAGGGTGCTTTGGATAAAAGCACTTCCTGCAAAGATTTAAAAAAGTTTAAAACAGGGCCCTCCATTTTTCTGCAGTTTGTTAACATTGTATTTTTCCTTGTTCTTATCCCCTGTACAGTGCTACGGAATATGTTGACGCAATACAAATAAAGGTTAATAATAGTAATAATAATATTAATAGTGGCTGACAAAAAGCTAACAGTAAATTAAATTCTAAATTTAGCGAACACAGCCATGTATTCTGTAACCTTGGAGTCTTCCACTGTATCACACAAACTTTCCACCATTTTACCTTCTGACTTTTGTCAGTTTGGTTTCTTCATTCTTATTCCTAGATTAGCTTTATAGGAGACACTCTCTAGGATGGCTTTTGATTAGATTGAATGCTATTGTATTGTCTATCTCAAGTGGGTGTGGCCTATTTCATTGGTCTGTGCTATTTGATTAATCTATTTGAATAGTTCACTGGATATTTGGGTCCTTGCGTGTTTCATCAGCGCCACCGTGTGCATGCAGCGATCGCGTGCCACCATCTATGCCCGCAAACGCGGTCCAGCCAGTGCCATCTATTGTTTAAAAATATGTAGTGCGCATCACAGGCAACACGCTGATGAAATACGCAAGAGACATGGCACATCAGAAAGGGGGTCCTGGGTGAGACACATGGAACATCAGAATGGGGGTGGGTAGGAGATCAGAATGGGGGACCTGGGGGTGGGGGGGGGGGCAGGAGATCAGAATCAGGGACCTGGTGAAGGGTAGGAGATCAGAATGGGGGACCTAGGGGGGTAGGATATTAGATTGGGGGATCAGGGTGTCGCGCACAAGGATGGTGGCACGCAATAGCTGCGTGCACACGGTGGCGCTGATGAAACACGCAAGGTCCAATACATGGAACGGACAGTCTTTTATCCCAGTGATTTCAAACCGAAGAGAAACGTATCATGGAAGAGATGCTTTCGATCCAATATTCTGCTAATATAATGAGTTGTTACTTGAATTTATTCTACCAATGAAAAGTTAATAATTTTGTAATAAGCATTTGATTCCAACTGTATATCAAGTAAGACAAAATATGCATTAAAGATATAAATATATAAATATTTGTTGCAGGGGTTTAAATGACTGTTAAATCAATATAAAATGTATTATATTGAGTAATCGATTAATAATAATATAACTTACAACAAAAAAAAGACAGAATATATAAATAAAATCTTATAAGGCTAAAAATAAAATGCAATGTTAATTTCTAAAAATAATACATACATAATATTTATAGCAAGTAAATGGGTTTATCCTGCATTGTAGCTTGCATTAGTCATACCTTATCTATGTTTCTGCATAAATGTCAGCTTTATAGGAACGTGAGACAATAAAATGTGAACAGATAACTGATAAGTGTAAAAGATATAGCAGGCTGGTGTCTGGATGTCTGCAAGCCGCTCTGAGTCCCTGAGGGACTTGGAAGTAAGGCTTTAGAAAAGGATATGCAGTGTTGGGAGATAGTGGCAAGCTATAACTTAACCTGCGGGCCAAATTACCTGTCAGGACAGGATCTTCCACCACTTATTCTATCATGGCTGTCATAAAAGACACAACACCAAGCCTCCCTCTTATTATCACAATTATCTTTTATGAGTTCAATATACATGGCTAATGAAGGTTCACCCACAAAAATAAGGATACTGAATGATAATGGTATATCAGAACCTGCAGGAAGTCAAATAGATATGGATCTTTCAAGAGGAAATTTCATTTTCCACCATAAACATTATTATTGGTTATTGCTCTCTTCAAGGGTAAAAGTAAATATATAGAAAACAAAAAGAACAGAATTACAGCAAACAAATTGAATGTATACTTACGAACTACTAAAAACAATAGTGAAGATGGAGTAGTGCAAAAAAGATTCCAATAGTAGTAGCAGAAAAAGATTTATTCAGATACAAAAGGTATAACAATATGTATGGGACAATGATGCATATATTTAAGATCTTGTTGACTGTCGATATCATCATAAAACATACACACATAGGTAGTTATAACTAATATTAAAAATGAGCATAAGAAAAAAAATGTTGAATCCATTTGGTTCAGGGAGGAATTTCTTTAGGAAACTAAAAACTATTACAAATAAGGGATGTGTTCCTTATTGAGCGGCCATATAGTAGCATCCACCTAAGCTTTTGCTTTTAAAAAATAGAATTGAAACAATGCAAATAAAACAAACAAAAAGCTATATAGCTAAAGCTTTTGACAAAGCCACATCTGTGGAGAAACGGCCGTAAGGCTAGGCATTTTTTGGCTCATATTGTCCATATCCTTTTTTGTATGAGCAAATAACCACTTGTGAGGTTCCCTAATTTGGGCATGGGGATTTATGACTATTTGGTCTCCCTTGTTTCTTAAAGCTTATAAGTGTGTCTGTGATAGTAATCATAGGTTTGGATGATGAGCCTGTTTGATATATCTTTATGACGTTGTTTTTATTATTAGAGTGACCTATTTTGTTTTTGTGGGTATATTGTTATACACAATAGGTATTGAGGTTCTCTTTTTCATACCTATCTATTATAGAGATCTAGTTTATTAGGAGCATCTCTATGAGAGCCCCAATATAAGGAGGACCCAGTGAGGTGATAGGCCTGCTCTCCTTGCTTTCCCTTCCTGGTATCCTAGTTGGTTCACTCTATTTTTTAGGTGGCTTAGATTTGTTTCATAAAGGTTTATTTTAGTATTCCTTTCCCCTTTATTGATTTTCACTGTTGATTCAGCTTGTAGGTGTTATGCATACCAAAATGCACTACAATGTTAGTTTCACCCTAGCCTATTATAACTAATTTAATGTGCATAAGTTGGCCAGTTTTCATCACTACTACAGCTTAGTGGTAAACTTTTCTTAAGCTGTAGCTTTGTGACAGTGTGACATATTAATTTATGTGAATGAGAGAATGGACGCATCTAATTAGTGTACTGGAACAGGTCATGTACTGACAAAATACAGCTTAATTACCCACACCACTAAAACCCACATTTAGCTAAAATGGCCTGTGCTGTTAGCATTTAACAAACTAAAGTAAAATAGCATAATGTAAGAAAACAATTACTCATCCTCCAGAAACATATTCCTTATTATTGCACGTACTCACCCTTCATGAACCTATCAACCATCTCTTCTATCCAGACTCAAGCTCACATCTACACAACAGTTTTGCATTTTGCATATATACAATATTTGTGTATGTGACTGAGATGTAAATTGCACTGGGAAACATTTTCCAGACTATTGACAGGTAAGCTCACAAAACAATTTAACTGACAGGTCACATTAAATACTTGTATGTTAAGAACATGTCACTTCTAATCTCTGACTCTAAAGTAGTCATTTTCTAACCTCTTTTGCAGTTTTAGACCGCACCTAGGCACCATTTAGTGAGATTGCTGATAAAAGGACATTTATGGCCAATTGTGATTTTGTGATTTATGTGACTTGCTAAAGATGTGCAAAGCTACTGCCTTAAGAACAGAAATTTGTGCAGATAAGACCTTATTTGATGTGTACTAACTAGAACTCACTTCAATTTAACAATAAGTCAATAAATAATGCATTACACATGGTAGCTGGTGTAACAGCCACACATACATTTATTTAAACAAACATATAATGGAAATCTGATGATTTATGAACAAAATAATCAGGGTCCCTAAACAAATCTGCTTGGCAACCCAATAAGTCAGCTGTGTCCTGGTCAAATAGTTATGAGAGGAGCAGAGCCTCTAGCTCTAGACTGATCTTATACTCGATAAGCCAACTCACATAATTTAGTAAAACTCGAGTATTTTAATTAGGTCTGCGACGAGGCACAGTTATGCCCAAAGTATCATTATGTATGCAGCCCCAATCCACCCATTTACATATTGCAAACAGAGTCTGTCAACCATATATTTTTAATGTTATTTACACAGCCCTATTGTTTAGATTGTAAGTTTGCAAGTTTTCAATATTGTAAGGTGCTTTGGAAACAAACACTATGGCCCCCATTCAATTTAGGTTTCAGGCGATTTGGTAGCTTGTAAGTGAGGTTGCAAGTTATTTTGCTATTCAATTGGCATCTTTTTGCGGGCCCAGAATGGCTTACAAGTTACAGCCTTGAAAAAATGGTGATGGTTAAACCCGTAACTTACAGCCTCCCGAAGCCTTTGATCTTTCAAGGCTGCAAGACTTTCGATAGCTACAATCGCTATTCAAATGCAAAAATTGCTTAACACTGCAGCCGCAATCAAGCCCGCAAACGCCAAATAGAGGCCCAAAGCTTATGGGTTCAAAATAGGTTCATAAGTGGTGGTGCTGAAGGGTCTTGTGTGTCTGAATGTAGCTGTGAGTTGTACCATGTAGGGCCACTGTAAGTGGGCATGTTATAGCAGAGAGGTCAGACAAATCACAGTCCACTAGAGGAGGAACTGGCAACCCACTCTAGTATCATCTGTCATATTGTTAGCAGGCTCTCAGGTGAATGTTGATACTCCACATTATCACTAATTGGACTTTACATGTATATTAAGCCTTTATTTTGATTCTATATGATATATATTATTATATGATATCTAATGCTGCTATGACCATTAATATTGTTATATGTTTTAATCTATTGAATATTAACTAGGGCTCATTAGTTTACATATATAGGAATGTGACACAAATGTGATGTATGTGGATGTCCCATAACCACTTGGTGAAGTGAAATGAGAAAAATATATATATAAAACTATTTTTTAGAAATAAAAAACAGAAAATTGGCATGTGCGTATGTATTCACCCCCTTTGTTATGAAGCCTATAAAAAGCTCTGGTGCAACCAATTACCTTCAGAATTCACATAATTAGTGAAATAATGTCCACCTGTGTGCAATCGAAGTGTCACATGATCTGTCATTACATATAGACACCTTTTTTGAAAGGCCCCAGAGGTTGCAACACCTAAGCAAGAGGCACCACTAACTAAACACTGCCATGAAGACCAAGAAACTCTCCAAACAAGTAAGGGACATTGTTGTTGAGAAGTACAAGTCAGGGTTAGGTTATAAAAAAATATCCAATTATTTGATGATCCCCAGAAGCACCATCAAATCTATCATAACCAAATGGAAAGAAAATGGAACAACAGCAAACCTGCCAAGAGACGGCCGCCCACCAAAACTAACGGACCGGGCAAGGAGGGCATTAATCAGAGAGGCAGCACAGACTGAAGTATCTGTACATAGGACGACAATAAGCCGTATGCTCCATAGAGTTGGGATTTATGGCAGAGTGGCCAAAAGAAAGCCATTACTTTCAGCAAAAAACTAAATGGCACGTTTTGAGATTGCGAAAAGGCATGTGGGAGACTTCCAGAATGTATGGAGGAAGGTGCTCTGGTCTGATGAGACTAAAATTGAACTTTTCGGCCATCAAAGAAAATTCTATATCTGGCCCAAACTAAACACATCACATCACCCAAAGAACACCATCCCCACAGTGAAACATGGTGGTGGCAGCATCATGCAGTGGGGATGTTTTTCAGCTGCCGGGACTGGGAAACTGGTCAGAGTTGAGGGAAAGATGGATGGTGCTAAATACAGGGATATTCTTGAGCAAAACCTGTACCACTCTGTGCGTGATTTGAGGCTAGGATGGAGGTTCACCTTCCAGCAGGACAATGACCCCAAACACACTGCTAAAGCAACACTTGAGTGGTTTAAGGGGAAACGTGTAAATGTGTTGGAATGGCCTAGTTAAAGCCCAGACCTCAATCCAATAGAAAAGTTGTGGCCAGACGTAAAGATTGTTGTTCACAAGCACAAACCATCCAACTTGAAGGAGCTGGAGCAGTTTTGCAAGGAGGAATAGACAAAAATCCCAGTGGTAAAATGTGGCAAGCTCATAGAGACTTATCCAAAGCGACTTGGAGCTGTGATTGCCGTAAAAGGTGGCTCTACAAAGTATTGACTTTAGGGGGGTGAATAGTTATGCACATTGACTTTTTCTGTTATTTTGTCCTATTTGTGGTTTGCTTCACAATAAAAAAAAATCTTCAAAGTTGTGGGCATGTTCTGTAAATTAAATGATGCAAATACTCAAACAATCCATGTTAATTCCAGGTTGTGAGGCAACAAAACACGAAAAATGTCAAGGGGGAGTAATACTTTTGCAAGGCACTGTATATATATATATATATATATATATATATATATATATATATATAAAATTACATATAATAGTTGTATAGTGTGTAACGCTCCCGCCGTGCATGCGGGAAGAGACAGGGGAGGGAGATGGGAGGAAAGAGACACAGGGGAGGGAGAGGGTTAA
Organism: Discoglossus pictus; assembly: GCA_027410445.1. Taxonomy (NCBI): domain Eukaryota; kingdom Metazoa; phylum Chordata; class Amphibia; order Anura; family Alytidae; genus Discoglossus; species Discoglossus pictus. Next base: position 44,126,435 of record CM050167.1, on the reverse strand, counting down.
GAGAGACACAGGGGAGGGAGAGGGGATGGAGAGGGGGAGGGAAGAGACACAGGGGAGGGAGAGGGGGGAAAGAGACACAGGGGAGGGAGGGGGGAGATGGGAGGAAAGAGACACAAGAGAGGGAGAGAGGGGGAGAGACACAAGGGAGGGAGAGGGGGGGAAGAGACACAGAGGAGGGGGGTGGGAAACACATCAAATATTATACCGTCATTTTTGACAGGCAAGTTACTACTATATAATATATATATACTAGCGAATTTCCCGTCAAAAAATGACGGCAATGAAATTGTGAGTGAGCTAATGCTGTTTGTTGTGTAATAATGAAATATATAATACATTAATAAATGAATATACTTTACCTATTTTGAAGCATTGTGTTGAAGAGCTGTCAATGTGTTTTGATGTTGCTGCAGCATTAGTGGTGTGGAGCTGCTGTGTAAGCGTGGTGAATGTGTGTAGTGTAATACTGTGCGTGCGCGACCCAAAACCGTTAGAGTAGTGGTGTACTTCCGCATTGGCGTAAAATGGCGGATAATGTGTGGTATGCGTCTTCGCGGATTATCCGTAGGTCTTTTGTGGTGTTTTGCGAGTTTCTTGTTTTTTTTGCGAGTGTGTTGTGGCGTTTTCCGTGTTTTGAGTGCTGTAGCCTCGTTTTCGTTTTGTTCGACGGACATTTTTTGTCTTGCTTAGCGATTTTATTGGTGTTTAAACTGTTTTATTTTTATTTAAATGAAGGTGTAAGTTGCTTTTTTGAGGTCCTGGATGGTTCCTCTTGCTGCAGGTAAGCTTTTTATGTGTGTGTTGTCTGTATTTATTGTGTTTAAAATGTTTTTATGTTCGCGTGTTGCGTCCGATTTTTGCGAGGTCGTAATGTGTGCTGACGTGTCTCGTATGGTGTTTGCGTGTGTAGCTTCGTTTTCGTTTTGTTCGGCGGCCAATTTTTTCTGTCGCTTAGCAAATTTTATAGTGTCTAAACTCTTTTATTTTGAGTGAAATCAAGGTGTAACTTGCTTTTTTGAGGTCCTGGATGGTTCCTCTTGCTGTAGGTAAGCTTTTTATGTATGTGCTGTGTGTATTTATTGTGTTTTGAATTTTGTAATGTTCGCAAGTTGCGTCCGAGTGTTGCGAGGTCGTAATGTGTGTTAACGTGTGTCGTATGTTGTTTGCGTTGCGAGGAAAAGTTTGCGAGGGTCGTAATTGGTGTGTCGTGTTGTTTGCGGTGCAACGTAAAGTTTGCGAGGGTCGCAGTTGCTGGCATGGAGCGCCTTCGGCGAGCCCGCAAGCGTTAGCAACAACTCGCATGCTCACAACTATACATGTGATGTCCAGGTAAATTATCTGGTTATTGTGGGAGGGGTCCTCTCCCGCCCCACCTCTTCCTGTGGGTGGTGCCTCCTCTGGCCTTTAAGAAGCTCTTCCGGCCAGCCTCTTCCAGGGACACTTCAGTTCACTTTCACATTGGTGCCTGAACGGTGTTTCTCTGCAGTTTTTTGTCTTCAGCTTTTTTTCTACCAATTTTGGCTCATATCTACTAAACAGCAACCTTGTCCATACCCAAGGTAAGTCCACACAGCCCAGATTTAGGCCATATCTACTAAGATGTTATCTTGCTCATGCCAAAAGTGACGCCAATTCCAATGCCATGCGGCCTTACCAAGCCCTGCAGCGCAGATTTAGGCCCTTATCTACTAAACAGCTATCATGCTTACGTTAAATGTATCGTCATTTCCACTGCTTTGTGGGTTAATTGAGCCCTACAGCACAGAGTTGAGCATAGCTAATGTCTGTAAGCGCATATTCATTTCCAGGATACCCCTCCCCTTTTCTATTGTTATAGATTTCGACCAAGATCTACCAAAGCAGCTTCCTTGCCAATGCCAAAGGTAACACTTTTCTGCTTACGCTAAGCACTCCATTGCTGATTCGGCCGCCATCAGCATCAATGCCCATGACCAAGGATACACCGTTTTCATCGTCACATGGATTCCGAAAAGCCCACATAGTAGATTTCAGCACACATCTACTAAGCTTCATCCTTGCCCATGCCCAAGGATTTGCGTTCTTCTTACCACGACAATCTGACCCACTACTCAGGCTAGTTTTTGCAGCTTTGGCCACAAATCCAACTACCCTTCACAGTAGGAGAGGGACCCGACCACATATATATGTATACATATATAATACTCAACTCAGTATTTTTTTCACATAAGTTGATTTCTTTATCGAAGAAAAATAGTTGTATATATTATATAAATGATCAAATAGGTCAAATTAGCACAATATGTGTGTGTAAACATCTTTACAAAATATGATGAGGCTGTTTAAAGACCTCCCCTTTCAGTTCTAAGAGTTGGAAACTTCACTGAGTTTAAGAAATTTGTTCAGAATTGTAATGTTTTGTTATTATTGCCAGAGAGTAAATGCATTCCGTCATTGTCTGGCACAGAGAAAGCTCTGTGTGGGATGTGACAGGGCCAGGGGGACAGATGGGCACACAGTGCTGCCATGTGGTTCTGTACTGGTGACCAGTCACGCTTTAGCAACACATGGCATTGTAAATGTATTGTGTATTTAATGTCAGTTAGGAATCAAAAGTGATGTCATCGTACATATGGCAGAATGCTGAGCGCTCGTCTGCACCCAAACCAAAGCATGGCATTCTTTGTGTAGAACAGATTAGCTTGAAGAAAGGTTATTTCATTGTTTCACTGTCTGGACAAATATAGATAAAGTCCTTTATATCAATGGACCTGTATAATCGTTATGCACTAGATCCTAAATAAACTGATAAGGCCTCAGGCAGTGGTATACAAAAAATAAATACCATGTTAACAAGGTCCAAATGTTTCTGAAAATAAAGTGACGTTCCCCAAGTCTATATTACATTTAACACATTTTATTTAGTAGTTTATATAAGTGTTCTAGGAGGGATATTTAGTATAGGTCCAGAACAAAGTAGTAGTTTATATAAGAGGTCTATTATGGATAATTAATACAGGTCAAGAACAAATAATATAAGGATTTGGACGATATGTTACTCTTATTGCTGGGGATTAAAAAGTTTAACAATACTTTGAGTACTCACAACTTCATTTCTGAAGAAAACTGTGATATCATTCAAAGTTATTGCTTCTTTTCTTCCTCTATTTTGTTCTGTTGAGGTACACACTGACAACTCAAGTAAAGTCCTATGTGAAAAATAAGAAAGCATTAATCTTAGATGGCTATAAAAAAATGATATGATCACTAGTGATTGATCAGCTGAAGCAGGACCCACAGGACCAACGTGGGTTCTATTTCAAACAAGAGTCTATCAGCCCTATTAAATTTGAAGCCTGTAGTGTCATCGGCAAGCCCGCAAAGACTGTGGGTTTTAAATTTGGCTGCATTACAGGGCTATTAAATTTGACCATGCCGCGAGTTACGGGCTTGAGACGCAAACCTGTAAACTAGTTGTCACACGGTGGATGTGCGGTCATGAACATGATCAACTAGTCAAACCCGTAGTTACGGGTTTAGATGGAGCCAATGGCAACAGAGATCATCATCATTACGTCATTAAAAAATGGAGGTTAGATTTCAAAGCCTTACGGGCTTCAATTACGAGTTTCGATCGGACCTGCATTCCAGAAATAATGCAATATTAATAAGTCATTAAATATGATATTCTAGTCATATTGCCTGATTGGTGAGCTTGAGAATGTTGTGCTATTTATTTTAAAACCTAACATCACTTTCCCTTTACTTATGAGTACAGTAGTGTGTGTATACAGTAAACCCTGAGTTATCCGGCACCCAAAAGTGTCTAAACGACCCTTAAACCCTCCCCCCCCCCCCCCAACCCCTCAAAATTATCACCTAAACTGGGCCATTTAGGCCCAGAAAAATAATTAGAAAAACGTTTTTTTTTTGCAGTCTCGTACTGCCGGATTGTGACGGTTATGCCTGTTTAGCGGGTGTTTTGTTCAAATGGGGAATTGATGCCGGTGCCGGTTACTTGATAGTGCCGGTTGGTTAGGTGCCGATAACTTGGGTTTTACTGTATTTGCATTTACAGTGCTACGGATAGGACTTTAACCCCCCCTAGCGGGTCCCCTGTAGCACTCTTTGACGTTTTGGCTCCATTTGCAGGTTAAAGGCTTGATTGCCAGTGAATTTATTGCAATTTAATTGCGTGGTTGGGAAGTAACAGTTACGGGCTTGAGAGATCAAATGATTTGCGGGCTCTCAGTTAAAATTTCCACGTCCTGTAGCCTTTTCTCGCCCTTACCCCCAAGTCGTTGGCGGGTTTGCTTTGCAGGACCAATTTAATAGCCGCAAGGCTTGTGACCTACGGTTTTAAACGTTGAGGGAATTTTAAAAAAAAATTTAGAAAATATTATGGGTACCAAAGACCACTCATAAAGTGTTTTAAAGTCTTTGTTGAGTGCCGCAGCAGCATTTAAAGTGACAGTATAGCAGCAAAATTTACTCTAAATGTATGAAAGTTCAATATTTTTAGACAATAAACAGTGTGATATCATATGTGTAATTAAAAATTCTAATATATTATTATATCCGTTTAATTTACAAGATCTTGGGTAACACACAACCCAATACTCAAGGGGTTAATACACGTCAGGAAACCTTTGCCTAGGAACTAATGCAATGTCTATTTATATATTTACTATGTACATATTTAAATACACTTGTTTTTATATGCTGAAGCTATTATTACAAGTGTCACTGCTATTTAATGTTATAAAATGTAAATAATTACAAGATAATATATTTATATATAAATGCTTTACAGTTTTGCTCCAAAGTATATATAGTATGCGTCAATCTCAATTGTTCACATTTCTGTCATCCTCAGTACTTTTCTCTGTGGTGATGCATAGTACATCAGGGATCCAGGGAAGATGCAGGTCCGTACAAGTAAGGCCATCTAGGCTCTACCGGAGTTTCTACACTCAAGTGCGAGGAGTTATTACATGGCACCCGCCAAAGTTACTGACTCATACCCCAGAGGGTATTACCTGTAGCTCTCTAGCTCTAATATGTGCTTGCAACCTGCCTTATGTTTAACCCTAGAAGACTTAAAGCCCTATTAAATTCCCTCATGGTGTAAAACCATAGCCCATAAAATTGGCTCTGTAAAGTAACCCGCTAACGATCTGCGGGATACAGGCAAAAAAAACTTAAGGGACGTCGGAATTTGAACTCCGCGGCCGCAAATCCTTTTAAATTGGCCCCGTAAAGAAACCTGCTCACTCTATGGGACGTCAGAATTTTAAATACGCAGCCGCAAGTCCTTTGATCTGTCAAGCCCGCAACTGTTACGTTCGAAAATCGATATTAAACTGCTACGAATCCACTGGCGTTCAAACCCGTAACCCGCAAATGGAGCCAAAAAAGCCAACGAGTACTAGAGAGGACCCACAAGGGGGTTAAATTCCTATGCGTAGCCCTGTAAATGCAAATATACGCACACTACTGTATTTTCAATTAAAGGGAAAGCTTCCCTTCCTTCTTTGAAAAAGACACATTAGCGTAGAAACGCACGTCAGGTTAGAGACGGCAAGCGTGACGTTACACGCTGGCGTTGAGAGAGACAGAGCCCATTAGAGAGAAACAGTATTGCTTGAGGAAGATAGCGAATGTAATTACTGTTGCATCTCATAGAGATAGACTTTATCGCTGGGGTGTTTAATTGTGTAAGAGGAACGAGGAATAGGGGTTTAGCACAGGTATTGATATATGGGAGCAACACATTTTTTGTTAAATTTCCCTATAATATATGGGTGCAAACATATTGGAACTAATATAGAAAGGCTTGATAACCCCAATGATAGCCCAATTGTTAACGGAAAAAATATTGTAAAATAACAAAGAACAAATATGAACAATAACCCATAGTAAAAACCAATCACTGTGAGAAGAAACAAACTGAACCATAATGAGATTAAAACATGGAAAGATAAAAGCAACACAGTGATTGGGAAGAGAAAATAAGGGAAATATAGTTAATCTATCAGTATCGTGGCCCATAAGTCCCTATTTGGTAAAGAAAAACCCCAGGGTCAAAATAAATCTGCTAAAACAGCAACACTATTCCTTTTTTTCTAAGACTATCTACCTCATCCTATTACAATTAAAATAGAGGATCTCTCTAGGAGCTCATTGTTGTCTCTAGATTAATTAAATAATTAAATAAAGGAAATTAGAAGTGGAAGGAATGGAAAAAAGTAACATATGGAAATAGATAAAGACATTATAATGAATCAATACAATATAATATAAACTATTATATTTGCGAAATGTCTTATTCCTCCAAACTTCATTACAATTTACAAAGGGTGAATATTCTCCTTTTAGTTGTTTTAATATTTCTTCTAATTCTTGTGTGTGCACCAATGTTCATTATATGTTCAAATAATTAATTTGTAAATATTTTTTCCCCTCCCCCTTTTGTTCTTCAATATGAATTTCAATTAGTGTAAAGCACTGTCAGTGGGGGTGTAAACTCCTTTATGTTTATATGACATTTTTATATTGTGCTGATTTTTTATTTTTCGTTCTTAGTTTAAGGTCGGTAGTTTAATGAGGATTGGTTAGTGGTATGGGCTAGGGGGTCCTTAGATTAATATAACATGGGATCTATATGGCTCCCATGGTAGGGGGTTAATATTAGGTATAATGGGGGTACATAGTGAATCCATAGGGATTTCCATGGTTGGTAGTTAATATTAGGTATCATAGGGACCCCTTGGAGTTAGCGATAGGGCCCTTGGTGGTCCATAAGGATTCTCATAGGGGATAGGCATTAATTATTTTTTTAGGATATATTAGGGAGTTAATGAAGATGACCCAATAGCGCTATCAACTGTTGATGGGGTCTCAGGGGACACTTAGGCTTTTTTTAAGTGGGAGTACTGGGGCATATGCGTCATGATCATTAACCTCATCACATTCATGTTTTATTTATATACAACCCCTATTGTTGTAAGAATGGATATAGCTTTAATTGAAGTGAAGGCTGTTACTCATCATGTACTCACTTTTTGTAGTTGTTTAGCTGGTGCTATGGGTGGTTTAGTTTATACATAGGGTTTAGGCTTATTACGAGCACCTGCAGGACTTTCTGGGAACAAGTAGTGTTAGGCTAGTTTTGTTATCCTCTTAGCGAGCCCGTAGTTTGTTAATATTACAACTTTTCATGCTTTATATCATTATATTAACTTGAATTCATTAAAGGTATATGAAAGTGAGGTGGGTTATTAATGCATCTGATAGAGGAGAATTTATAGTGTCTGAAAAGTCTGAAAAGTAGTTCAACCGTTTCTTTCTTTCTTGCTTTTGCAAACAGTTTTCTCTCGATGGTAACACCCCCTAAAATACCCAGGGGAAATAGCATAAATTATACATTGTTTCTTTTTTGCCTTGGGGTTCGGCAGGCATGCTCAGTCATCACCTGAAGTCTGTCCAACTGTGGAAAGTCACATGATGTCAGACACTTTCCTTTCCTTTACATTTCTGTCCCTTCATTCACTGTTTTATCTATATTCCAGGAGATACTTCCCCCAGCCCCAGTGAATTGCCCCATGAACTCCCCCAAACAGAGTGAATTGCCCCCAGCCCCAGAGAGTTGCCCCCAGTCTCAAAGAATTGCCTTGTGACTTCCCTCAACCCTAGTGAATTGCCCCCAACCCCAGAGATTGGCCCCAGTCCCAGAGAGTTCCCCCCTAAACCCAGAGAATTGTCCCCCAGCCCCAGAGAATTGCCCACCAACCCCAGGGAATTGCCCCACAGCCCCAGAGAATTGCCCCATGACCTCCCCCAACCCCAAAGAATTGCCCCTCAGCCCCAGAGAATTGTTCCGTGACCTCCGAGAACCCCAGAGAATTGCCCCAACCCCAGATAATTGCCCATCAGCCCCAGAAAATTGCCCCCAACCCCAGATAATTGCCCCACAGCCCCAGAGAATTGCCCCATGACCTCCCCCAACCCCAGAGAATTGCCCATCAGCCCCAGAGAATTGCTCCGTGACCTCCACCAACCTCAGAGAATTGCCCCCAACCCCAGATAATTGCCCCTCAGCCCCAGAAAACTGCCCCATGACCTCTCCCAACCCCAGTGAATTGCCCCCCAGCCCCAGATAATTGCCCTGTGACCTCCACCAAACCCTGAGAATTGCCCCCTAACCCCAGAGAATTGCCACCAGCCCCAGAGAATTGCCCCGTGACCTCCCCCAGCCGCAGAGAACTGCCCCCAACCCCAGATAATTTCCCTGTGACCTCCCCCAGCCCCAGTGAATTGCCCCCAAGCCTCAGAGAATTGCCCCATGACCTCCCTCAAACCCAGAGATTTGCCCACAGCCCCAGAGAATTGTCCACAGCCCCAGAGAATTGCCCGTGACCTCTGCCAACCCCAGAGAATTGCCCACCAGCCCAAGAGAATTGCTCCGTGACCTCCACCAACCCCAGAAAATTGCCCCCAGCCCCAGAGAATTGCCCCCCTGCCCCAGAGAATTGCCCCGTGACCTGCCACAGCCCCAGTTAATTGCCCCCCACCCCAGAGAATTGCCCCGTGACCTCCCCCTGCCCCAGTTAATTGCCCTGTGACCTCCCCCAACCCCAGAGAATTGCCCCCCAGAGAATTGCCCTGTAACCTCCCCTTCTCTAAGTTAATTGCCCTGTGACCCTCCCCATGCCCCAGTTAATTGCACTGTGACATCCCCCTGCGACAGTGAATTGCCCCATAACCTGCCCCAGCCCCAGTGAATTGCCCTCCAGCCCCAGTGAATTGCCTTGTGACCTGCCCCAGCCCCAGTTAATTGCCCCCACAGCCCTAGAGAATTGCCCCATGACCTCCCCTTGCCCCAGTTAGTTGCCCTGTGACCCTCCCCATGCCCCAGTTAATTGCACTGTGACGTCCCCCTGCCACAGTGAATCGCCCCATCACCTGCCCCAGCCCCAGTGAATTGCCCCATGACCTCCCCCACACACTGACATAATCACTCTCACACAAACATACTCACTCACACAGACATACTCACTCACAGACATACTCACTCACAGACATACTCACTCACTCACAGACATACTCACTCACTCACAGGCACACACTCATTCACTAACTCACAAAGACATACTCACTTACTCACAGGCATACTCACTCATTCACAGACACGCACACACAGACATACTCACTCACAGATACACACACTCACTCACACAGACATACTCACTCACAGACACACACACTCACTCACAGACACACTCACACACAGACATACACACTCACTCACTCACACAGACATACTCACTCACTCACACAGACATACACTCATTCACTAATTCACACAGACATCCTCACTCACTCACAGACACACTCACACACATACTCACTCACATACTTACAGAAACACACAAACACACTCACACAGACATACACACTCACTCACTCACAGACACACACACAGACATACACACCCCAGTCCCAGAGAATATACACTCACACACAGACATACACACTTACTCACACAGACACACACTCATTTACTAACTCACACAGACATACTCACTCACTCACAGACATACTCACTCACACACAGACACGCTCACTCAAAGAAACTCACACACAGACATACACACTCACTTACACATACATACTCACTCACACAGACATAAACACTCACTCACTGGCACAGACATGCTCATTCACAGACACACACACTCACTCACAGACATACTCACTCACTCAGCCACAGACACACACACTCACTCACAGACATACTCTCTCACTCACAGACATACTCACTCACTCACAGACACACACACACTCAATCAATCTCACAGACATGCACACTCACTCACACAGACATACTCACTCACAGACATACTCACTCACAAACATACTCACTCACTCACAGACAAGCACAATCACTCACAGACACGCACAATCACTCAAAGACATGCTCACTCACTCAAAGACATACTCACTCACTCAGACACACAAACTCACTCAGACATACACACTCACTCACACAGACATACACACTCACTCCCACAGACATACACACTCACTCACAGACATACTCATTAACTCACAGACATACTCACAGACACACACACACTTACTCACTTACACAGACATACACAATCACTGCCACACACACACTCACTCACAGACACACAGACATACACACTCACTGACACACACTAATTTATAGACACACACACTCACTCACAGACATACACACTCATATACACACTCACTGACACACACACTCACTCCCAGACATACTCACTCACAGACACACACACTCACTCACTCACACAGACATACACACTCACTGACAAACACAAACGCACACAGACATATACACTCACTCACACAGACATACACACACACTCACTCACACACTCACTCAGACACACATACACTCACTCATAGACACAGACACACCCACTCACTCAGACAGACATACTCACTCACACAGACACACACTCATTCACTAACACACATATATACTCACTCACTCACAGATATACTCACTCATACACAGACACACTCACTCACAGACACACTCACACACATACATAGACACACACTCATTTACTAACACACATATATACTCACTCACTCACAGATATACTCACTCATACACAGACACACTAACTCACAGACACACACACTCACAGACACACACACTCACACACATACATACACACTCACAGACATACTCACTCACAGACACACACACTCACTTACACAGACATACTCACCCACTCACAGACACACACTCACTCATAGACATGCACACTCACTCAAACAGACATACTCACTCACACAGACATACACACTCACGCAGATAAACTCACTAACTCACAGACATATTCACTCACTCAGACACACACACTCACTCAGACACACACACTCACTGACACACACACTCACTCACATACCCATACACTCACTCACAGACACACACACTCACAGACATACTCACTCACTCACAAAGACACTCACTCACTCAGACATACACACTCACTCAGACATACACACTAACTCACAGACATACTCTCTTACAGACACACACACCTACTCACTCACAGACATACACACTCACTGACACACACACTCACTCACTGACACACACTCACTCACACAGACAGATACACTCACTGACACTCACTCACTCACAGACACACACTCACTCACAGACACACACTCACTCACAGACACACACACACTCACTCACAGACACACACACCTCACTCACAGACACACACACCTCACTCACAGACACACACACCTCACTCACAGACACACACACACTCACTCACACACACAGACATACACACTCACTGACATACACACTCACTGACACACACACTCACTGACACACACACTCACTCCCACACACACTCACACAGACATATACACTCACTCACACACTCACACAGACACACACACTCACACAAACACACTACACTCACTCACACTCACATAGACACACACACTCACTTACACAGATACTCATACAGGCACACTCAGAGAGACACACAAACACAGATAGACACGCACACAGACATACAATTACACACACTCACTCAGTCAGGTGCTGTGCTGTTCTTGGTCCGGCGCTGGCCCCCCGCTTCTCCCTCCTCCGGAGAAAACATCAGAGCTATGCCCGGAGGTGTTCGACAGCAGTGGTGACGTCATGGCTGACGTCAACGCTGCTTGCTGATTGGATGATTTGCCAATCAGCTTGCGCATGTGCTGCATAGCAATGTGGAACCCAATATGCAAATCTCAGTTGCTGGGGGTGTCAACATCACCCCCAGCACATTTTTTATTTTATTGCAAAAAAGGTTTGCATGTTTTCATGCAAACGTTTTTACTAGGTGGGTTATGATGCATTATACTGGATGCATTCTCACCTCACTTTAATATGCCTTTAATAGCTCTTAGCCATCAACCTGACTTCATATGATACTTTTTCATGCTAGTACTATTTAAACATGCCTTTCCTTTAATGTTATTATACATTTGTTGCTGTTGTTCAGTCGGATCTGACTCTTCGTGGCCTTGTGGAGTTGTGTTTGTCAACAACTGCTTTTCTGGGCCCTTGCAAGTTCATGTTTGTTGCTATCTATCTTATCCTCTATTTTCCCTCTTCCTTTTGTCTTCCATTTTTTCCTAACATTAAAATATACAGGACACCTAAAGCAGCATGTTGTGTGTTATACAAAGGCCACAGGTAAGATAGAGGTAAGAGGTAAGTAAGTGTAAGGGCACATGTTAGTGAAGATATATAATTAAGGTTATTATTGTGTACCTAATGTTAAAGGAGAACGGATACAGTTAAATATAATGAAAGGTTACATTTACTTCTATGAATGTAATGCACATACAGTGAATTCATGGATAAACAACCATAATGAATGGTTATAAGAAGGACAGTGCATTAGATAACATCAGTACTGCTAAAGTTGCTTGATTAGATTGATATGTCACAGAAACATTTAACTATTCATGTATTTAAAAAAATTTTTTTTATCTATTTCAATGGAAATGCATGCTTCAGAATGTAAAGCAGATTTATAATCCATGTCTCCAATCTTAATGTAATATTTCTATGCTATAGAACACACAATGTTTCATCCAAAATACATTTGTAATGTTTAAAACATTCTCCTTTCAGACGTATGATAGCACATTGTTTTTTACTAAAGTGTCCTTTTATTAACTATGTAGCGTGTGGAAAAACAAAACAAAGCACGCAATATTTTTTCGAAGTCTGAGAAGGTTCGCATTCATATATACATTTAGACCAATGATCGACAAGCATATTAAACCATTAAAGTATTTTCATGCAGTTTCTTTCTGGACATTTAAAACTCATACCACTCTTGCCATGCACAAAGTCCATATACCTAACATTTTAATATGTAATCACTTCATATCCCCATTTCTTTCCCCATTAATGCATCTCTTATCCCACTCATTACATTTTACAATGTTTCTTTTGTACCCAGAAAACTAGTGAAATGCATTGGTCAGTAGTATGCAACCCTTCAATGAAAATAGGTGGCCTATAACTGATTTAAGGATTAAAAATATATTTTGACACAGAAGCAATATTTTGGGATCAATGTGATCAGGCACCAGATAACTTTTCATATATACAGCCACATTACATTTGAAGCCCGTAGCGGCATTGGCACACCCGCAAAGGCTGCAGGCTTGAAAATTGGCTGCGTTACAGAGCTATTAAATTCCACCATGCCGCGAGTTACGGGCCGTGGACGCAAGCCCGTAAACCATTATTGCCCCGGTTGGTTGTGCGGCTTTGAACATTACCAATTAGTCAAACCCGTAGTTACGGGTCTAGAGGGAGCCAATGGCAAATTAGATCGTCATCATTACGTCACTGAAAAATGGAGGTTAGATTTCAAAGCCTTACGGGTTTCAATTACGAATTTAGATTGGACCAGCTTTCCAGAAACAATGCAATATTAATAAATCAGTAAATATAATATTCTATTCCATGCGAGTTCCATTATATGTATTAACACATTGATTGCCGGGATAAATATTACACCGAAATTAAACAGAAAATAATGTATTTTATATTGCAGATTTGAGCTGGAGAATGTTACGGGCTACGGTTTTACACAGGAATTTAATGTGGCTGACAGTCTTGTAGTAGATCCTACCTTTTTTACATGCATTTTGTAACATCATGCATTCCAAGACATCATATGCATGCACATAAAAAGGGGCATTAGACCCCTTGTTAGAATTCTAGGTCTATTAGGTGATCAGTAATAAATAATAGATTTAAGGAACTAGACATGGAAGATAGAATGCCTGAAGAACTTTGGACTTAAGTTTGCAACATAATCCAGGAAACAGCAACAACGAATATCCGTAAGAGAAAGAAAAGTAAGAAGTCAAACTGGCTGTCTGATAAAGCTTTGAAAGTAGCCCAGGAAAAAAGGAAAGCGAAAGATAGTGGAGAGAAAAATAGATTTGTCCAACTGAATGCAGAATTCCAGAGGATAGCAAGTAGAGACAGGGAGACATTCTACAATGAGCGATGTCAAGAGATTGAAGAAGATAACCAAATGGGTAAATCAAGAGATCTCTTCAAGAAAATTGGGAACCTAAAAGGCACATTTCATGCAAAAGTGGGTGTGATAAAAGACAAAAATGGTAGCGACTTAACAGAAGAGTAGGTGGCAGGAATACACTTAAGATCTATACAGGAAGGGTCTTAACAGCAGTGATGACCTCAATAATTTGTCCAATGAGTTGGACCCAGACATATTGGAGAGTGAAGTGAGATGGGCCCTAGGGTGTCTTGCTGGTAATAAGGCTGCAGGAGGTGATGAATCCCAATTGAACTATTCCAAATTCTACATGATGATGCTGTAAAAGTATTGCTTGCCTTTTGCCAACGCATTTGGAAAACGTAACAATCGCCAATAGACTGGAAAAGGTCAGTCTACATCCCAATCCCAAAAAAAGGCAGTGCCAAAGAGTGCTCCAATTAACAAACAATTTCACTCATTTTACATGCCAGCAAGGTAATGCTTAAGGTTCTACAAGCTCGACTCCAACAATATATGGACCAGGAACTACCAGATGTGCAAGCCGGGTTCTGCAAAGGAAGAGGCACGACAGATCAAATTGCCAATATCCGCTGGATATATGAAAGCAAGAGTTCCAAAAAAACATTTACTTCTGTTTCATAGACTATTCTAAAGCCTTTGACTGTGCGATCACAACAAAATGTGGCATGTCCTTAAAGAGATGGGAGTACCAGATCATCTCATTCTCCTTCTAAAGAATCTGTATGTCGACCAAGAAGCCATGGTCAGAACCGAACATGGGACAACAGAATGGTTCAAGATCAGAAAAGGACTGCAACAAGGTTGTATATTGTAACCTTATTTACTCAACTTATATGCAGAGTACATCATGCGTAAGGCTGGACTGGATGAATCCAAAGCCGGAATCAATATTGCTGGAAGGGATATATACAACCTCAGATACGCTGATGATACTACTCTAATGGCTGAAAGTGAGGAGGAACTAAAGGACTTATTGATAAAGGTAAAAGAAGACAAAATCTGGCCTGCTGCTCATCGCTAAAAAGACGAAGATCCTGGCAAACGGCAATCTCACTTCCTGGCAAATAGTAGGGGAAGAAGTGGAGGCAGTGACAGATTTTATTTTCCTTGAATCCAGATCAGTCAGATGGTGACTGTAGTCATGAAATTTAAAGATGTTTGCGTCTAGGGAGGAAAGCTATGGCAAGCTTGGACAAGCTTGTAAAAAGTAAAGATATTAAGTTATCAACAACGGTCCGCATTGTTCAAACTATGGCATTCCCAATAGTAACATACGGATGTGAGAGCTGGACCATAAAGAAATCTGAGCTCTGTAGAATTGATGCTTGATTTGTGGTGTTGGAGAAGACTACTTATAGTCCCTTGGACTGCAAGAAGATCCAATAAATCAATACTTCAGGAAATCAAGACAAACTGTTCACTGGAAGGTATGATCATGAGGCTGAAGCTTAAATATTTTGGCCATATTATGAGACAGCAGGATTCCCTAGAAAAGACTCTGATGCTGGGAAACATTGAAGGCACAAGAAGAAGGGGATGACAGAGGCGTAGATGGATAGATGAAGTCACTGAAGCAATGAAAATGAACTTGATGGAGCTCAGAGGGGCAGTGACAGAGAGATGCACCTGGCGTGCTGTGGTCCATAGAGTCATGGAGAGTCGGACACGACTGAATGACTAAACAACAACAACAACAATATTTAATAATAATTATTATAATAAGATAATGTATAAAAAGATGGCCTGATGGTAATAATAAGATGACATGAAAATATACCAAACAGTTTTATCGCTTTTTAAGGGGAGAAAGGATTGTAATGGTATAATAAAAAATGGGTCATTGAGGAGATGGATCTCCTGTAGCTACAATTACCATGAGATTGCCTTAACAGTAATTGTGATCACCACACAGCTTACGCTAGAATAAAAAACAATATTTGGAAAGAGTTCTAGAACTGCCTGGATGATGTCACTTAAAGAACATTACAATAGCATGGGGACATTTACAAAAGGAAAACCCCATTTCAGAAGACTAATGCTTACTATTGCATGAGCAATGATTTCAGTAAGCAGTCAGTGAAGTGGTGTAAGAAATAAATGTCCTTATTTCACCTCTAGGCTACAAAAATCACTTCTTGATATATCATTTTTCTTTCAAATGTACATGATCGCAGTGGGAAATGATCACATGATTACATACAAGCATACTATTTTGCCTATTGTCAAAATCTGGAGAGATTGAAAAAAAATCCAATTTGTAGAAATTATCTTGGGCAAATAGCTACAGTATTTGAGCTCTTTGCTTAACCTATATTTCTGTGAACCTTTAAGGGGATGGATGACAAAATGCCTAGTATGCCAGGTGAGCAAACAAATTCCTATCAACTCCAGTGTAGCAAAGACTGAAAACCAAGACACTGCAACCATATTTAAAAATTAACAAGACTCACCCTTACTCTGAAGTAATGGCGCTGGAGCTGGAAATAAAAAAAACTAAGTCTAGCATTAGTATTACACTAAGCCTTCGGACTTTCTTGAGGCTGCTTTATTATACATACATAAATAAACATATATATATATATATATATATATATATATATACATATATATGCACTTGTATAATATCATATTTATGCATAGATTCAGATAAAAACGTAAATATAATTTTCATATAAAGTTAAATGGAGGAGTTCATATTTTGGACTCCGACTCTAAAAGGCTGAGAAAAAGAAGCGGAAAGACCTTCAGAAGAGATTGAAGTATCATAAAACCAAGAATTGGGTAACAGGTTATCGCATGTTTCCAAAAATCACAACCTTTAATAAAGCACACAAATGTATTTTATAGCAACCAAACATGGAGGGGTAACAGAAAAAACACTAACTTCTAGCCAGGTCCTTAAAGCAGTGGTACCCATCAAAAGGACCAAAAGTTGGGAAACGGGTCCACACAAAGTAATTAGGGGAGGGGGTAAGTAAACAGTTCATCTAGGGGTTCATGACAATATATACTCATGCACTGATGTAAATCTAATGCACATAGATATTTAAATCAATTGTGAGATGCACAATCTGAGCATGAACAAAGCCAGTATGGTGCCTTGCTCTATAGGCGTTTGTTACACTCAGACAGTAACCTAATTTGTATCATAAGCAAAGGAGCAGTGTCCTGTAGTCGGAAGCCAACCATATGCACAATACAGCTTCAAAATGCCAGGCAACTCTCCTCTCAAGAAGAGCAAGGGGTGCTGTCTGGGTTACATTATAAGCACAACATAAATAATCATTTCTCCCCAACCAACATAAAAATTACTTATCTATTCATTGTGTTCTATGTTTTTCTGCTCATCAACCAGATGTGTTTAATGTTTATAATTAGTGTTATCTTTATGGTTTTACACTATGGAAGCTTTGTACCCTATCTTTAAATAACATGAAATTATTTATGTTTCATCCTAATCTTGTAACATTACCATGGACAAGATCTGTGTGCCTCCGCCACTAAATATTAATGATTCTTAGTATCACTGATGTTGAATTATATCTAAACATAAAACTAAAGTTTTTATTTTTATTTTTAACCAGCCGGGAGGCATGAAGGAGTAGCCGGGTGGGTATATAATTCTACAATGTTGTTAGGTAGGTAGAACGCCTCCATAAATTGTGTTGGGGAGAACACCGGAGAATACATATTTTATAATAAATATTAGAAGTAAAGACTATTACTTGTAGTTTTTCTAATTTTAACAGGAAGAAATGCAGTATAAATAAATCGATAAATATATTCTTTGTGCCAAAATGTTATTTTTCATTTTTTTGATGAAGCACTGTAATTGATTCATTTTCACCTATTCATTTTAATACATGTTGAAACAGACAGAAGTGTTATTCTGCATGTTAAATACAAAAATGTAGAACAGCAATACTATCTTAATAGTAATACTTTTAATTAAAATCAAATTATATTTTTGTCTTTTAAATTTGTTTATTTAAGTATTTTAAAAGATAAGGTTGCAGTAATACATTGCAATCCCCTTTTTAAGATTTACTAAGGTCTATGCAGGAGCTGCAATTGCTGTTTCCTATTGGGAAAATTGCCACTGTAGTTTATCACAGCCTTTGAGAATGGTCAGTAACATCCCCTTAAGTTACTGCTATCTTACAAGTTCCCAAATCATTAGTAGAATACAAAGAAAATATGTTAAGAGAAGAAAAAGAGAAGCAGCACTGAGAAAATACACAAACAAGAAAAGAAAGCTGGTTAAATCAAAGAAGGGGAAAAGAACATACCGTATATACTCGACTATAAGCCGACTTCTTCAGCACATATTTTTATGCTGAAAAAGCCCCCCCCCGGGGCTTATACTTGAGTTACTCGAGTCAAAAAAAAAAAAATCCTCCTCCCCCCCCTTATCTTCCTCCTTCCCCCGTTATCCTCCTCCATCCCCCCATTATCCTCCTCCTTCCCCCCGTAATCCTCCTCCTTCCCCCGTAATACTTCTCCTTCCCCTGTAATCCTTTTCCTCCTCCCTCCCTTATCATCATCCTCCTCCTTCTCCTCCTTTCCCCCCTTATCATCATTTTGTTCCCCCACAACCTCCAACTTACTACACCCTCTCCCATCCCTATCCCCCTTCGCCTTACTTGCTACTATGCTCCAATGAGCTGATGCTGATCCTGACGCCGCAGCACGTCTTCTGTACCGGCATATGCTAATGACGTGACATCACATGTTCGTCACGTCATTAGCATATGCTGGTACGGAAGACGTGCTGTGGTGTCAGGATCAGCATCAGCTCATCGGAACATAGTAGCATGTAAGTGGGAAGGGGGATAGGGATTGGAGAGGGTGTAGTAAGGAGAAGATTATGGGGGAAACAAGATGATGATAAGGGGGGAAAGGAGGAGAAGGAGGAGGATGATGATAAGGGGGGAGGACGAGGAGGATAATGGGGGGAAGGAGGAGGATGATGATAAGGGGGGAAGGAGGAGAAGGAGGAGGATGATGATAAGGGGGGGGGAGGAGGAGGATGATAAGCGGGGGAGGAGGAGGATGATAAGGGGGGAAGGACCCTCTTTTCCTCCATCGGCTTATACTCGAGTCAAAACCTTTTTACCGTTTTTTGTGGTAAAATTAGGTGCCTCGGCTTATACTCGGGACGGCTTATACTCGAGTTTATACGGTACCAGGAATCAGTGGTGGAAATAGTGAATGAAGAGCCCTATGATAAAATTACTCGTGGGACCCCCTAGCAACTCTATGCAAGACAGGTTCTGAAGTGGTCAATAGAAAAGCCAGAAATATATGCCGGCGGTCAAAGGACCCATTTGGTGATCAGGCCACCTTCCTATAAAATAATTATTCGTCCCTCTCCCCAAATAAGTTGAGTCTCCCTTTACTTAAGGCCACTGGCAGTAGCAGAAGGCCTGTATCCTAGTGTGGGCCCCGGGGCTTTGCCACTGCTGCAGCAGCAGTAGCTCCACCACTGTCAGGAATTTAAACTTATAATACTTTAAAACCTACCACCGTCATTCTTTCATAGTTTAAAATGTTAAGGATCATTTATAACTCCTTAAGTTTAATTTGTAAACCTACAAGTGTAGTCTGAGTTTTCAATTGCAATTAATGTTTGTTATTGCACTAATAAATGTGATTTAAGGCCACCTCAAGCTATCAGAGCAACATTTCCCAAACAAATAGCCTGTTTGGACAAATACCTCTGTGCAAGATAGAACGTGTAAAATGTAAACCATTAAGAATGAACTTGGCTGTAATTAAATAGCAAATCAATTTTGTGATGTGAGACATACATATTATGCATTGAAAACAATTATATTTCAATATTGTAGATGATTCAACAAAACGAACAGTAAGAATGAATCCACTAGTGACTTACCCTCTCTACCTGAGTGCCACTCCGTTATAGAATATACAGACATAATTAATTAATATCACATCCGAAAAAATATACATGAAGTGGGATATCTCAAAGTCCAGAAAGATCTAAGTGGTCAGTTAAGACGTCCCATATATCAATAATAGCAAATACATTGTGGATCCCAAAAAGTCCAGCCGACACCAAATTAGGCTTCCTGTAGTGGTCCCGTAATCCCTCTGGAAAGTCCCAAGTCCTTGGAAGGAACTCTGGTTATATCAGAGTTCCAATACTAAATAGCACCAAAAAAGAAGAGAAAAGAGAAAGCGCATGCCACTTCCTAGTGTAATTTATTTTAAAACAAATTCTCAATGAACACTCACATTTAGTAACAGCTACACTAAGAGCGTATAATCACTCCTCATCCATTAGTCCTTGTGCATGGATAGGGTCAAAATACACTGGCACAGTTCATAAAAAAATATATTTTAAAAATATACACAATAGCTAGCTGAAAAATATAAAATAAGAAAATGCTAATAAAATCAAACCATACACGTTTCACCTCTCCTCCCCAGGCTTTCTCAATGGTAAAATAAATAAATACTTCAATATTGCAATATTGTTTTAAAATAAATTACACTAGGAAATGGCATGCTCTTCTCTTTTCTCTTCTTTTATTGTAGATGCTTCAGTTACAAGAATCTGGGTTTTTTTAAATTACAAAAAAAGTTTACAAAATGGAAGATTTTCCTTTTTTTATCAAAAATACAACTTAAAAAATGTAAGTCAAAATTCTTGCAGAGATTTTGTTCACAGTTATCTATTTTGTTGTACATTATTAAAACACACCACACAGTCCACAATTTCAGGATATCCCTACCTTAGCACAGAAAAAAAGGTTAACTCACTTGTGCTCATGTAGAGAAATCCTAAATTCTTGGAATGCTGGTGGGATGTCAGGACCGGAGTTAGGAACAAATGATCTGCAGCATTCACATTTTATAATATTTATTGTAAAATCATACCATTAGGAAGCTAATTATTAATTATTACTTTCCTCCTACCTCAAAAAATGCTACTGCAAACTAAAATGGTAGATTCATCAGCAACATAAATTAATAATACAGCAAAACATTAGAGGTTGTTATTTTTTTACATTCTAAAACATATTGCCTATTTTCAAGTGAAGTATTCAAAATAATGTATTATACATTTATGACCACACTGGTTCTTTAAGTAAGGGTAAACATACTACTTTGTGGTATAGAAGATGTTAATATGTATGTGCTGGCGTTCTACACAATAAATGTTGGCATGATAATGGTATGACATCACTCCAAGCCAATCACTGCTAATTTCACGCGGAGACAACAACAGAAGGATGTCCAGTGAGTGCAGAGCTTGTCTGGTGTGGGGTGACGGCATGCCCTGCAGGTATTCCATTGCTTCATTTCTGCAATGCTGTAATGGTCATCTGCAAAAGCCCTTGAAAAAAAAATCTGAAATACTGTAATCTCTATGTGTCAATGTTTTTAACACAGAATGTAATATTGTTTCTCATTAGTAGTGCAAGGATGTTTATGACCTAAAACTCATGCAGTTATGCAAGCATTTAGATCCTTTAAAATGACAAAATATGGCCTAAGAATTAAAAAATTCAGAGTCTGTATGACCTACAATATCCAACATAATGCAAAAAAATCATCAAGGTTTATTTATAGGAAAATCTGACTGATTAATTCTCAAATATTTCAAATTAATAAGATCATACTTTAGTTATTGACAGTATAAGTGTTTCCATGCTAAAAAAATAATTATACATAATGAGACCAAGTGTATCATGTTCAGTCATGAATTACATTAAACAATAAACTACATTTATAACTTCTCAAATAAAAATGATCTCTGATTGTCACTTAGCATAGTTTTAAAACAGGAAAAAATAATTTTCACATAACAGGAAGTAATTGGGACATTGCTACTAAGTTGTGGGTCGTCTTCCTCGAAAAGTGCCTTCTTACCACTAATAATGTCAAAAATATCGGGGTTGGGTTTAGACACAACATCTTCAGACCTTTGGCCACCTTCAACATTTTTTAGATCCGTACTGGGCCACAGGATTTCTAAATATGGCCTGATTATGTTACTGCAGTCTCCCACCTTCCCTAATTGCATCAATCTGTCTGTCAGTCCTATGGCTGATGAGTCATCTGAGATGACTATCACAGCAAATCTGCTATAGTTGCGAAAAAGTTAAGTTGAGACAGAGATCAGGTAAAAGACCCTTCCTTCTTCTGATAATCCATTCCTTAGTGCTATCCCCTTCATGCCGAAAAGAGCCTCATGGTGGTTGCCTGGTGAGTCATGCTCTATGACTCACAAGTGGACTATTAATTTCAAAAAATTATACTATTTTTATATTCAGCAGTAGTTAAAACAAATGTCTTAAACAATGTACCTGTAATTTGCTGACTAACTTGAGACCAAATGGCATGCAATTCCGTTAATTTACATAATTGTCGATAATTTCAGTCACATAATCAGCCGATGAAAGATATTTCTTGCCACGTAAAAAAATCAATAACTTACAATTGACATGTAATCTTCAGAAAGTTTGGTTTTAAAGGAATAAAAACTTTAAACAAATGACAATATATTCTCTTAAATGGCAGAAATATGACCAAATCCTAAAAAAGTCAGAAATTTCCAGTTATAAGCACAATAAAAAGATATTATAATGATAATAAGGGCATGTCATACACATCCTCTCCCTAGTTATTATCCTGTGATTCTGGTAACAATTTCATAAGTGTATACCTATTGCTGGCAAACAAAGATGTCTATATGTATCTCACTATTGTTAAAAATGGTTGAATACTGAATGCTTAAATATTCACAAACATAAATGTGATTTTAGCCAGGATAACGGTAATATTAGCACGAGAGGCAGGGTAGACTTTGTGGTAATTTTGCTAGATTCAAAAGTTCTAACCTCCAACTAACCTCTATATTACTAAAGAAAAAAAATGTACAAAACCACCCACCTATATTCTTTATATATGAAAAAGGATTCTACATTTTTATTGTAAAAGTGGAGTCAAATTCACATCTAAAGGCAAGGCGCTTTATAAGAAAAACTGTAATAATAATAATGGACTGCAGTTAGCACTTTGTTTGAGGCTGCTGAATGGACTGTGTTTCAGAGAAGTGTATGCAGTTTATTTGAGCAGGAAAAAGAAACACACAAAGAGAAATGTATTGTTTGCCTGAAGCTGGGAAAAGACTCAAAAACAGAGAGAAAGCAACTTGGAGCTTATGTGCATTTGAAGAACAGAGGAGACCTGGAGTTCTAAAGAATAAAGGCCAGTGTATGTAAACAAACTATTGGACTGTTTTGGTTTTGTTATAACTCTGGATAAAACCTGGATCGCAGATGAACTGTCCAAGAGTAAATGTAGTTGTCAGTGGAAGCTAGGCCTGTTATCTTCTTTGTTATATTTTTGGTTTGTTATTATATATTTTTTGTAACACTGGCTAAGGTTTTAGTAAAAATTGAAAAGTATTATAGCCTCCTATTATAGCCCCCTGTACTGGTGTTTCTCCATAAAGTGCCGAAAAAATGGGTTCAAAACCAAACAGGGACTGGCAACCTGTCACAATATATATATATATATATATATATATATATATATATATATATATATATATATATATATATATTCAATATAAATATATATATATATTCATATTCATGTGTATGTATGCATTTATTTTTTCCACCTTGTTTTCTGTGCAGAGCGAAAGAAACCTCTGAATTCATATGTGTGTTATTATATACAAGCTTTCAATATAGGGTTAAATAAACAAATCTATACGGGTCATATAAAAGGTTTGAAAAAACATTGACAGTGGTGCTAAGAATGAACTGGTGAAATACAAGACTAAATTACTCAGAACCTCAGCTTCTGATGAAGGACTGATTAGAATTGCCAGCTGTAGGAAATTATATTATTGTTGAAAGTGAATGCTACCTTCCACACTGTATATTTATGCTCTTGCCTCTGTAAACAATGTCTATTGATCAGGTGTGGAAGCAAATGACTAATGCAAGCTTATAGTTAGCTTATTATTACAGACAGCTAAAACTAGCTATGATGTATATAAGATACAGCGCAAATAGAGTTCTTTATCATTGGGTTAATATCTGTGGTCGGGTCCCGTACATGTGATAGCTGACAGGCGGACTTATGGAAAGCAATGGGCAAAAATGCTGCTTAGTGGCTATGGGCCACAATCTGTAATGGAGGGCTTGTTGCTGTAGTAGCTGTAGGCCAAATATGCATGGAAAGCTTTTGGAAAGCCACATGTTTTAGTAGATATGGGCCTGAATATGCATAGAGAGCTTATGGAAAGCCATAGGGTGAGAATGAAAGTGTGACCTTGGTACTTAATTCATAGATATGGGCCGAAAATTACAATAGGCTATGTGAAAGCTAAAAAGCGGTACCTGGTATGAATTTGATGCCTCAAGCAAGGCTCTCCAGCAAGGTGAATGCCCTTGCAGACATTATGAATGGGTGGAAATGGAAACAGATGGGTGTGTCTGTAGATGATGGTTGGGTGGTGCTACTTGACCCCTTGTTAGCCTGTTTGAGGGCTAGGGAGATCCAGAGAAGGTAATTGCTTACTGGCTATGGGCCAAAAAGCTGGAATGAGGGCATGGTGAAAGCAAAATAAAAGGAAAATGCTGGGAGCAACCTCCAAGCACACACTCAAAAGTGAACTGAGGTCTGCCAGGAAGAGGAATGAATGGTATGAGGGGGCCCTTCCCACAAACTCAAGGCTACACCTGGACATTTATGCTATTATGTATTTAATAGTAAAGATGGTCTCATGTTCTACTGTTCCTTGTTAATATCTCAATTATTGTGCTTCTTCATAATTGTGTATGAATAATTAAAATATGTTCTAACTTTTTGAGATACCTGTGAAATATTACGGTAAGTTAAAAATGTCATCATTGTGTATGTGAATATAATACGGATTTTATTCTACGTTTTGTAAATTTGACAATTTAGTTGCATCCCGCACTTTCACAAAAAAACTTTCACAAAATATTTTCAGCATATAAGAAAGACACTAGTAAATATTAATAGCTCATGGAGCTATAGGTAGCTTTACTCAATTTTTCGGGCTACTAATACTAAAAGTGTTGAACATTTGCAATATATTTAAAATATTAATCCACATGAAAAGGATATTGCCGAAAATTCGAGGATATCAACACCATTGCTACTCAACCTCACTCACCCACCCCCTTTAATAGCTTATTAAATATCCACACGTATGTCTAACATAATTTCATTACAGTTGCAAAAACTGTAGGATAACCACATTTTTAACAGTTTTATAGCTTTCTAAAAAGATTATTAATGATGATAGTAATACATATTTACTGTCCTCGGCAGTGAAAAAAATTGATAACGATACAAGTAGTAGAGACATGCCTGCTTACTATAACACGCAGGTCAATAAACTATGGTCTTGATAACATGGCTCCTGTAGGAATTACCTTAAGGCTGACTCGTTATCTGCCTTACCAGTAGGAGACTTCAAGTCTGTAAACTGAGTAGTCTCCATAGCAACACCATGCAATGCTACCTACTACCTAATGTGCACACACTACACTAACCCTAACATCCTCCAACCCATACCCATATTTATCAATATAAATCCTCTTCTATAAGAGGGTCAATAATAATAAAAGGTGAATGCAGGGGGGTTAATAACCACTTAGCGTATTCACCACTACTGCCACAGCTATCATATGAGTCCGGCTTTCCCCTGGGTACCCCTTAAAATCCATGGGGACCAACAGGACTCCCTTTCCCCCACCCCCATGTATTTTAGGGTTGGGAGGCCATTAACCTGTCATTAACCCCCTTACCTAACCCAACTAAATAAACATTAACGGCTCCATGGGGGACTCAATGGACCCTCATAGTTCCTACTCCCTATAACTGTCTATCATGGGAGTCACTATGGCTCTCCGTACATATTTTACCTCATGGGGTCCCTATGGACGTTCCTTACGACCCTCCGCAATGTTCAAGTTTTTTGTTTGTTTTTTAAACATGAATGGTAAAGAGTAGTATGAATTCCACTTCTTTAAAACTGATGGCATCTAAAGGGATTTAAATGGACAATGTAATCTTACAACATGTCTTTGAAAGGTTTTAAAGTTCTGAACAATCACCTACAATTATTCTTTACTGTGATAGTCATTCAGCCCTATTAAATTCCCTCAGCATGTAAAACCATAGCCTGTAACATAGCCCGTAAGACTTGCGGCTATTAAATTGGCCTCGTAAAGCAACCCGCCAATGACTTGCGGGGCAAGGGCGAAAAAACCAGACGAGATGTCGAAAATTTAACTCTGCGGCCATAAATCCTTTGTTCTGTCAAGCCCATAACTGTTACGTTCCAATTACGCTATTGAATTGCAAATAATTCACTGGTGTTAACGCCCCTAACCCGCAAAAGGAGCCAAAATGTCAACGGGTACTAGAGAGGACCCACTGGGAGTTAACGTCCTATCCATAGGACTGTAAATGTAAAAATATACACACATTACTGTACTTATAAATAATGGGAAAATGTGATATTAGATATTAAAATTAATAGCACAACATTCTCAAGCTCGCAAATCTGCAATATAAAATACTTTTTTTAATGTTTAATTCCCGTGTTATATCGATCTCGGCAATCAATGTGTTAATATATAAAATGGAACTCGCATTGACTTGGATATCATATTTACTGATTTATTAATATTGCATTATTTCTGGAATGCAAGTCCGATCGAAACTCGTAATTGAAACCTGTAAGGCTTTGAAAACTAACCTCCATTTTTCAGTGACGTAATGATGACAATCTCTTTTACCATTGGCTCTGTCTAAACCCGTAACAACTGCTTTGACTGATTGATTATGTTCAAGGCCGCACATCCAACCTGCAAGAAATAGTTTACCGGCTTGTGTCTCTGGCCCATAACTCGTAGCATGGTGGAATTTAATAGCTCTGGAACGCTGAATTTCAAGCATGCAGCCTCTGCGGGCTTGCCGATGCTGCTACGGGCTTCCAATGTAATGGGGCTGATTGCCTTGCTTGAGCTTCTTTTCCAACATAAATATACTGAAAATACAGTCCTTTTTACTTCATGGCTAAGTTATACCATGGGGGATATTAGTAATGCTTTTTCAGGTAATGGCATTTTAGAGGGATGAGCTTTCCGTTGGTTCTATTGAAAGAGATCACAATAAAAACAGATGCATAGTTCTCTACATTTAAAGGTAATCTCCTACTTGTAGAAGCAGATAAGCCGAATCAAAGATAGTGGCTCCCACTATAACAAATACATATTATAGTTAAGCATCACAGCAGTATTTATATTGTAGGATATAATTTCTTTATTTAATATTTAATTACTAATTAAAAAAAAAATTTTGGCCAATTTGTATTTGAATTTAAAACTGTAATTTAGCATTACAGGTTCAGGCAGATTCCAATTAGGTGTCTGTGTGCTGTCCATATAAGAGTCTTTATCTGCCTCCTTCTCCACAGTGGCCAGTAGAAGCAAGTAGACCGGTCTAGTAGAACTTTTAGGATAGCTTTCTTAGCAGATCTGCTTCCAGCTCCTGGACACCTAATATGGATTTGAGTGAAGTAGCTCTGCTAGTTTTCAATACTACTTACATTGATTTTTTTCTTCAAATACTGGTTTTATGCAACAATTGTGACCCTGTCTGTGGGGTATTTTAAAGTTCTTTGATACCTTATCTGGACACAATGCTTTCCACGTTTCCACTGACAATATTTAATATTTTTAGCCATAATTATCTTGTTTGTTGTTCAATTCTTCTGTAGTGTCCGACTCTCAGTGACCATATGGATGCAGCACGCCAGGTACATCTGGTTGTGTTTATCCATATGGTTTTGGCAAAGATACCGGAGTAGGTTGCCAATTTCTTCTACAGTAGACCGTGATTTGTCTGACCTCTCTGCTATGACCTGCCCATCTTGGGTGACCTGACATGGTATAGCTCACAGCTTCATTGAAGTACCCAAGCCCCTTCACCTAGGTTGCGATCCAAAAGGGGTATTATGACCTTACAATAGTCCTATTCTACCAGACACAGGCAACATAGCTGTATCTATTGAAATGTCTCAATCACGGGGTAGCAAGCTTTAAAAGTATATGGAAATCTTATGGATTATGAATGCATCTAATATGTGTATAAAAACATATTTTTGCATGACAAATATACAAAAATAAACATTAATAAAGCTACCCTATTAAAAAATGTCATTAATTTTCAGGCAGTTGATTTTGGAAAGGTACAACTCTCAAAAATCTGAGATAAATTAGCAGACAAAGGAGAGGGGGGGGGAGAGACACAGGGGAGGAAGATAAGGGAAGGAGACACAGGGGAGGGAGATGGGGGTAAGGAGACACGGGGTGGGAGAGGGAAGAAGGAGACACAGGGGAGGGAGATGAGGGGAAGAGACACAGGGAAGTGAGGGGGGAGACAGAGGGGAGTGAGAAAGGGGAAGGCGGGAGAGACACAGGGGAGGAAGAGGGGGAATAGACAAAAGAGAGGGAGGGAGAGACGCATGGGAGGGAGATGTGGGAAGGAGACACAGGGGAGGGAGATGGGGGAAGGAGACACAGGGAAGGGAGAGGGGGAAGGAGACACAGGGGAGGGAGAGGGGGAAGGAAACAGGGGAGGAAGATGGAGGAAGGGACACAGGGGAGGGAGAGGAGGGGAAACAAACACAGGGAGGGAAAGGAGGGGGAGAGACACAGGGGAGGGAGAAGGGAGCAAGAGACAAAGGAGAGGGGGGGAGACGCAGGGGGGAGGGAAAGAGACAGAAGGGGGCAGAAAAATAAAATATTATCCCGTCATTTGTGACGGACAAGTGACTAGTTTGATATATTTGAAGGTTTCTATAATAATCGACCCTCTCCCTTCTGTGTATAAGGGTTTTATTCAGGTCACGAAGTCTTTTCCTATAAATTTAGTTTTTTAGACCACGCACCATTTTAGTAACTGTTCTCTGGATTGTTTATAATCTGTCGATATCTTTTTGAGGATAAGGTCTTTAAAGGAGTATTCAGGGTGTGGTCTAATTAGAGATCTATAAAGTGGCATTAGTATCTATATTTTTCTGGTGATACTTCCACTACCAATAATTCCAAGCATCCTACTTTCTTTTCTTGCAGCTTTGTAGCATTCTTGCCTACTTTTAATTTATATGACATAATTACACCCAAGGCACTTTCCTCATCAGTGGCAGTCATTAACTTATAAGTAAATATTCTACTGCCTCTAACCCGTAATTTTGGCTGTGGGTGTTTTTTCTCTCTAAATGTTTAGATTTATTCTATTGATTGAATTTACCTCCTTAACCCTAAACTCGTAACCCCTGCCTTTTAAAGCAGGATTTCAGGGGGCGTTATCATATGATCTGACAATATTTAAGCAAGCCCATAATTTACTTCTTAGACACAGCCAATAGTAAATGAGACCGTCATCATGATGTCAGTGAAACATGGAAGTTAGACGTAATCTGCAATCGGAGGCTACAAATTAATTAGTGTCAATAAATTATATTTGCCGATTGTGCTCGCAATCAAGCAAACTAGCACTCTATATAATGCATTAGAGCATCTATTCCGGTCCATGTGGTTTTCATGATATGTATTAGCCTCTTGAGTCCCAGGATCAATATTACTCAGAAATAACTTTTTAAAATAATATTTTTTATTTCATATTTGTAGGTTTGAGACTGTTGTGCAATAATTCTAATGTCTTTCCATGCCTTCCCATGCTTTTAAAGTACAGTATTGTGTTTATCATTGCTGCTACAGCTATAATAAGTAGTTGAAAAAGCCCTTATGAGCCCTATTTAGTACTAAATATTTTAACAGAAACTTTATACTTTTTGCAGTTGCGCGTTAGACTGTAGCTAGAGCTATGGGTCTAATAGAATTTAGACTTTTTGGTAATTATTTAGAGCAAATTGGGCTAAAACCAATGGAGTTCTAAGGCCAAATTTGCGTCTTTGGCTGGCCTGTAGTGATTGGGCGGGTAACTTGTAATCGGATTGTGAGTAGCTAATAGAATATGTGGCAATATTAAGAGTGATATTAAGTGTGTATACATTTACAAATCGGGCAATAGTCCCAGACTATAAAGTTTACAAAATTAGCTTATTCTGTGAGTCAGTGTCAAATTCTTTAATAAAATCTAGATATGCTATATCTACTGTTCCACCCTGGGCTATAACTTTTGTTACATAATCAACAAAGGGAAATTCATTGTGTTAGTTGAAAAAACAGAGACCTATTAATTTAGGCAGTGTGCTATTTCCTTATCTGGTAACCTGTTTTGCTTGCCTATGTTTGGGAAAACATCACATTTGTAAAGTATGTAACCAGACTTCAGTAGTCCTTTAACTAGAGCTTATCTATCATGGGAACATGACTTGTAAATTGACCCAATTTTTTCAGTATTGGTATATATAATGATGATAGATTTGGATATTTTGTCACAAATCCTCACTAGCAAAGAAATGTCTAAGATGTTTAAAATGATAGCACAGTTCATACTGCAGAGACAACACTGTACTGTAAACAAAGATACTCTCATTAAGAGATTAGAATTGAGGTTTAGGTTAAAGCAAAAGAAAATTAACTGGTGGTGGTGTATAGAATGTAATGGGACTTTAATTACAAGGGATCAGGTAAGCAATATGCAACAAAAAAAACCTCTTCCCACAGAAAGAACAATAGTATAATAGACAGATTATGTTTTAAAATTGTATTATAAATTCTGGCTTCTATAATTGACACTCCAGTATTACCAGGGAGCCTCTACAGCACAATGAAAACCGAATCTGAGGATTAAAATATAGTCTTTAACATTATTTTTTAAAACAACTGTCGAATAATGATATTGCACACAATGGGACTTTGAATTAAATCTATTTCTACAATGCATTTAAAAGATCATATTGTAAATTTTACAAAATGTTATTTCTACATGAAAAACATTAAACTATGATTAAACTTGGAAAAAACACACCTTGCATACTGTTGTATATTATCCCATTGACTGAAGCAGATGACTCGTGCAATTCTATTATTATAGGCAAATAATTACCTGGCTGGGCAATTATACAATCAAAAAAAATTATACAGCAATGAGACCTTTTAAAAAAAAAAAAACACACAGTATAATGGTTTTAAATTCTGTCAGATTTAACAAAGATGATCCATGTCAATTTAATGGTACACATACTTCAAAATGATTAATGTGATCCATTCTTTAGATTGTAAGTTTGCGAGTTTCCAATCTTGAATGGTACTTTGGGGAAAGCTCTATGGACACCAGATTGTAAGCTCAAAGACAGGGCCCTCCATCCTTTGCAATGTGTTAACATTGCTATTGTTTGTGCCTTAAACTTACCCGTGTATAGCGATATGGAATATGTTGTCGCGTTACAAATAAACAATAATAATAACAACAATAATCTGCTACTATGGAATTTCTGGCAGTATATTGTTTATCTCCAATAAGCTAATCAATGATTTTACAATTCAGCTTTCTAGAGCTTTTATTACTCTCTTCAATAGGTGACATTAATGTCCAAACTGTTTTCGTAGAACTCTGCCAATTATTGTGAAAAAGGGAAATATGTCACTCCCTCTTTTCAATCAGTCAACTGTGGAATTAAATAGTATATATATATATATATATATATATATATATATATATATATATATATATATAAACATATAAACTTTTCTACTCTTTCTACAGTCAATTATTGTTAAGTGTTAAGTATAACTTTTGATTGCTCCTGTAACTCTCCCATCTCTTCTTTTCACGTCTGCCCGCTCCCCATCTGTTACTCCAGGTCTTATCAGAAGGAACACCATATCCATCTAAGAATTACAATATAAATGAAACAGAGAGACAATGCTTCTTTTGAGGTCTGTTGCAAGCTTGCCTAACAGCAGAGGCAGCTACGCTGGGTATGTCATTTGTTCGCACAAGCCAAGTGTTATCTGTTGAGACTGTTAAACACCATGCCCTTCAGCAAGTTACAATGAAAATGACTTAAAGTGTAACAAGACATCGGCTTTAAATACCACTGCTAATACAGTATTTTGACATTCCTAATATATTATTATCAGATTTTCTAAAGTACTAAGTGGGCCACCTGGGATAATGACAGTGCTGTGTTAATTAGTAAAGTAAGGCTTAATAATTACAGAATTTTCCTTTTATATTGTCAAGAAAAATTCTGAATTTGGAAGTGGAAGCAATAATCAAAATCCCTTACGATTTATAAAGAAATTACTTTTTCACTATGATGCTGATAAAATAAAACATAACAGGACAGTTGAAATCAGACACAATCAAAGATAAGACACTAAGTAAAAGAGTAATTGGCTAAAAGTGTATTGTTAAAGAATCACTGAAGGTTTAGAAAAAAATCACATTCTTGAACTATTTAACAAAGAAACAACATCAGCAATTAGTTAATCCTGAAGCATGAAAATATTTGTTAGAAATCAAAACTGATATTGAGTTATATGGTCAAGTACCTAGGTGAATTGGATCTTTTTACTTTAAGCTTTGTAAAACATGTTGCACAGTATCAAGTTATGTTGTTCAAAAAGCATACAACAAATGACAATTGAATGGTCCTATAAGTGAATTACTATTTGACATCATTTTATAGACAACTTTGCTTCCGGCACATTAGTCTTGTGTGCAGGAAGAACCTACTGGCTCTAAATCCAATAGCCTGGAAAATGATCTATAAGAAATAAATGACTGTGCTAAGGGCAATCTGTGCCCAACCCCAACATCCAGCCAGCCAGTCCCTGTTTGGTTTGGTACTTGGTTGGAATCTACTGCTCCTTCGGAACTACAGTTTTGGCAAATTTTTTTTTTGACCTAATCCAGTTTAGAAGAATAAGAGATGGCAGATCCACGTTGGAAGCTAGCTTAGAGCATGCAGAGTTAGATATTTTGCTATATCATCTTAGACACAATAGACATGTTGTAGGTATAATGCTTAAGGTATATACACAACAACTAAGTCAGAGGTGCTCATCAGAGAACGAACCAACCTTAATAGGTTAGTTCTATGGCCATGATTAGCCACTCTAAGAGCAACCACTTTTAGCTCACTTGTGCCCTTCACAGGGAGAAATAACCTGTAGTATATCAGTCTGGTCCCACTCAAAAGAGTGAACCAGCCCTGAAATACCAGGCAATTCTACCCTGAACAGGAGAACAGCAAACCCCAGATGCGTTTCTGCCTTTATGGGCCTCGTCAGTGAGGTGCTGCTGAACTCCCTAAGGCACAGTGAGCAAGGGGTCCACGTCTGGAGTCTCCTATTACCCTTAGGGAGACTAAACCCTAAAGGTTTTAAATGTTTCTTAACAATCAGCCACAGTTTAACAGTTTTATTTGCTCCAAACTAAAATCTTGATTTTTCCACCCCCAGAGCTGCTTACATCATCGAACATACTAGCCTATAGCATTTAAGCACAGATTTTAACCTGTTAGTTACTCAACAAAGGGCTGTGCAGCTCAGTCTGATGTTGCATCAAATTACAGAATTTGGAGCTGTTACAGCACAAACGACTGGGGGGAGGGGAGACAGCTCAAAGATGAGCTCTCTATTTAGGACTTTGCATGTTTTTTTTCACTCTGAGATGGGCTAGGTTGAACAGTCTGCCATATGATCTCTAAGGAATAAAGACTTTTCCTTCAGAAGTCCTAGGACAGCAGCAAGTAAAAGAATATGCCAAACAATGTAGGAGGAAATACACAGCCTTGTGTTACAACACTCAGAATAAGTAAGATAAGTGAAGTATACGTTCCGTTTTACTGAGCTGTGTCTCTCATATTATCATGCTCTCTGATCCCAGCCATGTGGCCTGCGTGTCAATCACTTGATGTCCGCCTTTCTAACCACCCCCTGTGGGGCTAGAGCCTAACCGGGTAAATAGCTTAATGGGACCTTCTGTACTGTGTAGGGATTCCTATTTTAGTTTATGCTAAGCTTCCCCTGTCAGGAAGCTACCTGCTCCAGCTGACCATAATTACTAATTAGATCTTTCTCACCCTTCCCTGAATTACATTTCTTGTCTCCTCCAAGTCTGACTTCTGAAGTCTTGCCAAACCCCCTCAGCCTGTTACCCCATCATTCTGACCCTATTCCCGAGGGTTACGGCAACATGCTTTATTATATTCCTCAGGGAAATCCGTTCATTTTGATGCCAAATATGATATGGGGATTCTCATACTTCACAGTACATATCAAAGTCATCTATGTTGTAGATTACTGTCACCCAATCCATAATATGCAAACTGGTTCAGAGGGCAAATGGATCCAACATTTCCATAAGGTTTTTGTCCTGGGTTTCCGGGATACTGGGTCGGCTGTCACTGTGGTACACCGGGATTTGCTACCACATACAGCGATTTTGCCTAGAACCATGAAAGTGAGGGTGGCCAGAGGCAAGAAACTTCTGATCCCATTTGCCTGCTTGCATTTAGGTTGAGGTACTGGGAAAGGGGTAAATGAGGTGGGAGTTATGCCTGGATTACTTGCAGATGTTTTACTGGGCAACAACTTGGAATGACTGGAAAGCCATTATGTGAATGTAACACCATCCCTGTTGACCCAGTGAGTCAGGAGGAGACCATGCACTCGTAACCTGGGGTGAGTCTATTGCCTGCTGGGGAACAGGGGTTGGCCTAATGTAGAGGAGGTGACAACGGAATTAGTAAAAGATGAGACCTTAGTTGGTGCTAGGAAGAGGGCTGAGCAGCAAGAAACAGGTCCAGAAAGAAAGATGTATGTGTGAGAAAAAGGGCTACTGTAGCCTGAGGGAGAAGGGTCCCGGGAGGTTGACAGGCAGATGGTGATTCTCAAGATATTTATGGGTGGATTGTTAGATAGCTCATGAGGTGCCCTTAGTTGGTCGCATTAGGGTTAAGGGGACCCGGCATTGCTTGGGGTTAATCAGGATATTTTTAAATTACTGTAACTCCTGTGATGCCTGTCAGTTGTATGGACACCCAGAAGGGATACCAGGGTCCCTCTTCCATCTAAAATTATTGCGAGGGTCTGGAAATGAACCAGCAGTCTTGGTACATATTGGTACCAATGACAAAGTTAGTGGAAGATGGATTGTCCTAAATAATGATTTTAGAGAACTAGGGAATAAGCTTAAAGCAAGGACCTCCAAGGTAATATTTTCTGAGATACTACCTGTGCCATGTGCTAGTCCAGGGAGACTAAGGGAGGTTAATGCATGGCTAAAAATATGGTGCACTAAGGAGGGGTTTGGGTTTTTAGAGCACTGGGCTTACTTCTCACTTGGGAACAATCTCTATAGCAGGGATGGATTGCACTTTAATGATGAGGGAGCTTTTGTGCTAGGGAATATGATGGCTGAAAGGCCAGAGGAGATTTTAAACTAGTAGGTGGTGTGGGAGGGACTAGATGAATGTAATTGGGTAGAAAGTGTAAGGGATTAATTAACTACTCATTGGGGAGGAGATGGGGGAGGGTTAGTATAGTCAATAGGGAGGTATTACTAAGTAACTCAGGTACAGAGGCAGGCACTTCAAAACAACAAACTCAGAACATAAGGTGTATGCAAGCTAATGCCAGAAGCTTGCCAGGAAAAATGGAAACATTAGAATTAAAAGCAATTTATGAAAAATGGGATTTAATAGGCATTACTGAAACATGGTGGGATGATTCTCATGACTGGAGTATTAATCTGGATGGTTATAACATATTTAGGAAAGATAGGCGAAATGGTAAAAGAAGAGGAGGGATTTGTCTGTATGTTAAGCCTGAGTTTAAGCATATAGTCAGAGAAGATATTTATGATGGAACTAGCGGTAATGTTGAGTGTTTGTGGGTAGAGTTAAATAGCGTAGCAGCAAATTCCAGAAGTATGTTGGTTGGCGTATGCTATAAACCCCCAAATATAATTGAAAGCGAGGAAATGCAATTATTGTTACAGATTGGAAATGCACCTAAGCACGGGCAAGTTCTAATAATGGGAGATTTGAATTACTCTGAAATAAACTGGATAAATGAAGCCAGCAGTTCAACTAAGGGGAGCAGGTTCTTGAGTACACTTAGGGATCATTATCTGGCTCAGGTTATACCTACTAGAAATGAGGTTATCTCAGATTTAGTTATCACAAATAATATTGATGTGGTATCAGATGTTGAAATAGGGCAACCTTTTTATTTTATACAAATATAAAATTAAAATAAAACTGTAAGGGGCCAACAAAAACTCTAAATTTTAAAAGAGCGGATATTAATAGTCTAAGGGCAGCAATACAAAGTATGGATTGGGACAAATAACTGATGGGTAAAAATACTGAACATAAATGGACAACATTTAAATCCTTACTAACTATACAAACTTATCACATGTACCATGTGGAAATAAAAGTAACAGGAGTAAATCACATCCAATGTGACAATGATTTAAAGATCAAGATACAGAGTACAAAACAGGGGTTTAAATTATACAAATAAGAAGGGACAGAGACTGCCTTATGTAAGTACACGGAAATCAACAAGGCTTGCAAAAGCTATTAGACTGGCTAAAATAGAAAATGAAAAGTTAGTTGCAAAAGAGAGTAAGACTAACCCTAAAACATTTTTTAAATATATTAATGGGAAGAAGGCCAGGAAGGAAGCTATAGGAATATTACAATGTGACACAGGCCATCTGACAATTAGTGACCAGGAAAAGGCACATGAGCTAAATAGGTTATTTTCTTCGGTAAACACAAGGGAGGTACAAGTGGTTGGGACACCGCAGCATAATGGGGCTACACTACCTTCACTAAGTAATTGGTTAACGCAGGAAGAAATCCAAAACAGGTGGAAAAAATAAAATGTTAATAAAGGCCCAGGTCCTGGTGGAATACATCCAATGGTACTGAGGGAGCTGGGTTCTGTAATAGCCAAACCATTATATTTAATTTTTCACGATTTACTCAAGACAGGGTCTCTACCAGATTACTAGAGAAAAGCAGAGGTGATACCTATATTTAAGAAGGAAGCAAGAGCAAATCCAGGGAATTATAGACCAGTGAGCCTCACTTCTGTAGTGGGAAAGCTATTAGAAGGGATAATAAGGGATAATATACAAGAATATGTCTTTTTGAACCAGATTATACGTAGGAGTCAACATGGATTTATGAGGGATAGGTGATGTCAAACAAATCTAATTTATATAAGGACATCCTTTGAGGTTAGAAGGAAAAAGATTCCATCTTCAAGAAAGAAAAGGGTCCATTACAGTAATGGTGGTTAATCTGTGGAATTCTCTACCAAAGGAGGTGGTGACAGCTGATTTGATAGATAACTTTAAAAAAGGACTGGATATATTTTAAATTAAAAAGGACATGCAGGGTTTTCCTGGTTAATTAGAGATAGGTCAATTATATAGAGAGTATTGATCTAGGGAGGAATCTGCTCGTCAGTATCTGGGGTCAGGAAGGAATTCATTTTGTTTCCCTTTCGAGATGATTGGCTAAGTTTCACTTGGGTTTTTTTCTGTTTGCCTTCCTCTGGATCAATTAACAACTAATCTGCATATTGCAAATCAGAGGAGATCTTAAAAGGTTGAACTTGATGGACTAAAAGTCTTTTTTCAACCTCAATTACTATGTAACTATGTAACTTGCTCATCTTCCTCCTCTGTCTCCAGCCTTTCTTCCACCAAATGAAACTCATTTTCCAACAAGATCATCTCAGCTTTGGTTGTAGCCATAGTTCTGTTGAGCCCTCTCTTTCCTTGAACAGGTCCCTGAGGTCCGCAGATGATATGCAAGCAGGCATGTTTGGACATCCTGCTCTTTATGCTTACAGGGATTCTCACTATTGCCACCAGCTGTCACAACCGCTTCTTAATTGGGCTTGCCCAGAACCTAGTTCCGACCCACCCAGTGATACGTGATGTTTCTTGTTATTATGCCTGCTAGCAGAGATAGAACCAGATCAATAGTAGACCCTTAGAACAACCACAAGAACTCCAGAATCACCAGAGTAACAGAATTACCAGTTGTAACTTTTTCTTAGGGAGATGCAGATGTATTAACCCCTATGATCAGGGTTAACCTTAGTAATGAGCACACATTGAATTATGTAACCACCTGAGCACTTATATTTTTTATCCATTCAACATTTTATACATTTAGTCACCCCTGATCACCAAGTCCCACCTCTTAGTGACAGTCTCCTTTATCCAGTCTGCACACTCCCTGATCCCAGCCATGTGGCCTGCCTGTCAATCACTTGATGTCTGCCTTTTTAACCGACAAATGTGGTTCTGGAGCCTAATCAGCTGAATAACTTAATGGGAACTTCTGTACTGTATAGAGGATTCCCACTTTAGTTTATGCTAAGATTCCCCTGTGAGGAAGCTAGCTGTCCTCGGAACCACACTGGCTACCTAGATCTACCTCATCCTTCCCAGAATTACATTTTCTGGCTCCTCCAAGCCTGACTTCTGAAGTCTTCCCAAATCCTTTCAGCCTGTTAATAATTCTGACCCTTTTCTCAGAGGATTCAGGCGACATGCTTTATTATATTCCTTGAGGAAATCCAGTCATTTTGATGCCAAACATTATATAGGAGTTTTTCATACTTAACATTACATATATTTCATCTATATTATACTTATACCACAGGAAATATTAAACTAGACCATGCAATATTAAACTTAACATGCCATTAATGCAACATTTTTTTTTCTACACATGCCAACAAGGCAACCCTAACCCATACATCCAGGGGGCACCACAATTATGACCACCCGTCTCACAGGGAAATAACAGTCCAGATACAGCCCAAATATCCATGAAATCATTGTAATAGGGCTTCTTGTGCCACACACCCCATGCTTTCCCAGGGCACAGGCTGGTTGAATCAACCCCCAGAGACCCCAGTGGTCCCTGGGCATCTCAGAGGGAGGGGCTTCCCAAGGATGACAGAATTTGCAATCTTGATCATTTTTGGGGCCTTTTGACTGGCACATAGAGTCAATGGCATTGCTGAGCTCAGTCACTAGGTATTGCATTCAGTTTATCCATAACTGGCAAGAGTTAGTTCACAACTGAATTGAGAGCAGAGTCTGTAACAATTTTTTGTGCTGAATATAAATGTTTAATGTTCAATCCAGCGATTAATCCATTTCATTTTTCTGGCCTGTGATAATGTCTCTATATTTAGATTTCAGTGGGGCATTTTTCTTGATACACATTCCAAATGCTTCCCTGATTCCGTCATACAATAATCGGATGTTTCCCATGTCAACTGAACATTGAGTCTCAATAATCATTTCAACAGTGTCTGGGTCCATGCCGTAGTTCGATCTCTTAGCTAAAGCTATGTGTCCTAGAGATAGACCAGTCAGAAGTACCTCTCCTAGGTTTTGATGCTCTTTCTCCTGGTTGTTGTTAAGCCCCATTTTTTTTTTACCAGCCAATCATATCTCATCCTGGACTATGTATTGCTGCTGGGGCCTCTCAGTACCTGTTGAAGGTTCCTGTGACTGGGAGTACTTCTAGTTGCTCCTGTGTCTTCCTGCCCTGTTTGGCTACAACTCTTTTCCATTCCTGATCCCTATTAGACTGATCTTTTGCTACTGACCCATATTGTTACTGACCTCATTAGATTTCTGCTGATCCTTGAGCTTTGGCTTGTTTGACCATACTTTGCCTGTGCTTTTGTTTCTTTGAGCTTGCCATCCTCTGTTTTTTTGCCCATAAAAGTTTTTACCTTGACAGACCTGACTGCCTGTCTGTTCATTGTGCTATGGTACTAGTAGTTTTAAGTGATTAAACAGTCTTCTCACTGGCATTGCTCTTGTAGTTTAGCAGCCCAGAGCATTTTGCTGCTATGACTGGCTCCATCAACTCAAACTTGGATTCAAAACAGTCTCTATTTTCGTCTCTGAGGTTTTGGTGGTTTTGATGAGTGAATAGCGCTTATGTTTATAATAATGTATTATTTTGGCCTATGAGGAAGTGATATAACAGTCTTCAAAATATCAGATTTTCCAAAATAAATGTTTTACGTCCATGGTTTACCTAGCTGCTAATATTATTAGTTTGATACATACTTAAAAAACACATTTTTTTCTTTGTCTACTTGCAGTGGTCTTTTAATAATGTTTCTTTCAGCTGCACTATCCATTCCAAAAATAAACTCAATCAGAGGGTCATCAATGCCTGCTAATACTACCTATGTGATATACTGGGAAAAAGCTATAAAAATATATCCATGAAGTGCTTTCAGTAAAATAAGAGAAATACATAAGTCTGAGCGTAGACCATGGGTAAATTAACAAGATTTCAATTTAGAACTCGTCAACCCCCATGACATGTCAGATCACTGTCATATAAATTATTAAGATGTCTGCTAACCCTTGCATTTGCAACACTTACTTGATTTTTTATACATTTTAGTCACCCCTGATCACCAAGTCCCACCCCTTAGTGACAGTCTCCTTTATCCAATCCGCATGCTCCCTGATCCCAGCCATGTGGCCTGCCTGTCAATCACTTGATGTCTGATTTCTAACCGCCCCCTGTGGTGCTGGAGCCTGATCGGCTGATGCAAACATTAAGCAATGTTATATCACGAAAAGTCTTATATCGTCCACTATAATAATTATCAGTTGTGAGTAACGCCTGCAAGAAGTTATGTGCAGGTGTTACTCACAAGCTGATTGCCCCACGATCCCAGGCAATTGCGCAACTGCCCATATTTGAGCATGCGCATCAGCAGGCCGCGTTACTGTGCATGCTTGGAGGATCGAGCAACAGATGGAGGGAGAGAATGGGAGGGACGGAGAGGAGGCAGAGTGATAGGGAGAGAGAGAAGGAGGGAGGAGCCACATAAGAAGGAGAGAGGGAGGCAGAGAGAGAGAGGGAGGGAGAGAGAGAAAGGGAGGAAGAGATCAAAAGAGAGGGAGAGAGAAGGATGGAGAGAGAGAGACAGAGAGCACACAGAGCGCAGACAGACAGCACAGCGAGAGGGTGCACAGAGAAAGAGAGAGGGCGCACAGAGAAAGAGGATGCGCAGAAAGAGAGACAGCGCACAGATAGAGAGAAAGGTCACACACAAAGACACAGCACAGAGATTTACAGAGTGCTCACAGAGAGTGCACGCATAGAGTGCACAGAGAGAGGGAAAGGGTGCACATAGAAACACAGAGGGTACACAGAGAGACAGCACAGAGAGAGACAGAATACACAATTGAACATAACATATAATACCACAGCCAGTCTCTACTATCTCTGAGCCCACGACTTAGAGCATAGACATTATTCTGGTACCTAAAGTTACCAAGTCATTGTCCAAGAATTTTGAGGCTCTGGAATCTTATCAAAAGGAGTATCTTCGTGAGATAAGACACCTCAGGCTTGATGTCAGGAGGCACAAAAGGCAGCAATAAATTGAGGAGAAATGCTGAAGGGGGGGGAAGATGCCTTGGCCATCGAGGTTTAATTAGCTGGGATCAATCACCAACTAGCTTGAATGTGGGACCTCTTTAGTGTTCTATTGGAGACATTACAACAGCAGCAATATTAGGTATTATCGAGTCTGTGCATAACCACGAAGAGGTCCCCAATAAAGTCTTCTACCTGTGTTTGTCACTGCTCCAGTAGGTGTTAAATAGAACATTACAGTGTGTTTATTGCCCAGCAGTGCCACCTACTACTGTAAATGAACCATATGCAGTGCACAGTGGATTATACAATCAATTTTTAACAATAAAACATGGTAAAACAACGAAAAAAGGGGCGATTGGTGTGTACTTGGTGTTTAACACCCTTTTAAATTAACAATATTTGAGAGAACATATACATCGGCCAAATCAGTTAAAAATAATTATTAATAATAGATGATTATAAAATCTTATGAAGGAAGAGATAAAGAAAGAAAAAATATATACATTTTTTTCCAAAAAAAAACGGGGTTAATATGCTTTATATATTGTAATCAAGATGGAGGATCCTAGATAGATAGCACATAGATCTATCTAAGACTGGGTATATCACACTAATAAAGTCACTGTTATAAAGTGCATTGTGCTTCTGATGAATACATAGCAGTCAAGAAAAATATTAAGTGCTTTTTAATATTATAGTACCTGTTATTACAAGTGCATGGATGTTAGTGCTATGTGTACAACACCTTTATAGTGATTTTAGTTAAGGGTAATTAATTTAAGTAAGGTGCTTCTTTATTAAAGTGTTTAGTCTAGATTCTATATACTATAAGGCACCTATTATTCAAGTGCTAAAGTGCTTGTGCTATGTAT
Source organism: Discoglossus pictus (assembly GCA_027410445.1). Lineage (NCBI taxonomy): Eukaryota > Metazoa > Chordata > Amphibia > Anura > Alytidae > Discoglossus > Discoglossus pictus. Next base: position 44,083,965 of record CM050167.1, on the reverse strand, counting down.
AAACTACCTGTATAGTGGTTTAGTTACAAGTAATAATAATACATTTAATGATGAGTATAATGTTGAAAAAAATGCTGCTTCGTGAATGTGCTGAGTGTTATTACTATCTAAAGACCACCTATATAGTGGCTAGTGAATGTAAGTTAAGTGCATAGTGCATTAATGTAATATTTAAATACATTAATTAAAGAGTAAAATATACCTCACAAATGCAGGAGTTAAATATATTGATTAGTGAGTGGAATATACCTCAGTCTAATGTATATGGATAAATAGTTTGCAGGTCCTCATATATCAAGGAAGCAGTTAATAATGCAGTCAAGAAGTGCATGTAATTAATATATCCATGCAAATTGTAGTGTATATCAAAGCTTAATACAAGTGTATTCAGTGATTTTATAAACTTTGATATACACTTTACAATTTGCATGGATATATTAATTACATGCACTTCTTGACTGCAAACTATTTATCCATATACATTAGACTGAGGTATATTCTCTATGACCAATACTATTGGTCTGAGCAGCACCTCGATCACAGAGAGGTAATTATCACTGAGGAAGCTGCGGATTATCAGCAGCAAAACACGTTTAATACACTTTTTATTGCACTTATCAACTGATTTTACCAACTTGGATTTGAATATTACAAATAAAGATGCATTCTTTTACAAACCTACCATGAATACTCTTGTTTTGCCTTATAAGACCCAAGCCTCATCACGCCAGGGTTATAGGCACGCAGTATTACACGTAGTGGGAACAAACTTAATTAAGAAATATTACGGCAACGAACTATGGAGAGTTAAACTACATTACTACCTGTTATGAACCTCCATCTTTTAAATAGAAGGACACAGGACCAGGGCCGGTGGATTACCTTCATTCAAGATTGTGCGCTCTTTATGTTCTCCCCCGCCCATCCATTAAATACTTTGTCATCTAATGTACCCATAATACACCCATATGAGAAGATTTATTCCACCCATTCCTCAGTAGCTCTTATTTATTTAACACAGTCTCTCATTCAGCAGTGACGAGCTTGTTAACACTATGCTGCCCCCAAAAAATAATGTTGATTGACATCAATATATCCACAATGAGTAGGTGATGACATTTAATATCATATTGAGACATATACTAATATGGATTCTACTGGTGGTTCCCCCAGAAATACATGATAGCTAGGGTCATGGAAGTATGTATTTTATGTCCTCCAACATGTCAAATGTTACTCAAGAACACTTGGTGGTGTATCAGTGGAGGGTTAGGTCACAGGTGACACCTACTTTGTTTGTATAGAGGCGTTACAGTTTAGCTGCTGTAATATCTAGTCTTAATAATAATATATGGTATTTGCCCCTCATACATAGTACAGAGATTCATGCAAGGCATGGATCTCCTCTCTTCTGTGTAGCTTCTCCTGGTGTCATTGTATATTCTAGGAGTGTCTACTCCTCCTCATATGTGGTGTGATGGTCCTAAATTCCTGTTATTGTAGTGACGGTGGTAGTTTAGTTAGTTTACTTGGCCTCTATTATTTTAGTCAGAATGTATAGCAGACCCTGTGAATGGACAATGTATGAGTAAGGCCATTATGAGATTATTTATAGACTGCTGAAAAAACGGGATTTCATGTGTTAGATTTATGAGAAAAGACATGAACATCACAACAGAGGATACATTTTCATCCTAAATACATATACTCTATATATGTATCATCCTTAAGTCTCTTATTTATGTATTAGATGGTTAGAATATCTATCTATATGTGGTTAGACATTGCATGTTCACTTATTTACACAGAGACATAATAGATCTAGTCATCTATTGGTTATTGTACAATTGTATGTGATTCCTTCCAAATGACAGGAAATCATGGAATATATATTAGATTATTCAAAGACAATATGAAGGAGACAGTGCTTCAACTGCAATAAAATATTGTCTTTTTTAGATAACTATGACAGAGCCTACTGGGTTATCCAAACTGTTTGATGCAGTCATCTAATGCTTCATCTTTGGGGAAGTCTGATATTCAAGTCTATTTTAAAGAGGTACTATCTAATCCATAGTGACATCTCGGAAAGTACCTAACAATCAAAAGATAGTAACTACATTAATGGTAATTGTTCAGTTCCCCTCCTCTTCTTACAGGACAACTGTACAATAAATGATATATTAATCTGTTTTCAAATGTATTTTTTAATATTGTATTTCTTCCCCATGATTTTTGATTGATTTTTATTTTTCTCAATATAGAAAGTGAAAGTTGTGTCAAATTAAATTTTTAGATGTCATTGACAATTGACGAGTATATGAGAATGTGATTCCCTTGTTCTATATGCTAATCATTCCCGTAAAATGACCAGATGTAAAGCATATGTAGGTGCTATAGTTCCATTTTAGGAATTCCATTGTATGAGTCCCTTCCTATACAATAGTCATTCTGGTGAAGTGACCAGATATATAAATGACTATCTCAAAAAAAATGTATGTTGTCTCTCTCTATGTCATGTCTCTCTCCACCTCTGTCTTCTCTCTCTCTCTCTCTCTCTGTCCTGTCTGTCTCTCTCTCTGTCCTGTCTGTCTCTCTCTCTGTCCTGTCTGTCTCTCTCTTGTCTCTATTGACAGGCAATTATTATATTAGATACATATTTTCACTGTCTCGATCTTTGGTTTAACTTCCTCCTTTTTATCCACACTACAGAGGGGAACAGTGTTTTTCTGTCTTCTGGCTAAAGCATTTCTTTACTGCTGTTTGCACAAAAACTTTTAATGTTAATTATTATTGAACTAAAAAAAGATTTAACTTGAGAAGCATGTACAATCTCTAGCCATGTTTGGGCCTTGGCATTATTACATAATTACGATCTAATTATGCCTACTATTATTGCATATTAATATCTACCATGTCTTCTATGTGTCAACTACATTGTAGTTCTAAGATACTGCTAAGGATTCTGAAATTAAAGTCACCATGGCAGTTTTCGTGTTTTGTTGCCTCACAACCTGGAATTAACATGGATTGTTTGAGTATTTGCATCATTTAATTTACAGAACATGCCCACAACTTTGAAGATGTTTTTTTAAATGTTATTTTTATTGTGAAGCAGACAACAAATAGGACAAAATAACAGAAAAAGTCAACGTGCATAACTATTCACCCCCCTAAAGTCAATACTTTGTAGAGCCACCTTTTGCTGCAATTACAGCTCCAAGTCGCTTTGGATAAGTCTCTATGAGCTTGCCACATCTTACAACTGGGATTTTGCCTATTACTCCTTGCAAAACTGCTCCAGCTCCTTCAAGTTGGATGCCCTTGTGAACAGCAATCTTTAAGTCTGACCACAGATTTTCTATTGGATTGAGGTCTGGGGCTTGGACTAGGCCATTCCAACACATTTACATGTTTCCCCTTAAACCACTCAAGTGTTGGTTTAGAAGTGTGTTTGGGGTCATTGTCCTGCTGGAAGGTGAACCTCCGTTCTAGCCTCACATCACACACATAGTGGTACAGGTTTTGCTCAAGAATATCCCTGTATTTAGCACCATCCATCTTTCCCTCAACTCTGACCAGTTTCCCAGTCCCTGCTGCTGAAAAACATCCCCACAGCATGATGCTGCCACCACCATGTTTCACTGTGGGAATTGTGTTCTTTGGGTGATGTGATGTGATGTATTGCGTTTGCGCCAGACATAGCTTTTTCTTTGATGGCCGAAAAGTTAAATTTTAGTTTCATCAGACCAGAACACCTTCCTCCATACATTTTGGAAGTCTCCCACATGCCTTTTCGCAAACTCAAAACGTGCCATTTTATTTTTTGCTGAAAGTAATGGCTTTCTTCTGGCTACTCTGCCATAAAGCCCAACTCTATGGAGCGTACGGCTTATTGTCGTCCTATGTACAGATACTCCAGTCTCTGCTGTGGAACTCTGCAGCTCCTCCAGGGTTACCTTAGGTCTCTGTGCTGCCTCTCTGATTAATGCCCTCCTTGCCCGGTCCATGAGTTTTGGTGGGCGGCCGTCTCTTGGCAGATTTGCTGTTGTGCCATGTTCTTTCCATTTGGTTATGATAGATTTGATGGTGCTCCTGGGGATCATTAAAGATTTAACCCTGACTTGTACTTCTCAACAACATTGCCCTTACTTACATGGCAGTGTTTGGTTAGTGGTGCCTCTTGCTTAGGTGTTGCAGCCTCTGGGGCCTTTCAAAAAAGGTGTGTATATGTAATGACAGATCATGTGACACTTCGATTGCACACAGGTGGATATCATATCACTAATTATGTGACTTCTGAAGGTAATTGGTTGCACCAGAGCTTTTTATGGGCTTCATAACAAAGGGGGTGAATACATACACACATGCCAATTTGCTGTTTTCCATTTCTAAAAAATAGTTTTATGTATATATTGTTCTCATTGCACTTCACCAACTTAGACTATTGTGTTCTGATCCATCACATAAAATTCAGATTAACAAAATTTTGAACTTAAGGCTGTAATGAAACAAAATAGGTAAAAAGTCAAGGGTGAATACTTTTGCAAGACACTGTACATAGTAGTAAAAAGTTGATAGGCAGCTTAATATATAGTTTATAGACCTGTGGCTGCAGGGCTCACCAGGAGACAGATCGTCACTCCACATTCCTTATATCCACATACATAAACACCCACCATTGCCACCCTAGGGAAAATAAGTCCCAGATTCAAATCCTGAAAAGCATTTCCATTAAAACGGGCCAAGGCAGGCTTTGTTAGCTCCAGGTGGGGAGGGAATTAGAACATCATTGTTAATTCTTTTAAACTGAAGTCTTATTGTTTTCCATAAGAAACAAAAAACAGTGCTATCTCTTTATAGAAATAAATGATAGAACCACTGATTATTTAGACAAATAAAGCTTATTAATTCTCACTGATGTGCAGAAAATATAGAGAATTATCATGGACCATAATGAAATAGTGATATGATGATTCAATAACAAAGTAGTACTTTTCTATTAAAGGGACCTTGTAGTGTCAATACCAAAAAGGAAACCAGCAACTATCTCTAAAAATAGGAGAACCAGCGGACCAAAGACAACAGAGAGAAACATCATAAATATGTCTGTAATAAAGCAGGACTCAAGTGCTTTCCCCTCACCTCCATGTTCACATTCCTATTCCAAAATGAGTTTGTCCATCATCCACTCAAAACTTCCTCAAATTGAAGGAGAACTGGCACGGCATGGGCAAGCACTTAACCTGGATTCTGTGCCGCTGTATAGTGAGGTGCGACATTTTAAAAAGCATTTGTATTCGTTTAGTACATGGTTTGCCATATGCCTTTGCTTTTTCTATGGAGAAAGAAAAACATTACATTGGGCCTTTAAAGTATAATTCTTTAAAGATCCCTACTCTCACAGCTTTCTTTAGTAAATATTATTCATATAATTAATAATTAAAGAATGAGCAGCCAGGAAAGGCGGACTGCATGACAAAGCATTACACTGAGTAGATGATGTAGAATGTCCTGAGTGTGGGAGTAAACTGCCAGTGACCTTTGTTTAAGTTGTGCCCATACATGAAAATTGGGAATGCAGTCGGAGAAAAGATCTCATAGCAATGCTGAACTTCAAGGCTCAGCCAACATCTCTATTCTCTGCCAAACTACCAAACCACTTTTTCTCTGAATCTGCATGAATCACATAGGAGTGGCTTGCACTACATCATTAAATAAATAGTTTTCACCCCCTTTACTTGTAAAATGGTTAAATAAAAAAGGTAGATATTGTAATTTAGAGAACTCATAATAAGAATAATTTCAATATGCAAAATCTTTTCACAGAAGGACAATGCGCAAATAGTGTAAAACAACACGCTACATTAGAGGTTCATGGACCAGGTTCATAAATGGACCATGGTGCAAACAAGAACCAAACAAGCAGCAGAAGCAGGCATGCCAGAACACCCACATCCCATTGATGTGAAAGGATCTAGAACTGGATGTGTGTAGGTGCAGATGTAGGCACAGACCACCTAGGCCTCCATCCAGCCTGCTCACTATCAGCCCTATTAAATTCTCCCAATGTGTAAACCCGGAGCCCGCTAGACTTACGGCTATTTAATTAGCCTCGTACAGCTACCCACAAACAATCTGTGGGTAATAGGCAGAAAAACCCTACGGGCTGTCGAAATCTGAACTCCGTTGCCGCAAAGCCATTGATCTATGAAGCTCGTAAATGTTACATTCGCAAATCGCTATTAAATTGCTACAAATCCACTGGCGTTAAAACCCTGTAGCGCACAAATGGAGCCAAAAAGCCTACGGGTACTAGAGAGGACCCACAAGGGGGTTAAAGTTCTATCCATAGCACTGTAAATGCAAATATCAACACACTACTGTACTTAAAATTAAAGGGAAAATGATGTTAGTTATTAAAATGAATAGCACAACATTCTCATGTTTGCAAATCTGCAATATAAAATACTTTTTTTAATGTTTAATTTCCGTGTTATATCGATACTGAGAATCAATGTGTTAATACATATAATGGAACTTGCATTGACTAGAATATCATATTTACTGATATATTAAAATTGCATTATTTCTGGAATGCGAGTCCGATCGTAACTCGTTATTGAAACCTGTAAGGCTTTGAAATCTAACCTCCATTTTTCAGTGACGTAATGATGACGATCTCTTTTACCATTGGCTCCGTCTAACCCGCCTTAACTACGGTTTTGACTAATTGATCATGTTCACAGCCGCACATGCAACGTGTGCATGAATGGTTTACGGGCTTGCATCTCCGGCTAGTTGGTCGCAGCATGGTTGGATGTAATAGCTCTGTAACTCTGGCAAATTTCAAGCCTGCAGGCTTTGCGGGTGTACCGATGCTGCTATGGGCTTCTAATTTAATATGGCCCCATGTGTTTCAAGCTTTAAACCGGAGTCTCACCAAGGCTGTAATTAAGCAGTGAAAACATCATAAATCAGGTTTTTAATTATTAAAACATATTTTTTCAGTTGTTCCCTAGACCCTGGAGGCATCCATGATACTTTGGGAAGGTTTACAATTTGAAAGGAGAATTTATATTTCTGAAGAGCATGGCTTGCATTTATGGATGGAAGCAGGTGGCATCTAAGCATGTGCAGGGGAAGGTGGTTAGTGTTAAATTCAATGTGAACACACGCCACTTAAGTGTTAGCTCTCAGGAAGGTATATTACAAATACAAGATGGATTCTGGCATGTATAAACAGATTCTTCAATTATTGATTTCTCTAAAAATGCTTTTTATATAATATATTAAACAGCTGCAAATGTTCATAGCTTGTTACATACTTCACAATCAAATTCAGCTTTTCATGAACGATAGTGGTCTTTTAAGTATTTTAGGCAATTTGTACTTGGAGACTAGTTAGTGGGTGGAATGTTACAGGCAGTACGAAAAAAGAGATAAAGGGGACTTTTTTTGTTCAACAGTAAAGAGTCAGAATGGGCTTGTCATACCGCTGTCCTTGGAACAATCTAAAATGTATTTACTGAGGAAAGTTGGCAGTGCTAATCTGTTTGCCTGAGCATGGCTCTGTGTAGCGTTATTTAATTGTGCCCAACGTGTCTGTGCAGAACTCTCTTCGTCCTATTATAAAAGGATCATTCATGTCAACTAACCCCCAAACTTTATAACAAAGCAGAAGTAGCCTGGGAGAATGATAAAGCAAGAGCTTACACATTACTGGGAGGGTGTGAAAAAAAGAGCAAAGAGTGCAGAGAGAGAAAGAGTGAGATAAAAAAAAGATAAAATGTACAAAGGAAACTACAAATGCTGAAAAAAAGCAAAACAATACAAAAAGGCATCTGAGTGAGAGCGTGTTTCGGCAGTGAATGCCATGAAAGAGAAAATGTAGCAAAAGTTAGAGCGATAAACTAAAAAAGAGAAGTACTCAAGTATGTAGCAAACACACAAAATTTTCAGCTATAGACATAAAACATTTTAGAGAAAAACATAATTTATTTTTAACAGATTGTTTATATGTAGAAGTTTTATCGTATCCGGGTTCATCACATATATAGTTGTGAGCATGCAGGTTGTTGCTCACGCTGTGGGCTCGCGAAGCGAGGGCTGCAGCTGCTGGCATGGAGCGCCGAAGGCGCTCCTTGCCAGCAACTGCGGACCTCGCAAAATTTACGGACTTACGAGAAACAAATACGAGACGCGGGACTTAGAAAATAAAACATTACGACCTTGCAAAGCTACGACCTTACTGCCCGAAACCCGCGCACAGGAAAACATGAAAAACATCATAAATACACACAAGAAACACATAAAAAGCTTACCCACAGCAAGGAGGGGGGGCACCGAGGACCTAAAAAAAAGTGAAGTTACACCTCAATTTGACTCGAAATACAAGAGTTTAGACACCCAAAAATCCCCTAAGCGAGAGAAAAAATGGCAGCCGAAAAAAAACGAAAACGAGGCTACAGGACTCTAAAGACGCAAAACACCACCAAACACCTACGGATTTTCCGAAAAAGGTGAACGCGGTCCAAGAACAAGGACGCCAAATCAGCCACAAACGCGTAACACACATTAGGCGCCATTTTACAACACTAACTTACACACTGCGGAAGTACAAAAACGGATTTGGCTTACGCACACACACTATTTACACTACACACATTACTGACACTTCAAACACACATTGTATGTTGCAGCAACATCAAAACAGATTGCCAGCTCTTCTGCACAATGCTTACTGCATATATTACTTCAAAATAGGTAAAGTATATTAATGTATTATTTTATTAATTATTTCATTAGCATTAGCAAAAAAAAACAATGCTCATAGCACACAAACAACCAACAAGCTCGCAATGAGCGCCGAAGCATCTTGCCGAAGCCCTTACAATCTTATTGCCCTAATTTTTTTTTGACGGGCAAGTCGCTAGTCTCTCTATAATAGCTTGAAGCCTGAATGTTGTGCTTATATTTATCTAACAGAGGAGGGAGGTTTGGGGAAGGAGGGAACAGAATAGAGGGAGATGAAATTGTTTAATTATTGTATATTTTAATATTTGACACACACCAAAGTATCATAAATAACATAAAATGGGACCAGCAGAGGAATCAAGTTTTTTTTTTCTAATTTAAAACTAGCTTTGTTTTTTTCCCTGCATAGTTATGCTCTTAGCCAGACTGACATTTTTAAAAACATTTATGTTTTAATTTTAGATACTTTCCATGTATTTTTCCAACACTCCACGCGTAATTTAGAGCTCAATAGTAATAGACTAGTGTAAATCAAAACAAGATACAGCATGTACAAAAGTTAAGTCTATCAGGAGTTAATTCAAATCTTCAAACTCTTGCAAGGACAGGAAAGACTTTTTAGTTAGTACTGCTTTGTAAGTCAGTCTGGCCAAGTGACTCAATGTAACACTTCAGACTTTTTTTTTTCATTTTTATTAATGAACAATGAATCTTACAAAAGAAGTTGGCAAACACAAGGAATGTTTTAGGGTTTGGGTGAAAAATGCAGGTGGGTAGATGCCGCAGAACAGTTTAGCTCTGTGATTATCAAAACCTCATCCAATTTTCCATAATAATACCACCTAGTGCTCACTATCCAATTGTTTGTATCCCATGGAATGAACTAAAAACACACAACATACACATAGATTCTTGCTTTAATCAAAGACACAATTGTAGTGATTATGTTGGTCTATGCTTTACACTACGCATAGCATTTTCACTTCTTAGAGCAACTTAATTCATTAATAACCCTTTCCAAAATGTTGCTATTGAGAATAACAAACTAATGTGGGTTCTTGGCATTCAAGAACAACCAAACACACACTCCAGTTTTGTATTTGTTTTTTTAAAGCTATTACGTTTGGTCGAAACATGGCATTCAAGATACGATGACATGAAGAAACATGATAACATGATAAGTGCCACACAAAGAAAAATATTTTTGTCAACATATACATACACACATAAGAGAAATTCAATATATATCACTTATGGCACACTCCCTTCATCTCTATACAGAAAACTCACAGATATATATACCGGTAGTTACTTTCACAGCTCTAATTTTCACCCCAACTCCATACTGAACTAGTCAGCATGCATAACCAAGCAACCATATTCACACCCAGAAAACAGCACATGAACAGCTATTACAATATAACATGAAAGATGCCAATTCACATACAGTGTCTTGCAAAAGTATTCACCCCCCTTGACTTTTTACCTATTTTGTTACATTACAGCCTTAAGATCAATGTTTTGTTATTCTGAATGTTATGTGATGGATCAGAACACAATAGTCTAAGTTGGTGAAGTGAAATGAGAAAAATATATACATAAAACTATTTTTTAGAAATAGAAAAACAGAAAACATACCCACAGCATGATGCTGCCACCACCATGTTTCTCAGTGGAGATGTTTTTCAGCAGCCGGGACTGGGAAACTGGTCAGAGTTGAGGAAAAGATGGATGGTGCTAAATACAGGAATATTCTTGAACTAGGACGGAGGACATTGACTCCAAACACACAGCTAAAGCAACACTTGAGTGGTTTAAGGGGAAACATGTAAATGTGTTGGAATGGCCTAGTCACAGCCCAGACCTCAATCCAATAGAAAATCTGTGGTCAGACTTAAAGATTGCTGTTCACAAGCGCAAACCATCCAACTTGAAGGAGCTGGAGCAGTTTTGCAAGGAGGAATGGGCAAAAATCCCAGTGGTAAGATGTGGCAAGCTCATAGAGACTTATCCAAAGCGACTTGGAGCTGTGATTGCCGCAAAAGGTGGCTCTACAAAGTATTGACTTTAGGGCGGTGAATAGTTATGCACATTGACTTTTTCTGTTATTTTGTCATATTTGTTGTTTGCTTCACAATAAAAAAAAAACATCTTCAAAGTTGTGGGCATATTCTGTAAATTAAATTATGCAAATCCTCAAACAATCCATGTTAATTCTAGGTTGTAAGGAAAGAAAACACGAAAAATGCCAAGGGGGGTGAATACCACTAGTGATCACCATCTAGGTATAGAGGAAATAGACTCAGGGACTTACTAGCTCTATCAACAGAGGATTCTCAGTTCAATTGCCAGTTCAACCGAATACACTTATCTCAGAGGAAGCAATGAGAAATTACATAATGCATTATTATTATTCCACATCAAAAATAAAGTCAGATAGACCTAATAAAGATCTTGGGTAAGCAGTGTGTATAGAGTATGCAGTGTTTCCATACAAACCTGAAAGGTCCTCCGTAAAACTGAAAACTATAGCTTGTAGCTCCATTAAACCTACTGAGTTCACATCCAAAAGGCTAAGTCAACCAACGCCTTCCTGTGGACAGAAGACAATTACAGAACTGCAGCATGATTGGATTCACCAAATACAAATACTGTTGGAAACAATGAGGTAAGGATTTAGGTTGGAATATGAAGCAATGGTCAGGATTTTGTATATCCTTGATGTCAGTGCATCAGTTAACTCAAACTATGGCAGCATTAACCCTTTTCATAGTAAAAGATGACAGGAGATAAGAGCCACCTTAAATCTTTAAGTCTGCCTCAGGTGAGAACAGATGCTTGGCCTTCTTTTTGACTTAGGATAGCCATCACTATACATTAGTTATGTTTGAAACCTTTTTAATCTCACCATGTTTGCTTAGGGGCCAGGAAGATTTTCTAAAAGTTTCTAAAACTTAGGGGCCAGGAAGATTTTTAAGGGCCAGACATGTTATGTTCTAGTAGCCTGGAAGAAAGCACTTCATGTAGATGCATTGCACTTTGGAAATATATAGGAGCTAGAAGTAAAAATATTAGTGATGACATGTAATAAGTTATGTCTGCTAGCAACGTTAAGGCCATAGTGGTATAATAGGATGAACAGACAGACTACAGCTTTAGGATGGGAATGTGCAACTGTGTGGCATGTATTAAATCACCAGTCCACCCTCTTGTTATCATGGCTATACGGATAAGACTTTTGATGTACATAGTGTCACACAACCTGGTAAATTTGTACTGAGCAATTTAGTCAGGTTTTTTAGATGATAATGTTTTTATAAGTACGCAATATTAACTTTAGAAAAATGTAAATGTTAACACCAAAATTATCAAATGTACACTTTATTGCAGAGGTATACTAACCAATGAGTATATGACAATATATCAGCAATTAACAGTGCCTCTATGTTATAAATCCCAATACTGTTGGTCAGAGTGTGAAAATATTCCACTGTGCTTTCAAACTTGATTAAACTTTTCTTTCCACTCCTGGCTGTGACTTATTGACACTGGCCATCCCAGTCTTAGAGGACTTTGATGCTTCAAATTTCTAGAGGACTTTGATCCATAAAATTAGGAGACTGGGCTTCCGGGGAGCTTCCATCCCTGTATGTATGTATGCCTTTGAAAAAGTTACCATTAAGAGTTACGAAACCGGTCAGGCTCCAGCTGCACTCATAAAGTGACCAGAGAAAGAACATCAAAAACAGAGTAAGTACTTAGCTGCAATTTTGTAATACTTTATTTATTATGACATCTTTTTGTCTTTCATATATGATTGATGAGTATGCCACACATATTGAATGGTCCCCTTCATAGGGTACACCCCTTGTTTATACCTCATTAAGTGATAAGATACAAGGGGCAGACTTAGACCATATATTTTAGCTTGATGCTAAGTGGCATGTTTTCTACTCCCCTTTTTTTTGCAGCGTACTGTAATATACTCTGAAACATTAGTCCGTTATTTTTCTGGTCACTGTCTGTTTTTTGTTTTTAACTTTTTTGTATAGCCCTCTATATATATATATATATATATATATATATATATATATATATATATATATATATATATATATACATATATATATATTATCCTATGATTTGCAATTTTTTGTAAATATGAGGATCATTTTGTCTATGACACCATTAGCCTTACTAGAGACTTATAACCTCTTTAATATGGTGAACGCCATGATTTGTCAATCTTGGATATCACTTTTTCTTTATTAGTGACTTTAGTCAATTCACACACATATACAGTGGATATAAAAAGTCTACACACCCCTGTTAAAATGTCAGGTTTCTGTGCTGTAAAAAAAATTAGACAAAGATAAATAATTTCAGAATTTTTTCCACCTTTAATGTGACCTATAAACTGTACAACTCAATTGAAAAACAAACTGAAATCTTTTAGGTAGAGGGAAGAAAAAATATAAAAATAAAATAATATGGTTGCATAAGTATGCACACCCTTAAACTAATACTTTGTTGAAGCACCTTTTGATTTTATTACAGCACTCAATCTTTTTGGGTATGAGTATATCAGCATGGCACATTTTGACATGGCAAGATTTGCCCACTCTTCTTTGCAAAAACACTCCAAATCTGTCAGATTGCGAGGGCATCTCCTGTGCACAGCCCTTTTCAGACATCCCCACAGATTTTCAATTGGATTCAGGTCTGGATTCTGGCTGGGCCATTCCAAAACTTTAATCTTCTTTTGGTGAAGCCATTCCTTTGTTGATTTGGATATATGCTTTGGGTCGTTGTCATGCTGAAAGATGAAGTTCCTCTTCATGTTCAGCTTTCTAGTAGAAGCCTGAAGGTTTTGTGCCAATACTGACTGGTATTTGGAACTGTTCATAATTCCCTCTATCTTAACTAAGGCCCCAGTTCCAGCTGAAGAAAAACAGCCCCAAAAGCATGATGCTGCCACCACCATGCTTCCCTGTGGGTATGGTGTTCTTTTGGTGATGTGCAGTTTTGTTTTTGGAACAAACATATCTTTTGGAATTATGGCCAAAAAGTTCAACCTTGGTTTCATCAGACCATAACACCTTTTTCCATATGCTTTTGTGAGACTTCAGATGTGTTTTTGAAAAATGTAGCCTGGCTTGGATGTTTTTCTTCGTAAGAAAAGGTTTTCGTCTTGCCACTCTACCCCATAGCCCAGACATATGAAGAATACGGGAGATTGTTGTCACATGTACCACACAGCCAGTACTTGCCAGATATTCCTGCAGCTCCTTTAATGTTGCTGTAGGCCTCTTGGTAGCCTCCCAGAACAGTTTTCTTCTCGTCTTTTCATCAACTTTGGAGGGAGCTCCAGTTCTTGGTAATGTCACTGCCATATTTTCTCCACTTGATGATGACTGTCTTCACTGTGTTCCATGATATATCTAATGCCTTGGAAATTCTTTTGTACCCTTCTCCTGACTGATACCTTTTAACAATGAGCTCCCTCTGATGCTTTGGAAGCTCTCTGTGGACCATGCCTTTTGCTGTGGTATGCGACTAAGAACATTTCAGGAAAGACCAACTAGAGCAGCTGAACTTTATTTGGGGTTAATCAGAGGCACTTTAAATGATGGCAGGTGTATGCTGACTCCTATTTAACATGGTTTGGAATCTGATTGCTTAATTCTGAACACAGCTACATCCCCAGTTATAAGAGGGTGTGCAGACTTATGCAACCACATTATTTTTCTTTTTTATTTGTCTTCCCTCTACCTAAAAGATTTCAGTTTTTTTTCAATTGAGTTGTAAAGTTTATAGATCACATTAAAGGTGGAAAAAGTTCTGAAATTATTTATCTTTGTCTCATTTTTTTACAGCACAGAAACCTGACATTTTAACAGGGGTGTGTAGACTTTTTATATCCACTGTATGTTCTACAATATAGTGATTACTCACTTCATAATACATATGCACTCTCTCTTAGGTATTATTTTTTCTTAGTAGGAATCTTATTAATATAACTGATTTTTGTAATACCAGTTTAATTTAAACTGCACCCACTTTATAATATTATAGTTTCATGTTTAATATATATTTTAACAATTAGTGGTTATAGAAATATTTTCTCAAGATTTTTTCGCATACACTGTGGTTTGTCACTAGGTGAACAGGCCAACAGAAAAAGGTGTTTAAATGTAGAGAATTGGCTTTTTTCTTTTAAACACATTTACAGAGTTTTATTAGCAAGCCATATGTGGCAGCATTAAAGAAAGGATTATTTTGTTTCTTTAGTTTAATAAAATTAATATGTATGTATAAGGAAACATCTGCATTAAAGTATAGTTAAGGTTGCAGTGCAGGATTGGGCATCTTATTAAATAATGACATAAGCTATGGCATCAATCATGATATCAGATATATATTGAAAAATGTAGACCCCTATGATGTCATTTAATGCATTGAATTCCTAGCTCAAAGAAAGGGCCCTCCTTGCTTTGCTATATGTTAATATTGTTAATTTACTTATATTATTAACTGTAGTATTAAATATTTCCGACTGAGCCAGATTATGAAAATATATAAGGCTAAAAATATTTTCTTAAAGATAGTTATTATTTACAAAAAATGTATGTTTATATATCTGCTTATCTAAAAACCATGAATGAAAAGTTGTTGTTTTTTTATTGTGATACACTTCTTAGGTTTACAATACTGTTTATATTTTGGAGTTATGTTAAAATACAGTAATTTAACACAACATAATTATATAAATTAATCCTTACGTGTTTATTTTAAAGTATGTGGTATGCCCTAACCTCTTGTGTTTTTATTAGTCTGATATATGAAATTGTATAAATAACTAATATCCTTTATTTCTTTCATGAAAGAATCAAATATAGATGTAAAGTTGTGTTTCATATGGTATACACACTTATTGTGTGCCTGTGACAGGTTTCATTTTCATCATTTTAGGTGAGACAATTCGTATTCAAAATGCTGTGGAGCCTGTATTTGTGTAATGTGTGTTCATACTGTGTAAACCTTGAGGAGATGCTCCAGGAGGTAAGACAGCAACTACAGCAACACTGGGTCCTTCACAAGACTTTGCCTGGTGGAGGTATCTAATCACACTTGGTTAGAGTAGGGGACCACATGGCAGCAATGCTGGCCCTTTTTCATTCAATGCCAGCCAGCCTCCCAGTCCACCATACCTCAGGATAGGTCGCCACAACATGCCCCTCAACCACACCTGCCATCCCTATCAGTTACTCTTCCACCTCTTCCAGCAGCCCCTGCCAGTCGGCTGTCTGTGCCTTGGTACTGGAGTGGGGGCTCCTATGGTCAAGAGGAGGAGGAGATAGGATCTTAAGTCAGTCCCCACGGAACAACAATAGATCACATTTTAATTTAAATTTTTCAAGATTCACTCAACACAAGGTCTCTACCAGATGACTGGAGAAAAGCAGAGGTGATACCTATATTTAAGAAGGAAGCAAGAGCAAATCTGGGGAATAATAGACCAGTGAGCCTCACATCTGTAGTGGGAAAGCTTTTAGAAGGGTTAATAGGGGAGAATATACAAGAATATGTCTATTTGAACCGCATTATAAGTAGGAGTCAGCATGGATTTATGAGGGATAGGTCATATCAAATAAATCTAATTAGTTTCTATGAGGAGACTAGTAGGATTCTGGATAAAGGCAACTCAGTAGATGTAGTCTTTTTGGATTTTGCAAAGGCTTTTGACACAGTGCCACATGGGAGACTACTGTGCAAACTAAGGGATAAAGGAATGCAGTAAATATCTGTTCATGGATCGAGAGCTGGCTAAAAGACAGGTAAATGGAACATATTCCGATTGGACTAATGTGGTAAGTGGGGTTCCTCAGTGATCAGTATTAGTTCATCTCCTTTTTAACATATTTATTAATGACTTTGAGGTGGGACTGGAAAGTAGTGTCTCCATTTTTGCTGATGACACGAAGTTGTGCAAGGTAATTAAATCACATAATGATGTACTTTCCCTCCAAAGGGATTTACATAAAATTGAGGAATGGGCATCTAAATGGCAGATGAGATTTAATACAAATAAATGTAAAGTTATGCATCTGAGATGGAAAAATAGCCATGCAATTTATAATCTTAATGGAGCAATTCTAGGTTTATCAGATATTGAAAGGGATTTGGGAGTACTAGTGGACAACCACCTAGGTAACAGTGCTCAAAGCGAAGCAGCAGCTACAAAGGCCAATAAAATATTATCATGTATTAAGAAGGGTATAGAAGCAAGGGAAGCAAATATAATTCTGCCACTATACAAATCCCTAGTACGCCCTCATTTGAAATATGGAGTACAATTTTGGGCATCACTTCAGAAACAGGACATTTTAGAGCTGGGAAAGATACAGAGAAGTGCTGCAAAACTAATAAGGGAAAGAGGGGCTAAGTTATGAAGAAAGACTAACCAAATTAAGCTTATTTTCTCTAGAAAAAAGGTGTCTAAGAGAGGATATGATTACCTTATATAAATATATCCAGGGCCAATACAAGGCTTTGTCAAGTGAGCTTTTTGTGCCAATAGGTTTTCAACTGACAAGAGGACATCATTTGAGGTTAGAAGTAAAAAGATACCACCTTAAAGAAAGAAAAAGGGTTCTTCCCAGTAATGGAGGTGGTGACAGCGGATTTGATACATAACTTTAAAAAGGGAATGTATTTATTTCTAATTAAAAAGGGCATTCAGCGTTATCCTGGATAATTAGAGAGGGAGTATTGATCCATGGAGGAATCCGATCACTAGTATCTGGGGTCAGGAAGGAATTCATTTTTTCCCCCTTTGAAACGATTGGCTATGTTTCACTTGTTTGTTTGTTTTCTGTTTGCCTTCCTCTGGATCAATTAATTAACAACTAATTAATTAACAACTAATCTGCATATTGCAGATCAGAGGAGATCTTTAACGGTTGAACTTGATGGACTGAAAGTCTTTAACCTCAATTACTATGTAACATTTTAGGGATATCTTAATACTGCAAGTTAACTTATTATCCATCGGACACTGGCAATTTGATCTCTTGTATATTGTTAGAGCTGAGCTTGAAGGATCTTAAGCATTACCGTTCTGGCATGTGAAATTAGTGCAATAACTGGAGCACTCTTTAGCACTGCATTTTTTTGGGACTGGAATGTAGACTGATCTTTTCCAGTCTATTGACCACTGTTTTCCAAACTTGTTGGCATAATTCAAGCAACACTTTCACAGCATCCTATTGTAATATTTTGAATTATTCAGATGAAGCCTTGTTATCAGTTCATGCAGCCTTGTTATCAGCAAGGCATCTTAGGGCTCATCTCACTTCACTCTCCAAGATGTCTCGCTTCTGGTCATTGGACAAACTACTGAGATTATCACTGGTGTTTAGATCCTTCCTGCATAGATCTTCAGTGTATTCCTGCAACTTCTTCTTTATTTGATCTGATTATGTTAAGTCCCAACCATTTTTGTATTTTATCAAGCCAACTTTGGCAAGATTCTTTTGAGATTCCCAATTTTCTTGAAGAGATCTTTTGCCTTTCCCATTCTGCTATCCTATCTTTATATTGCTCATTATACTGTATAATGCTTCCTGGTCTTTTCTTGCTATTTTCTGGAATTCTGCATTCAGCTGCACAAATCTTTTCCGATCTCCACTACCTTTTGCTTTAATTATTTCCTGGGCTACTTTCAAATTCTCACCAGATAGCAAGTTTGCCTTCTTAGTTTTATTTTTTCTGGGGATATTCTTTGTTGCGGTTTTCTGGATAATGTCACAAAATGTGGTCCAACCTTCTTCAGGCATTCTATCTACCTTGTCCAGTTCCTTACATCTATTATTTACCTTCAATACATATTCACAGTTTTTTTTTTTTTTTTTTGCATCTGCTTGGTCTCATGATTTTCCCTCTTTTCTTCAGTTTAATTCTGAACTTTGTTGCTTTTTTGCAATTTAGGATATGTAGTCCTCATTTTAATTAGAGTTCTGAAAATGCTTCTTTCTTTCTCCTACTTGCACACACAAAGCTCCTTAAGTCTCGTAAGGAATCCGGGAGGATGAATTTACATCTAAGAATTTATTTCTGCCAGCATTCACAGAGCCTTCCACCAACATAACATGTAGGATGTCCAGTAACGGTTACGGCAGCTATGTAATTGCACTTAGGTAGCAGCTGGGATTTTTACAGGGATTACTCGTAAGGGTTTGCTGTGGGTGGAATTGAATGGCTTTCCCAATGTAATGTAATAGAGTCGTAAATCTTACTGAATACAGTGTAATATACTGCTGCAATAATCATCACCCTTTAGTAAATTTTGGCTGAGGAAAAGCAAACAAAAAGATTGTGCAGTTTGAAAAAAGAAATATCAAGAGTTCTCTATAATTACCCATGAGGACATATTGCTTCAAAACATCCAATGTATATGTACTTATAACACATGTTCTGCTTAATGCAACCAGTCTTACAAGACCCTCAGGCAAATGGCGCATGCAACCTTGTTCATTTAAATGTTGAATGCCTAGAAGACAAGTTCCTTGAGTTAATTTTTACCCTACCTTGCTTAAATGTAGATATCATATTTCTGGAGATTTTTACATGTACTTTAGAAATATGTGAATTTGTAAGGCAGGAATTAAGTTCCCAACTTAAAGTACTGCTTCCCCAGGGCTTGGATATGCAAGAACTATTTAATTAATTCAATAACATGTTTCTGCACACATTTACACGGAAACGCCATTCTTCCAGTCCAATGAATTGGCTCTAATGTACGACTAGTCCCTTTTAAGTATGTCAACACGACAAACTTGCTTCAAAGGATTTAAAGTTGACACAACTTTTTATGCTTTGGATAACATCTGTGCATAATGGGACACTAAATTACTAACATTGTTTATGAGTTCACCTTCTTTCTATAGCTCCTGCATTCAACTGCTTATGTTATATGTGACAGTTTGAGTAAATTGATATATACTCTTTACACGTCACATATTGCTTCAGATTTTAAAATTGCTCAAACATGTTGCAAAATAGCATAGGAACAAAGGAAGAGAAAATGCCGATGCTGGAATATGCAGAGAGCGAGATTATGAGATGTAAGCAAGTATCTCAGGTGCTTTATTGCAATGGATTCTGCAAGTAAAGTATAATAGAAACACAGGAAAAATGTCCATCATGATATGGCAAACTTGTTTAAGTTCAGCTTTACACAACATCATCACAGAAAGAGGCTTTTTTCACATCTATTGAAAAACGATCTCTACACGCTAATATTACTCAGTGAATGAAACCCCAGGTGTTCATACTCTCTCCACAGCAGCACTATCAAGGGTACACACGCGCATTCTGATATGACTGGCACATGCACAAACACAGGTGAAGCTACACAAAGCAAACTCAGTGAAGTGTGAGACTTAATTCTGGAGCTTGATAAATGTTTGAAACCGAAGGAGCAGTGGTTAACTCATTCTATCATGGATGGACTTAGAGCAGATTGTGTTCTAGTTATGATCCTTAGTGACAGGAAGAGAGGCCTGCAACTACAAATCTTTCAACAGACAGGAAGCATGTTAGCCAGGGCAAAACCATACATGCAGAGCCTGACTGGGCATCAACAAGCAATGCTGAGAGAATCCAAACACCTTAGCACCTTCACTGACACAAATGGTGTATTTGGAAGGAGCTTTATAAAAAAATATCTATATAAGGGGATAAGGAACTTACAAACATTAAAAGACCAAGAGCACTTGGGGTATATGTTCTAAACATTGACATTGAAGAATTCTCCCCCATTAGTGCCCAGAGTTTTAAACATTACAATACGTTGGTTTTAGTAAATGAAAATGAGACCTGCAAAAGTTAATGTGAAAATTTAAATTCTCTGAATAATTGCTTGCAAAGTTGCTGGTTATCCCCAAAAAGCATTGCCGTTTGAGTCCATGTTATGTAGAAAAGACAGGGCACATGTGCTCATGATCAGCAGATGGACAGTTTTGTAAAGTCTAGACTACTCTGTTTTGGGATAGTGCTATTATTTATATGGTCTAAATGCCTACTGCAGGGGTAGGAAAATTCGGTTTTGGAAAACCATACACAGGGTTGGATGTGAGTATCTTCTTTCTCTGCGCAGGTGAGTCAATAAGAATGACTGAAGAAGCAATAGTCTAATCTGTACGCAGCAGGGATATTCTCAATTATTTCCCGTGTGTGGCTCTCCAGGCCCAAACTTGCCTACCCCTGACCCTAGTCTACCTGAAATCTGGAGCACCCCTGTGCTTGGGGTATATTATTGTTGAGAACTTTATATATTGGGATCATGATTTTACATTTTATTCTGGAAGGTATGGAAAACCAGTGGAGTGACTGAAAGAGAGAGGCTGCAGACACTAAACGTTGAGTATAGTAGATGAGTCTAGTGGATGTGTTCAATATGGATTTGACTGTAGGCAGATGGGTGATGGGGAGGCCAGCAAGGAGAGAGTTGCAGTAGTAAGATATGATGAGAGAATTAGAATTTCAGTTGTGTCTTGTGTAAGAAAGTGACTTATGCCCTTTAGGAGCTACAGTGTAATTTTCAAGTCTGTTAAACTTGGATTACGCACCCTGAATAAATAATGTGGTGCATCAGTGTCACAATCTGCTTCTTCAAGGTGGCTTGATATGAACCTAGTTCCAAACCTACCCTAGCAGAATCATGTGGTTCTTATTCTCTCTGCAACAGAATGTGGCTTTTGAAGAGGGCAATGCCCAAAAGTACAGGCAGAGAATACTGGATATAGGTTACTAGCGGCTTATAGCAAGATCCCTCCCCAATTCAGGATACAAAACACAGAAACAATCTCACACCATGGATATGTGAAAACTAGAACTGAACCTTTATTGAATTATGGAACAAACATATTTATACTCTATCTCCCATACTACACCCTTGTGTACCTTTGCATATGTGTGTGATGTCAGCACTAAGTCCCATCTGGCTTGCAACCTTGGTTACTATAAAAGCTCTTGAGATCAAATTCACCAGATATCTATAGCTGGCTAGTGAAAAAACGTTGATGTTATTCTCAAGTGTCTGCTTAGGACTACTTGAAGACTACTTGGCTGCTGTTTATCAAGGCCTGTATGCCTGAGGATGCAATGCCTATGTGCACAGCATTTTTACCTTATCCTCATGTATTCTCCTGTTCTATATGTATTTTCCCCTCTATAACATATAATAACTAGTATGCATAATAACAATATACAGGCAACATATAACCACACACAATAATACATAATCACAATACAACAATGTCATGCCCCCTTAGCCACATCCACAATTACTGGCAATATCAGTCCTTAAACAATGTAATCATGACAATCAGTTTTATCATTATTCTTGTATGAATTTCCGCACTGATTTTTACCAAAATTGCCTGTTTTTATCATTATTCTGGTATGCATTCTTATGCTTTGTTCTTATACCTATGTGGTATCAAACTTCTGATGCACATAGAATTTACTATCTGACATTTTCAACAATTTAGTAGTGTTTTCCTGATAAGGAACAAACACCTCAATTTATTATTATTATACTTTATTTGTAATGCACCAACATATTCTGGAGCGCTATACAGGGGTTAAGTCCAAGTCAAGAACAATTTCAAGCAGTGCAAAGGATGGAGGGTCCTATTATTGAGCTTTCAATCAGACAGACAGACATACCCCATTGATATCTCGCAAACTTACATAATTTAGTCAACTTAGCCACTCTGTGAACTGCACATTAGACCTAACTTTCCCCAGCTGACCAGGCCCTTTAAATCTATGAGCTTGCCACATCTTACCACTGGGATTTTTGCCCATTCCTCCTTGCAAAACTGCTCCAGCTCCTTCAAGTTGGATGGTTTGCGCTTGTGAACAGCAGTCTTTAAGTCTGACCACAGATTTTCTATTGGATTGAGGTCTGGGCATTGACTAGGCCATTCCAACACATTTACATGTTTCCCCTTAAACCACTCAAGTGTTGCTTTAGCATTGTGTTTGGAGTCATAGTCCTGCTGGAAGGTGAACCTCCGCCCTAGCCTCAAATCACGCACAGAGTTGTACAGCTTTTGCTCAAGAACATCCCTGTATTTAGCACCATCCAACTTTCCCTCAACTCTGACTAGTTTCCCAGTCCTGGCTTCTGAAAAACATCCCCACAGCATGATGCTGCCGCCACCATGTTTCACTGTGTTGATGGTGTTCTTTAGGTGATGTGATGTGTTGGGTTTGCGCCAGACATAGCGATGCCCGAAAAGTTCAATTTTAGTCTCATCAGCCTCCAAACGTGACATTATGTTTTTTGCTGAAAGTATTGGCTTTCTTCTGGCAACTCTTCCATAAAGCCCAACTCTATGGAGCATACGGCTTATTGTCGTCCTATGTACAGATACTCCAGTCTCTGCTGTGGAACTCTGCAGCTCCTCCAGGGTTACCTTAGGTCTCTGTGCTGCCTCTCTGATTATTGCCCTCCTTGCCCGGTCCGTGAGTTTTGGTGGGCGGCCGTCTCTAGGCAGGTTTGCTGTTGTGTCATGTTCTTTCTATTTGGTTATGATAGATTTGATGGTGCTCATGGGAATCAAAGATTTGGATATTTTTTTATAATGTAACCCTGACTTGTACTTCTCAACAAAATTGTCCCATACTTGTTTGGAGAGTTCCTTGGTCTTCATGGCAGTGTTTGGTTAGTGGTGCCTCTTGCTTAGGTTTTGCAGCCTCTGGGGCCTTTCAAAAATATGTGTATATGTAATGACAGATCATGTGACACTTAGATTGTTATGAAGCCCATAAAAAGCTCTGGTGCAACCAATTACCTTCAGAAGTCACATAATTAGTGAAATTATGTCCACCTGTGTGCAAAGGGGGTGAATACATATGCACATGCCAATTTTCTGTTTTCTATTTCTAAAAAATAGTTTGATGTATATATGTTTCTCATTTCACTTCACCAACTTAGACTATTGTGTTCTGATCCATCACATAAAATTCAGATTAACAAAACATTGAACTTAAGGCTGTAATGTAACAAAATAGGTAAAAAGTCAAGGGGGGTGAATACTTTTGCAAGGCACTCTATTTGCAATATGTAACATCTATTGCAACTGTTCACATCTCTTAAGTGAACATTCGGAAGTGTAGTAGCAAAATAGAATTATACAGGATTGAACAGGAATTGAACACACTTAAATAGAATATAGCCTCAGACAAGAACAATTAAGGCAAGCATATTTTCGTATATTTATTCTACTGCTTTTTTGTTTACACAGTGTCACAATGTTTTCTCACATCTTCTTCTTCTTTATAACCTCCTGCCTCTTTCTCAGATTTCTATACTGTTTCTATACATCATGTCTCCAACAATATAACAATCTCACATTCCCTGATTGCCTTTCCACTTCTTTACTTCCATAAACTACTCTCCTTCCTCCAGTCACAATCTCATCCCTCCCTAAAATTCAAAAGCAGAAATCCTTCTGTAAGTCTAACTCCCATCTCCTTTCACTAACCCAGGCACCCCACTTTTTTCTACCTGCTGTTAGCCAGACAAAGTCCCCAGGGCATCAAATACGCCAAACAACCATAATTTAATACCCATCACCTGCCACAAACCATCTACTTTGCCCTTCTCCTGTGCCCACTGAAATGCAAGGTCTGTTTGCAAAAAACTTACCTTTATTCATGACAATTTTATTTCCAACTCCCTTGATCTACTGGCTAACACTGAAAACTGGCTTACTCCATCTTACTCTCTCTTCCCTGTTGCACTCGCATATGGTAGCCTACACTTCAACCACACTCCTAGACCTGGGAACAACAAGGTGTAGATATGGGCATACTACTTTTCTCTCACTGCACTTTTCACTGCATAAACCCAGTTCCCTCCCTCCAATTCTCATCTTTTGAATTTCACCTTATCTGCATCTTCTCAACCATCTCTCGGCGATTAGCTGCGATCACCCTCTCAATTTCTGGATCATTTTGGCGCCTGGCTTCCTAACTTTCTCTCCTCCAATATACCTTCACTCATTCTTGTCGATTTCAAAATAGCCACTGACACACCCATCTGCCCAACAATTACTTGCACTTACCTCTTCCCTTGGCCTCTCACAATAGACAGATTCCCCAACTCACTGTGATGGACACTCCATTGACCATATTTTGACCAATCTCTACACTATCTCCAACCTTGTCATCTCCCCACTCCATCTGACCACACCTCCTAATTTGCAACATCACCTGACCTTCCTCTCACCACCCTTCTTCAATCCCTGCCACCAGAACCCACAGAAACCTGCAAGCTCTTAACCCAACAACTTTCCAATGTGCATTAACCCCTTCTCAGCCCCCTCATCTCCCTGACATTTACACTTCACAGTACAACACGACTCTAACTTCCACTCTTGACACTCTTGCCCCCATAGCCACAAGCAGATGCCCTCGCTCTCATCCACAACCGTGGCACACTACACAAACACACTATATGCAGAGTTGCCCCCACACTGCAGTACGACTATGGAGGAAATCTCGCACTTCAGCAGACTTTGTCCACTACAAGTTTATCTTGCTCTCCTACTCTCTGTCCTCAATCTTGTCAAACAACACTACTTCTCATCATTAATATCAAATCTGTCCTCCAACCCCCAAAATGTGTTTGCTACTTCCAACACTCTCCTCTGCCCACCCCCACCTCCTGCCTATTCCTGTCTCACAGCTGAAGACTTTGCCAGCACACTTAAAAAAAAAATATATATATATATATATATTTTTTTTTTTTAAAACATCCAAAACAAACTTGTCTTTCAGCATGGCCCTAACTAAACCTCCTCTCAACAAACAGACAAGACCCAGCCTTTACCCTTCCCAAATCCCTCCCCCACTATGGACTCCTTTGACCCTGTAACTGAGGGTGAAGAATCTACTTTACTATCAACCTCTCACTTTACAACTTGTCCACATGATCCTATTCCATCACAGCTAATCCTTCCCCTCTCTTTCACACTTATCCCAACTCTCACACATCTATTCAACCTTTCCCTAAACACTGGCAAGTTTCCACCCTCTTTAAAACACGCCATACTTACACCCATTCTTAAGAAACCCTCATCTAATCCAGCTTCTGCTTCCAACTGTCGCCCTATGTCTCTACCTCCCCTTGCCTCAAAACTGCTTGAGTAGCTTGTCTACAATTGCCTTATCCAATATATTTCCTAATATTCCCTTCTTGACCCATTCCAATCTGGCTTCCGGGCCCAATACTCTACAGTAACAGCCCTCACAAAAGTCACCAATGACTTGCTAATTGCCAAGTCAAAGGGTCACTTCTCTCTTGCTGCCTTCAATACAGTTGACCACCCTCTTCTAATTCAAACTCTTTGCTCTCTTGGCACCCCTGACACAGATCTCTCATGGCTCACATCCTACCTATAAGATCGTACATTTAGTGTCTCCATCCCAGTCAACTCTTCTTCCCCTCACCCTCTATCTGTTGGTGTACCCAAGGTTCAGTCCTAGGCTCCCTCCTCTTCTCCATCTATACATCCTCCCTTGCTACCCTAATAAAATCTTTTGGATTTCAGTATCATCTCTATGCATATAACACTCAAATTTAACTCTCGGCACCAGATCTATCTCTCTCTCTTCTAGCCTCTCTAGCAAACCCACCTGGATATCTGCCCATCAGCTCAAACTCAACATGTCAAAGACTGAACTCCTTATCTTCCCACCCTCTACTACAGCTTTCACTCCTCAAATATCTCTCACTGTTGACAATGCCAGCATCACTCCCACCTCCCAGGCACGTTGTCTTGGGGTTCTACTGAACCCTGCCCTCTTTAATTCCTCACATACAATCGATAACAAGATCTTGTCAGTTTCACCTAAAAAACATCTCCAAAATACGTAATTATCTGACAGAAGACACAACTAAGATTCTAATACATTCTCTCATCCTATTTCAACTCATCTACTGCAATTTACTACTTGCTGGCCTCACCATCTCTCGTCTGTCTCCACTCCAATCCATAATAAACACCTCCTCTAAAATCATCTGCCATACTAAAAGCTCAGTGTCTGCAGCTCCTCTCTGTCAATCACTCCACTGGTTTCCTATAGCCTCCATAATGAAATATAAACTCATGACCCTAACATATAAAGCCCTCAACAATAGTGAACCCCCCATATATCTCTGCTCTTGTTTCAAAATACTCCCCAATCGCCGACTTCGTTCAGCTAATGACCTTCTTCTTTCCTCCTCTCTTATCACCTCCTCTCACTCCTGCCTTCAAGACTTTTCTTGTGCTGCCCCTACTATCTGGAACTCCTTGCCTCGCTCCACTAGACTATCTTCCTGCCTCAAACCTTTAAAAAATCATTAAAAACGTATCTGTTTAAAAAAGCTCATCACCTTTAGCCTTAATATGCACAACTGCATACTCCACAGCTTAATATCACTCACACCCACAAACTACAGTGCAACACACAGACATCTCCACTTGATTGAACCAATTACTTCCACGCTCGCTGCCATTTTGCATCTATCACTCTCTTGTTTCACATGCAAACCCTTTAGACTGTAAGTTTGCAAGTTTTCAAGCTTGTGTTGGTGCTTTGGAAACAAGCAGCATGTTTTTCCCATGTACTTAATCCAAATATAGCAATACGGAATATGTTGGCGCGTTACAAATAAAAGATAATAATAATAATAATAATAATAATAATAATAAGAGTACTGAGAGCAGGCATGATGTTAGATACAGTATATATATATATATATATATATATATATATATATATATATATATATATATATATATATATATATACACATACACACACATACATATACACACACATATATGTACACAAACAACAAAAAAACACTTATACTTCATAGAAGCACAG
This sequence comes from Discoglossus pictus, assembly GCA_027410445.1. Classification (NCBI taxonomy): domain Eukaryota; kingdom Metazoa; phylum Chordata; class Amphibia; order Anura; family Alytidae; genus Discoglossus; species Discoglossus pictus. Next base: position 44,056,254 of record CM050167.1, on the reverse strand, counting down.
TATGCACATAACCTCACAAATACCATGTACGTTTGCAAAACATGAATTCTCAACATACAGACACAAGTACAAAATATGCGTTCACAGGCATAAACAAAACTCACTTACATTAACAGTGTACATTACAGATCAAAAGCCTTGGGAAGAACACCTAAAGTTTGAGCCCTGGAGCACCATCTGCTGGCAGGAGCCTGCAATGAGCTGCATGTATACAGCAGCCATTTTTCACTCTTCTGCATACTTTGTAAAAACATATACTTTGCTATTCAAGCCAGGCCTTTCAACTTTAAATTTTGTTGTATAGTCATTCAGTCGTGTCCGACTCTCCTTGACCCTATGCACCACAGCATGCCAGGCACATCTTGTGCCTGGTTATGCTAATCCATAAGGTTTTCAAAGGCAAAGATAATGAAGTGGGTTGCCAGTTCATTCTCCAGTGGACAGTGGTTTTTCTGCCCTCTCTGCTGTGACCTGCCCAGTTTGGGTGACCCTACATGGTATAGCTTGCAGCTTTATTGAGTTTTACACGCCCCTTCACCTAGGTAGCCATCCAGAGGGGGTATTATGACGTTACAATGGTCCTATTCTGCCAGACATAGGCGACATAGCTGTATCTGTTGAAATTTCTCAGTCACGGAGTAGCAAGCCTTAAAAAGGTATATGGAAATTTTCAGGCAGTTTCCTTACTACCTTAAACTAATGCAAAATAAAGCATTCATATATACAGGCCTGTAACTTTTCTGCTCCAAAAGTCTGTGGGTTTGCTTCAGAGTGCAGAGCTGTCTCTCCTGGCTCTCAGTCCACACTGAACCCAACCTGCTGAGTGCTCAGTAGTCCTTTTAAGGTAGAATGCAGCTGGCTTAATTAGTCTGTTGTAGGAGGCTTAACTCTTTCACTTACCAGGGGAAAAAGGGCTCTGGTAAGTCTGCTACTTACATACACCCCTTGTATGATTCCATTACACATCCCCCTTCCCAGCTCGACAACACAGGGTTGAACAGTGAATTTTGAGACAAAGCATCTGCATTAGCATGTAGGCTGCCGGCTCTAAGGAGGACCCGGAAACAGTAGGGCTGCAGGGACAGGAACCATCTCGTCACCCAGCTGTTCTTTTCCTTATTCTGCTGCATCCACTGCAGGGGTGCATGGTCGGACACCAGAGTGAACTTCCTCCCTAATAGATAGTAACAAAGCGCCTCAGTGGCCTATTTGATGGCCAGGCATTCCTTTTCCACGACTGAATATTTCTGCTCTCGTGGCAATAGTTTACGGCTCAGGAATAAAATGGGATGTTACTCGTCCTGCACTACTTGCGACAACACAGCACCCAGTCCTACTCCTGAAGCATCTGTTTGTAGGATGAATTCCTTCTCAAAATCTGGGGTCACTAGCACAGGATTCCGACACAGGACCGACTTTAGGTCCGTGAACGCTGCTTCAGCCTCTGAGCTCCATTTAACCATGTTGGGCGCTCTGGTTCTTGTAAAGGCTGTCAGGGGGGCAGCTCTTGTAGAGAAATGGGGTATTAACCTCCTACAATACCCCACTAGCCCCAAAAAGGGGTTGTGGCTAGTCCTGAATTGCCTTAACCTTGTTGAACTGGGGTCTAACCACTCCTCCTTCTACCGTATATCCCAAATATTTTTCCTCACTAAGACCGATGGCACACTTGCCGGGGTTTACTGAAAGGTGTGCGCACCTTAGGGCTTCCAAAACTGCTTCCACTTTCAGCAGATGTGTGTCCCAGTCGTTAGTATAGATGATTATGTCATCTAGGTAGACGGCTGCATACTCTGTATGGTTGCAGAAAAACTTGTCCATCAGTTTCTGGAAAGTAGCCGGTGCTCTGTGCAATCCAAACGGTAGTACCTTGTAATGAAAAAGCCAGTCAGGGGTTGAAAAGGCAGTTTTCTCCTTTGCCGCTTGCGTCAAGGGTATTTGTCAGTACCCTTTAGTCAAATCCAACGTTGTTAGAAATCTCGCTTTTCCGAGTCACTCTATTAGTTCGTCTACTCTAGGTATAGGGTATGCATCGAACTCTGATACAGCGTTTAGCTTGCGAAAATCGCTGCAGAACCTGACAGTTCCAACAGGTTTTGGAACCAGGACAATGGGGATGCACCATTCGATTTGAGACTCCTCGATTACTCCAAGTTCTAACAGTTTGTTCACCTCAGCCCTTATTTCTGTTCTTTTCGCCTCAGGTATGCAGTAAGGTTTAATCCTTAGTTTCACGCCTGGTTTAGTGACGATATTATGGTAAATGGCAGTGGTGCGACCTGGGTTGGTGGAAAACGCATCCGTGTTCCGCTTCAGCATTTTGTAGATTTCCTCTGTTTGTGCAGGGGACAACTCTTGCGATACATAGGCTTTCGGAGGTTCAATGCAGATTTTGGACTCACTGGCATCTTCTGACTCCTCAGCCAGACAAGTGACATCCATCACTTTTGCTAGCTCTTTCCAGGGTTTTAGGTTTATATGATATATTTGTTCTTTCTTGCAACGTTCAGGTTGACTGACTTTATAATCCACCTCACCTATAGCTTAAATAATTTCGTTGTGGCCTTGCCATCGGGCCAGTAATTTGCTTTTGGATGTTGGCACTAACACTAGAACCCTGTCTCCGGGTTGAAACTTCCTCACCTGCGCTGTGCAGTTGTAATAGGTTTGCTGGTTACTTTGAGCTCGTTCCATATGGTCTCGCACCAGAGGGATAACTTCGGCAATTCTTTCCCTCATGTTCCTTACATAATCCACAATATTTTCGCCTGGCACTATTTGCTCTTCCCATTCTTTCCTTAATATGTCCAGAATTCTTCTGGGATAGCGGCGGTAGAGGAGTTGGAAAGGAGAAAATCCAGTGGAAGCTTGGGGGACTTCACTAATTGCAAAGAGCAAATAGGGTAGGAATAAGTCCCAATTTTTTCCATCTCGTGCCACAACTTTTCTTAGCATACTTTTCAAAGTTTTATTGAACCATTCTACTAGTCTGTCTGTTTGCTGATGGTAAACCGAGGTCCTGAGTGATTTCACCTGTAAAAGCTGGCACATGTCTCTCATCAGCTTTGAAAAAAAGGGGGTCCTTTGGTCCGTTTCTTTGGGTATCCCCAACCCTTGAGTATAGTTGAATGAGCTCTTTTGCTATATTTTTCAAGGTGGCGGTGCGTAAGGGTATGGCCTCCGGGTATCTGGTGGCATAGTCTATTATTACAAGGATGTATTGGTGTCCTCGGGCTGATTTTTCTAGTGGACCCACCAGATCCATTGCTATTTTTGAAAATGGCTCCTCAATTATGGGTAAAGACACCAGTGGAGCTCTTAGATCGGAGCGGGAGCTGTCAACTGGCATTCAGGGCAAGACGCACAGTACTGGGCTACTTCAGCAAATATGCCAGGCCAGAAAAAACGCTTCAATATCTTTCCAAGGGTTTTATCCTTTCCAAGGTGGCCCCAAGGAAGTTACAGTGAGCCAAATCAAGGACTTTCTTCCTTTGTGCTCGGGGAACTAAGAGCTGCTCCAGTGTTTCTTCCTTTGAAGGAACGACCCTGAACAGCAAGTTATTCCTTAGTATGAAATACAGGCCCTGGCTCCTCTCTCTTCCGGTGTTCACTTCCACAAGCTGATGACGTATGTTCTGTAGGATCGGATCCACAGCTTGATCACGTGCAAAGTCATTCTTGTCAGGGAACCACTGCAGTGGAGTAAGTTCCTCTTCTACAAGGATTTAACATTTGGGCCCTCTCTTCATTAGGTTTAGCCGTGGGACCCTTCTGGACTGTCTCCCGCCTTTCTTCTGTCTGACAGGCTGCTAAAGCCTCCTCAACGGCTTTCCTCCTTATCTCGGTACCTAACCGCTTAGCTTTCTTCCTTTCCCACTTCGTTTTACGGGTTTTCCCGGATCTGGAGAATAGATCCTGGTCCATGAACGATGGGAGTGGCCACAGGCTTTCTTCGGCCTCTGGGGCACTTTGATCGGATTGTCTTGGGTTTTCACCTTTTCCTGTTCAGAGGAGATCTTCAAGTTGGGGAAAATCCCTGCCTAGTACAACAGGGTAGGATAGGTTGGCTACTACAGGAGCGGTGAGCAACATCTTTTTCCCCTGAACCTCCAGTGCTGTGGTACCAGTAGGGTACAGGTTCACTGTCCCATGTACACATGTGATGCCCACCTTCCTTGAGGTTTGTATGTTGCTAGATTTTATAATTTTGGCCGAAAAGAGGGTCACCGCACTCCCAGAGTCAATTAAAGCAATGGTTTCTTTTCCATTAACTTTTATGGCTTTGATGAACTGATGTAGTTTTCCGGCCACTACTACCAAGTTGATCATATTGCAGTGGTACGTGTGTTCCCCCGTGTTGCACTGCATGGGTTCCTCCTTATTTGGCCAATAGAAAGCTATGTGTCCTAACTCCCTGCAGTAAAAGCATTTGATCTTGCTTACTGGAGGTCCCTCTTTGCTTATTTTCATCAGGAACTAAACTTTCTGGGTTCCCTTTAAGCGAGTGTCTTCCAACTTCCGGCTTCATGGGTCTTGGTCTGTTTCTCATTCTCATTCTTAGGAGTTTGAACCTTAGGGTTGCTAGGCCGCCGTTGAGAAACGGGTTAGTTCCTTCATGGCGAGATATCTTTCTGTCAGTGAGATAAACTCGTCTGGGATCCCTGGCTCATTTTTGCCCCACCCATTCTATTAAGCATGGTGGTAAGCTTCTCAAGTAGCGGTCCATGATCAGCAATTCAATAATTCTCCCTGGTCCGTTGCTGTCAGGCTGTTGTGTAGTCTCCTGCTGATGGGTAGTGGTCTGTATTAAGGCTTTCACTAGCGCCTCCATTTTGTACTGTGGGCTGTCTTCTTAAGCGCAGACAATGTATATCCTACCACTGCCACCAAAATGTGACAGACTGGCTACCACTTCCGGGGTCAATGCCCCGTTGACCGGCTCTGTAATGAAGTAGCTCTGGAGGCATTATAGCTTTAAGGAGTTTTACTAAAAACTTGGTCAGCAGGTACAAACAAAAATAATACAAAACAAAGCCTAGCTTCCTTGAAGCACTGACTAACCAGAACTAGCAGTTTCCTCACTACCTTAAACGAATGCAAAATAAAGCATTTATATATACAGGCCTGTAACTTTTCTGCTCCAAAAGTCTGTGGGTTTGCTTCAGAGTGCAGAGATGTCTCTCCTGGCTCTCAGTCCAGACTGAATCCAACCTGCTGAGTGCTCAGTAGTCCTTTTAAGGTAGAATGCAGCTGGGCTTAATTAGTCTGTTGTAGGAGGCTTAACTATTTCACTTACCAGGGGGAAAAAGGGCTCTGGTAAGTCTGCTACTTACATACACCCCTTGTATGATTCTAATACAGGGTAGTTTATAAAAACATATTTTTGCACCACAACAAGGTAGTAATCCAGAATGGGTCTATTCTGACCCTTGCTAATTAATAATAAGTAAGTTAGGCATCCTGCAAAGCTAGCACAAGGCCGGTATATACTGAATAGCTATTTGAATGCAAATTGACTGAATAAGGTTTTTCAACAAGTTGCAAAATGTATTTTAAAGCTGGATTTAACATTTGGCACAAGGCAGGTCTTTTATTGTTTCTCAATTATTTGAAACCAATGTATTTATGGACAACTACCAAACCACAAATAGCCCGTTTGGAGAGATATGAGTTGTACAGAGCCACAGAATATCTCCTGCATTGTATGCATGTTTCTACAGAACATACCTGACCACTAATATGTGGTGTAATCTACTCTGTAATTTGAGCAGTAATCCCCCCTGATTTAAGTAATCACTTCCCCAACACAGACTAATATGCTTTGTCATCTCTCCCACCACACAAGATCAGTGGATAGAGACACTGGAAAAAGTATTAAGTTTCATTTAAAAGCACAATACATTTTTTTAAAGCTTATTAAATATCCCAAACTAGTAAAAAATGGTGCCCTAAAATTAGGGTGCTATAGGTACCCTCATGGAGACCTTTTCTCTTTTAAGCACCAACAGTGAGAAAGAGGCATGTAGATCATGATCATGTGTAATTAATTAATGATAATCACATATAATAGTTGTGAGACTACGAATCGGCGTCATGCTTTGCGAGCTAGCGAAGCAAGCTCGCAAGAACTGCGTCCCTCGCGAAGGCTCATTGCAGGCCGCAAATGCAGGCCCTCGCAAAGCGAGGGGCCCCATTTGCGAAGGTGGAGGCTCTACGGCACCTCACACGCAATTACAAACACCCACACAAGCGGCACTTCAACAAAATAGATCTAACACTCAATCACTTAATACTGACTTACACAAAAAGATACGAACCGCGGGACTTAGAACGCAAAATTTACGGACTTAGCCTAAAAAAATATGAGCCGCGGGACCATTACGACCTTGCAAAAATACGACCTTAACGGCCGAACCGTGCGCACCTGAAAACATTAAAAACACAATAAATACACACAAAAAAGACAGGCTTCAAATTTTATTGCATTCACTAGCAGCGGGCAAGTCACTAGTAATTAATAATAATAATAAGTATTATTTCACAGCATGGCTACTGTAGCTCACTCCTTCCTACCATTGGAATTAGCACACTTATTCTATAATACCTCTATTCACACTGACTCATGTACTCGATTCACCACTGCTCATCTGTGCTACTCTGCCAACCACTACATTGGATTTCTGTATCGTCCAGGATTGCATAAGCACTTATGCAAGTAAACCAGTATATTTGCATATTGCTGAGCACACATAAAAAGTGGTACACAATCCCAGAAACAGCTCATTATTTGATTGCAAATCAATATTTAAGCTGCTAAAGTTCAGGTCAATACAGTAGTTCACTGGATAACTAAATAAGAGTGAGTGCTTGTGAGTTCACTAAAACAAGCATGAGTGCAGGTGTATATGAATGAAAGTGTATGCATACCAATGGCAGTAACTAAATGCATACATGGTAGAGTAGATGCATGAGAATGTGACTTCAAATGAGTGCTGATGAGAGTGAATTTGCCCCGCATGAGATTGAGTGTCCAAGTGCAGGAATGAGTGCAAATGCGTGCATGCATGAGGAAGCATGCATGAGAGAGCATGCAAGGAAGCATAAGAGAACTTGAATGCATGACTATCCGACGACAAAATGCATGAGGATGGAGGGATAAAGTTGGCAGAGAGCTTGGGAGAAAGAATATCAGAAGAATTGGTGATAGCCTTCTAACATTTTGAAGAAACACGTCTATTGCTTCTCTAGTTGCTGACAATGATGCGTCTATTTGTTCAATAACCCATTTGATCCTAATGTATTGTTATGATTCCCTTGAAGCCAGCGGGGATAGAGAGAAGATGCTGCTCCTACGAAGGACTTTTCTGTATATTAATCTCTGTGCAGAGGTGTAGCTACCACCAGTGCAAACGGTGTAAGGCACCAAGGCCCCTGGCCTCTGAGGGGCACCCATGTCCTTTCTGTGGCCCCTGTGGCCCTCTCTCGTGGCTCCCACGTGTCCTCTGTGGCCCCCATGGGTCTTCTGTGGCAACCAGGCCCCTGTGGACCCCTGCGGGTTCCATGAGGCTCTGTGTGCCCCCCACGGCCCCTTATGACCTCTGTGGACATTCTGTGGGTCCCCTGCAGCCACTTATGGCCACCTGTAGGACCGCACAGGCCGCAGGGACCCCCTGCAGGCCCAGTGGCCCCCAAGGCTCCTTATTGCCTCAGCAGACCTCCAGTGGGTCCCCTGTGGCCCCCTGCAGGCCCTGTGGCCCCCCACTCCCTCTGCAGGCCCTGTGGCCCTCCACGGCCCCCTGTGTTCACCCTCAGCCTTTTGTGGTCCCTCTGTCTCCTGCAGCCTCCCTCTGTCCTTGCTGGCCCCCTCCCGCGGCCTAAATTTTCTTTTTGCACCGGGGCCTCCTATGCACTACCTCTACCACTGTCTCTGTGTGTAGATTAATTATGAATAAATCAGGTAACATGGTTAATAAACGTTATGGGTTGTCTTGTACCTTTAACTGGCACTCTACTAGCTCCAGGTAGCCCAGACAAGAAGGTCAGAGCCTTGTCCTGTCAAATTCACCCAACCTTAATTTGACAGGGCAATGTTAGCGGCAACTGCCACAGAGCACTACAAGTGCTCGATTCATAGAAATAGATAGGTCCTGCTAACATATTAGAGGTCAGTTGACCTGGGCTGATTGAACCCTTACTCATAGTGTATACATCCACCCCTGATTAACCCCTCCTATCCGATTCCCTATTGTTACTATGAACCTGGCGATCTCAGATGGCCCACGAGCCAGGTTCATTGTGTGACTAGTTAATAACCCCATTGTATGGGGGATTGTGTTACATATGATAAAAGGGTCATGTTGACAACCCATTTTTAGGGATAGTCTCTGTAGTGCCTATCTACCCCTATGGAGATCACACAGCTTCCCTCCTGAGCCCTATAATTCAGAGGCGCACCAATAACCACTCGAGGTAGCCTTCTCAGACTGGTTGGGCGCTAGCCCACAAAGGCAATCAGAGCAACACCTGCCAGAGCGGTCTTTGATTGGTTCTCAGTATGACTGGAAGGAATTATGAATTTCCAAAGTTATGCCATACTGTTTGTTTATGTAAATGTTATCATGAATAGTGTGGGATATAAAGTGGGGTTGTGGAAAATAAAGGTCCATCTTTGGAACACATACTGATGGCGCTTTTACTGAGGGAAAGTGAAACTCGAATCCAACTGTTGTGTATGAAATTAATACAGAATTGGACCAGATCTATGGGTAAATCTACTGGTCTTTTCACACCCAATGAAAAGTAGATCTTGACAACTGTCACTTCCCAGTATTTGCCTAATTCAAGGGACTCTTAAAGCAAACGTTTTTGTTTCATATAAATGTTTTAACTTGGTAACTTCATCCTCCTCAATATAATTGTCATATAAAATTTACATTTCACTTAGTTCTTAGTCTTCTGGAACCTGCCTGTCTTCCAGTTTTCTCTTTATGTAAGGTGCCAGATTTCAAAGATGTGGTTTTAGGCCAGGCCATGCATTTAGGGAGAGCTTCACACTAACAGTGTCTCTATCAGGGTGACTGTAGTCAAAATAGTCCAGTAGGAAGCGGTACCAGCATAAAAACAGAAAGGTACAAAGAAATAGGCAGGGTCAGTCAGTCTAGAGTCAATGGACCAGCAGCACAGGATCAAAAACAATCAAACCAGGCAGCAGACAGAGAATATCCAGTAGCAAGCTGGGGTCAAAGGAAGACACTTATCTGGGAAGTCCAAAACATAACATATGGCAGAAGTCAAATACAAGGAATCAGTCAGAGAATTAAAGAATTAAACAGACCTCTAAGTAGTAGTACAAAGACTAATAACTGTTGTCCAGTCCCTGTAGGCTTATATAGACCATGCATGTGCTGCATTTCATGGATCCAGCAACAAAGAATTAATGGACTGGATCCATGAAGCAATTGAATGGAGTTGGTGTAAGTAAATCCTGAGCTGGACCAACAGTGTCTGGATCTCACTATGCACAATCTGTATCTTCAAAAGTAAAAAATAACTTCTACACTTAATCCAAGTTTACCATAGCGGGGTGCATCCTCAGATGTTGTGCTAGAGGAATAGAGCTAAGAGCCACAGAGTGGACTGCATGAGCACAGAGATTATTATTATTATTATAGTTTATTTGTAATGTGCCAACGTATTCCGTAGAACTATACATAAGCTAAATTCCAGGCAACAACAAATTTAAAACTAACACATTGCAATGAATGGAGGGCCGTGTCTTTGAGCTTAGAATCCGGTGTCCATAGTGCTTTCCCCAAAGCGCCTTGCAGGATTGAAACTAGCAAACTTACAATGTAAATTATGACAGTCTCATACTACTCTACTGAAAGCAGACAATATGTTGCGTCTAGGTGTCATGAAATGCTGATAGTGTGAAGCCCCTCCCTGTGGGCATGCCTTTAGACCAAAGCAGTGAAACATGGTACCCTACATGAGAGAGAACAGGAAGAGTGGGGGGGGGGGGGGTGTCCTAGAATGATTCCTTTAATCGCACATACATATATATATATATATATTTTATATTGATGATTGCAATTAACATTTGTAATTCAATTAAAAAATATCCACAGTGAAATATTAAAAAAACTACTAATAGAAAAAAAAAAAACTTTACAATTCAACTGGACAACTGTATGTGAAATAAGAGAACATTAAGTTTACTAAACACAGAAAAGGTAATCACGTATTTTATGCAAAATTTGACTTAATGAAATAAAACCCTGTATAATGTTCAAGATTTACAAATCAATATACAAAACCCATTTTGAAACCATGCTCAAGAAGTTTAAAAATAAATGTCTTTACATAATCTTCTACATAAGAGGGAGGTGAATTCCATGAAAGAGAATGTGAACTTTTATTATGGTTCATCAAAAGGCACATCAGATAATGAAAAGACATGACATCTATACAAGAACCTGACCACTCAAACGGGCATCAACTGCCTGCAAAAACAAAAAGCTAAAAAGTTCTGACAAACATACAGTCTAATCAAGCACAAGCATACAATAATGTAATGCTTCATTCACACTTAGTGTAGCAGAAAATGCAGTTTCAAATATTCTAAATGCCTGTCTATTCATTATGAGTTCATTCACGCATAGAAGAGGTCAAAATTAAGTATTGAAATAAATACAACTTACCCTTCCATCTCTCTGTAAATATTCATTTAGCTTTTGCTGAAAAAGACAAGAACAATTAGCAGTGAAGCATAGCTTGTAAGCAGCACTCAGTCACACATAGTACTTCTTAGGGTTTATTTATGAGTTCATTAAAAGACCACTGACATATTTATAGTATGAATTGATAATTGGAAGATAAGACATTGGATCCATTTTTTTTGTTCAGTTATACAAAGCTGTGAAGCTGAACAATAGGAGTAAATGGAAGTACAACTCACAATACAACCACACTCCCACACATACTCCTGGCAAAAAATAAGTACAACATCCCAAGAAAATACCAGAAAACTTTTGAATCCTAAAACAAGTGTCTCTGTGTTTGGGTTTTCTGGCATTACACTTCTTACCCAACTTATGTTTAACATTAAAAGAGCAGAAAACTTGTTTAAGAGATCAGATTTTAAACTTAATTTAAACTAAATGTTGATACATGTTCTAGCCTTATGCTGCTGTAGATCTGACATCTGATGTATCATCATCATCAATATGCAGATCAGAAATACCCATGTCAGTTGCAAGAGGATACTTACTAATGACAGAGGATAAAAGTATGAATTAGGATTATATTACTAGTTACGTTTGCTTCATATATTTATCTAAAGCCTTTGACTGTGTGGATCACAACAAAATGTGTTAAGTTCTCAAAGAGATGGAATACCAAATAATTTTACCACTCTTGAGGCTGATCAGGCTCCCTGGGATAGCACGTAGCGTTGCGTGACCCAGGGGAGCCTGCTCTGTGTCGGGAGACATGTTGCGTCGGGTGGCGGGACTTCCGCCTGTATTCGCGCACTTTGGTAGAGCAGCACGGCCGATCTGAGGGGCTCCAGTGGTGATACAAGTAGGAGGTAGAAAACTGAGAAACATTAACCCCAGCTGTTACAGCACAGGCACGTGTGTGAGGAATTGACTCTGCTGGGTTTTGAACCCTGGTCCCCAGGCCGCTGAACCTCTTCCCTATCACTGCGCCAGCCTGCCTTTGTGAATTTCCTTGAGATCTGATAAACCTTGACTCTGCTAGCAATAGTATCAGTGACTAGTCTCTTCAGCTATGCCTGGTAAGGTGTCTGGTCCTTGGCCTATATAAGGCACTTCCTGTCTATGTACCTTGCCAGATTATTGTGGTTCCTGTTCCCTTCAATAAAGCTTGTTCCTGTTTCACCTACAAGTTGCTGAATTGGATCATTGCTGACCAAGGCTGCTGGTCTCCAAAACCTTGTGATTCCTATATCATTACAGAATAATCTGGAACCCTTTCATGGAGACCGCCGGGTCAGATTCTGCATTGGCCCAGCAGGTTGCTTTTACTGCAAGAACTGTGCAGACCCAGGCACAGACCATTCAAGTGCTGCAGGACCAGGTAGCTGAACTGCAAAATAAAGTTTAGTCAATGCACAGTGAGTATACCAGCTACAGGGCACGTGATGTTGCGGCTGCTACTGTTACACCTGCACAAGATGCCCGTTTGACCCTACCAGAAAAGTTTGGAGGAGATCGCAAAAGATTTAGGGGTTTCCTGAATCAATGCCGTTTGCACTTCATGATGTTACCTCACCGTTTTCCATCTGAAAGAGAAAAGGTGGGATTTATTTTCTCCCTATTCAAAGATGAAGCCCTGGCTTGGGGCTCCCCTCTTCTGGAACAGGACAGTCCAGTCTTGGGTAATTTAAATGACTTTCTTGAGGCCATGTGCCTAGTTTTTGATGACCCCAATCGAAGTGCTACAGCAGAAGCCACTCTCCTTCATTTGCATCAAGGGAGGCGCTCTGTGGCTGAATATGCTGCTGAATTCAGACAGTGGGTTGCTGATACTACCTGGAACCAATCAGCTCAGAGGTTCCACTTCAGAAAAGGTCTCTCAGAAGCTATAAAAGATGAGCTAGCTCGTGTTGATCTTCCTGCTGACTTTGATGCATTTGGAAAGACAGGGCTCTTTTAGACCAAGTGCTACTCCTATTTCCTATTGAAGAATTTCTACTCCGACCCCACAAACACAAACAGACTCTGAGCCTGAGGCTATGCAGGTAAATCTAATAAGAGGGCCATTATCCAATGAAGAAAGACAGTGGCGACGCACTCACAATTTATGCCTGTATTGTGGTAGTGCACGGCACTATGCCATCAATTGCCCTAGCAAATCCGAAAGAACAATAGCTATGGCAGCTGAGGGTGCACAGATTCGACACCAATCCCAGATTTCAGATCAACTGGATTCTGTCACACAACCCTTGTTTTCTCTGGCTCATGGTGAAGAGGGTATGTTGACTCAACATCCTCATTTTGTGGTGCCTATCACGTTGCAATGTGGTGATCTTAAAATTTCAACTACTGCTATGATAGATTCTGGAGCAGGCGGAAACTTTATGGACATCAAATTTGCAGCAGGAAATAGAATTCAGTCTATCCCTAATTCTTCACCTGTGTTAATGGAGACAGTAGACGGTTCTCCACTTACGTCAGGCCCGGTTACACATGAGACTGTGCCCTTAAAGTTGACTCTGGAAGTAAATCACCATGAGGCTATATCTTTCCACCCAATTTCCTCAACACAGTTTCCAGTGATTTTGGGGGTACCTTGGCTTGCTCTGCATAACCCACAGATTGATTGGAAACTTGACTAAGCTTCCTCTACAATATCGGGATTTTGAAGATGTCTGTGATAAGAAGAATGCTGATCAGCTTCCACCCCACAGGCATTATGATTGCCCAATAGAGCTGTTACCTGGGGCTGCTATCCCATTTGGCAGTATATATTCCCTTTCTGAGCCTGAATTGAAAGCTCTTTGTGAATACATACAAGAAAATCTTGCCAAAGGCTTTATTCGACCATCTACTTCTCCAGCAGGAGCTCCTATATTCTTTGTAGAAAAGAAAAAGATGGCAGCCTATGGCCATGCGTTGACTACAGGGACCTTAATAACATCACTGTTAAAAACTGCTACCCCTTGCCTCTCATTCCTGAACTTTTGGAGAGACTTCGCTCAGCTAAAATATTTACGAAGCTTGATCTACGGGGGGCATATAATCTGATTCGCATAAGACCAAATGATGAATGGAAAACAGCTTTCAGAACCAGGTACGGGCATTACGAATATCTAGTAATGCCATTTGGGCTTTGTAATGCCCCTGCAACTTTCCAGCATCTTATCAATGATGTACTACGAGATCTCCTGGATCAGTTTGTTGTGGCATATTTGGATGATATCCTAATATTTTCTGATAATCTTGAAAACCACAGAAAACAGGTCCATATAGTTCTGGAGCGCCTTCGTACCCACCACCTATATATTAAACTGGAAAAATGTGAGTTTGAACAAACAGAAATTCAATTCTTGGGGTATGTAATAACTCCTAAAGGTTTAAGTATGGACGCAAGTAAAATTAAAGCACGCAAGTAAAATTAAAGCTGGGCTGGACTGGCAAGAATGAAAAAGATATTCAGAGATTTGTGGGGTTTGCCAATTTTGACAGGCTTTTCATTAAGAATTTATCTGCCGTTATTACACCGATCACTGAACTTACACATTAAAGGGACTCCTTTTCAGTGGTCCGATAAGGCTGATACTGCGTTATCCCGATTAAAGACTCTGTTTACATCTGCCCCCGTCCTGGTACATCCTCAGCCAGAATTACCATTTATTGTGGAAGTTGATGCTTCTGATTCAGCTGTTGGTGCTATACTGTCTCAAAGGACTGGACCTAAGATGCTGTTACATCCGTGTGCCTTCTATTCCCGCCTGATGGTGCCAGCAGAAAGAAACTATGACATAGGGAATAAAGAACTATTGGCTATGAAAGCTGCCTTCAGCGAATGGAGACATCTCTTGGAAGGAGCTACCCATCCAATTACTGTCCTCACAGATCACAAAAATCTGGAATGTATTCGATCAGCTAAGAGACTGTCAGCCAGACAAGCATGCTGGTCCCTATTCTTCTCGAGGTTTAATTTTTTGGTTACATACCGTCCTGGCTCCAAGAATGGTAAGGCGGATGCCTTGTCTAGAATAGCGGACCCCCTCCTTACTACCGTAACCAAGACCACCATCTTGCCGGAGGATATATTTATTGGAGTTACATTTACTTCTGATCTGATGTCTCGCATTAAGAAGGGCTACGCTGAAGATCCAGTTCTTCGTGATCCTCCTCGTGATCTCCATATGACGATGCTTAATGGGTTTTGGATTTTTCAACAACGTTTGTTTGCTCCGAAGTCAGTGCGCCTGGACCTTTTACGTCTCTTACCGACTCAAAACCAGCAGGTCATCCAGGAATCCGAAAGACACAAGAGTTACTCGCCCGATCCTTTTGGTGGCCGAAGTATTATGAGGATGTTAAGAAGTATGTGTCCTCTTGTGATGTATGTGCCAGACATAAGACTCCTCGCTCATCCCCTGTTGGCTTGCTTCAGCCTCTTCCGATTCCTCATCGTCCCTGGGTATCTATATCTATGGACTTTATTGTGGAACTACCTCCCTCTAAGGAACAAACTACCATTCTTGTTGTTGTGGACAGGTTAACTAAGATGGGTCATTTCATACCAGCTCGCGGTCTCCCTTCAGCTAAACAGACGGCTGACCTGGTTATTCGGGAAATATTTTGCTTGCATGGAGTTCCTGATGAAGTAGTTTCTGACAGGAGAGTGCATTTTACATCTCGTGTTTGGAAACATTTTTGCTCTAATCTAGGTATGAATGTAAATCTGTTGTCAGCTTTTCATCCACAAAGTAATGGACAGACTGAGCGAACCAACCAGACTTTAGAGCAATATTTGCGGTGCTATATTAGTTACCTGCAGGATGACTGGCTGGATTTTCTACCCACGGCGCAGTTTGCCTATAACAATGCCCAACACTGCTCCACTTCTCTGAGCCCATTTTTTGCCATGGTTACCATCCAACCTTTCTAGTGAGTCTCCCAATTACTACTTCCATTCCTGCAGTCACTGATCGGCTAACCACCTTACGAGATTCCCAAGACCTGTTGAAGGAGACTCTTTCGGAGGCTCAATGTTACAAGAGAGCTGCTGATAGGCATAGAACGGAGGCCCCAGTTTATCATGTTGGTGACAAGGTTTGGCTGTCAACAAGGAATCTTAAGCTTAGGGTTCCTTCTCATAAATTGGGTCAGAGGTTCATGGGACCTTTTGAGATCATCGCTCAGATCAATGCTGTCACTTTTCGTTTGCAACTTCCAGATTCCATGAGAATACATCCGGTGTTTCACGTTGCACTGCTGAAACCTTTCCATGACAACACTTTCCCTGGCCGAGCCCTGCCTGCCCCACCTCCAGTCCTCGGGGATGGTGAGGATGAATAGGAGGTGGAGAAAATTCTGGACTCCAGGATCTTCTGCAACAAGCTTCAGTATCTGTTTATTTGGAAAGGCTATGGTGAGGAGGATAGTTTGTGGGAACCAGTGGACAATATTCACGCTCCTGATCTTCTTCGGTCTTTTCATGTGCAGTACCCTGTTAAACCGGGTAATAGGGCATCCAGAGGCTGCACCTATAGAGGCGGGGGTAATGTGAGGAATTGACTCTGCTGGGTTTTGAACCCTGGTCCCCAGGCCGCTGAACCTCTTCCCTACCACT
Organism: Discoglossus pictus; assembly: GCA_027410445.1. Classification (NCBI taxonomy): domain Eukaryota; kingdom Metazoa; phylum Chordata; class Amphibia; order Anura; family Alytidae; genus Discoglossus; species Discoglossus pictus. The sequence continues at coordinate 44,039,925 of CM050167.1, read as the reverse complement.
GTGCCAGCCTGCCTTTGTGAATTTCCTTGAGATCTGATAAACCTTGACTCTGCTAGCAATAGTATCAGTGACTAGTCTCTTCAGCTGTGTCTGGTCAGGTGTCTGGTCTTTGGCCTATATAAGGCACTTCCTGTCTATGTACCTTGCCAGATTATTGTGGTTCCTGTTCCCTTAAATAAAGCTTGTTCCTGTTTTATCTAAGTGTAGCGGATGGCACTGGGCTGTCCTGCAATTTACTGTGAATAAGCTTCATTCGCATAACTGTATGTTGTACTTGTGTTAAAAGAAATGTATGTTGGTTTATGCTCTGCAGAATATTAGCCAGACTATGGCAGACCTAGGCTAATAGATAATCCTGTTACAGATAAGGAGGTCTATTCATTCTCAAACATAAGAACAAAGAAGGATTATCTAATCATTGTCTGATTATATCAAGTTGCCTCAGGGAGGTGTGACTCACCTATTGTCCCTAAATGTGTATTGTATGGCCAACTATGGAGAATATGTGAAATGTCTGTGTGTTATGTGTAAAAGATACTTTTACTAACTTTTGAACCCCTGGTCTGATTCATGCCATATTTTAATATGTTGTTCCCCTGGGGGAGAGCTATTGAACGGTGCTGGACTTAAAGGTGTACCCCCTGTTTTTGGGGTACATCCAGAATGTGGTTAAAATTGGGTCTGTTTTAATTGTGTTACCTGTTATCTGAGGGGAGGAGACGTGGGGGTTGAACCATGTATATAATTGGCTGTGATAAGTATGTGGGTGTAGCCCTTCAGAGGGCACCATGGCATAAAAGGAGATTCCCTGTCATTAAAGATATAGTTCTGCTCCTGAAACTGTGTGTCGTCCAGTTATTGGGATTACGGTTGGGATATTGCTATTGTTTTACCTGTTGGAAACCTTGCCTGTGGATTTACCATTTACTTGTTCCTGAGCCTCACTGGGAATATAAGCGGAGATAACCTGGGGAATATTGCCTCTCCGCTACAATCTACAAGTTGCTGAATTGGATCATTGCTGACCAAGGCTGCTGGTCTCCAAAACCTTGTGATTCCTATATCATTACAGCGTGTGTGTGTTTTCTGTGGCTCTATCTCTTTGTATGTCAATTATTTTTTGTTCCTCTTGTGTGAGAGGTCCTTTGTGCCTGCCTTGTTATGGATGCTAATGAGATGTAAGCATTAATGGCTGAGTTCAGGGATAGGGCCTTAAGCCAGGGAGTCAGATGGGCGCAGAACAGGCTGGGATCACCCATGCTTTCTGCAGAGGGCCCTCAATACATTGCACAGGCCCAGCCTGTGGTGGCTAGTGGCCATGGGCAATACAAGAGTGATCAGTGGGTCAATGCCCCATCACAATAAGACAGAGCCATTAGACACCCGTCCACCAGATGGCAGGGCCAGGATTTCCAGGAGGGATATGGTTCAAGAGAGTCAGGAACCCATACCCCCCAGGCCGGAGAGGGCAGGGCCCATGGGCGGTGAGGGCGAGGGTCTAGAACTACGGCCACCGCCAGTCACTTTGCCAAGGGGTCACGCCTGTGACCAATGTCAAAGAACACCCCTTTACCGCCCCATAAGGGGGGCGCAAGGTGTAATATTAAAGCCGAGAGCTCTAAAAAAGCTCCTACAGCCCCCCATTATGCCGATTCTATGGTTCTCAAACTAACAGAGCTTCTGGTGCTTTACAGGGATGACGCAGCAACAGTGCGGATGGGCATGGCCTCGACACGTGCTAAGAGGAGCAGAGTCGTTAAAGAAATGAACAGCCAAGTGATAATTGACAACATGCCTGTGACGGCCAAAGAACAGGCAGTCGCACCCCGCTAGTGCTAGGAAGACGGCAAGCAGGTACAGTCCGTTACTTTAATCCTGCATGCCATCAAGGCGACAAAGGGCTGAGACTGGAGACATTAACGGTTAGGCCACAGCAAAGGGCGGCTAGTAACGACTTGCAGGTAGACTGTACACCAGCTAGAAAAGTCTCAGATCACCATGGACAAGGTTTGCCAGAACCAGCAGTGCCTGCTTACTCTTGCTGCGCAGGGACAGGTGACCATGACCAGTCCTCAGGGGAGCAGCAGACGTTTGGGCACCTGTGAGCAGGCAACGGAGGGCTAGCGACTGTTCCTCTTGCTTTCCTGGGTCCAGGCGTAGATCAAGATTGAGAAGCAGGAGGTCCTGCCGATGCAGTTGCACCTGCACGGGTTCGGAGAGAGGATGGCCTGCGTTTTGGGCAAACGACATCCCGAACAGTTTTCGGGAATATTCGTCTATCTAGATGAAATTCGTAATGCTTATAGAACTTATGGGGGCACTGCATGGTGGCAGTACGACGAGGAATTTCGCCAGTACATTGAGTCCAGGCTAACAATGGCCTGGAGTGACAAAGCGGTGGCGTACTGGCTAAATATAATGAACCCCATGCGAGTCATGCAGCCCTTTCGGAGTGTGGCCGGTGGAGCCAAGGGCCTCAGTCCGCATTTTCACCAGGTCTCAAGACTTGTTACGCCTACAACAAAGGTGTATGTAAGTGGGTGCCCAATTGCAGGTTCAAGCATGCTTGTTCCAACTGCGGCGGAGAACACCTCCTTTGCTAGATGCTGTAGACCCAAGAATGGAGGCAGGTCAGGCGAGCCCTCTTCGACAGGGCAGGACTCGCATACGCCTTCCCCCAATGCTACCGTTGCTAAAATGCTACGGGAGATTGCCGCGTAATGAGGATGTGGCTGACCTCTTGGAAAAGGGTTTCCGGGAAGGTTTCTGCTTCCGGTGTGACTCGGAGCTCCGGGGTTCCAGGTCAGCGAATTTGCACTCCATCTACGAATTTCCGGGGGTGGTGGTGAACAAAATGCAAATGGAGATTTACCTGGGCAGAATGGAGGGTCCGTTCGTGGTTCCCCCAATACAGGAATTGGCCATCTCCCCCCTCGGCATCGTCCCAATGAAGGAAAAAGGCAAGTTCAGGTTGATTCAGCACCTGGTCGGTCAACTATTGTATTGCAAAAGAACGGTCTGCCGTTTATTATGCATTGTTCGATCGGGCTGCTGAAATGTTTCAAAACGCTGGGGTAGGAGCGCTTTTGGCTAAGGTGGACATCGAAGCAGCGTTTAGGTTGTTGTTGGTCCATCCTTCGAGCCACCGGCTCTTGGGTTGTTTCATCGACGGTAGTTACTTTGTCGACCTGTGCTTGCCGATGGGGTGCTCCATATTGTGTGCCTATTTTGAAGCATTTAGCACCTTCCTCCAATGGGTAGCGTGCTCGGAGGTGGGGTATAGGAGTATCACACATTACCTGGACGATTTTTTATTCATCGGTCTGGCGTTTCAAGATACGTGTGGGTTACTTCTGCAGGTGTTCACCAGAATGTGCCAAGATTTTGGAGCGCCGTTGGCCTATAATAAGACGGAGGGCCCTATGACAAAGTTGACATTCTTGGGGATTCAGATCGATTCCAGTAAAGTGTTATACAGTCGCCCCCAAGAAAGGGTGTACGACATGCAAGCGGAGTTCGGCGCCCTGGAAGCGGCCAGGAGGGTGTTTCTACAGCAGTTACAATCCATAATAGTGAAGTTGAACTTCACCTGCATAGTTATCCCCATGGGGAGGATCTTTTGCAGGCGGATGTCTATGGCAGAGGAAAGCTATGGCAAGTCTGGAGAAGCTAGTACAAAGTAAAGATATTACATTATCAGCAAAGTTCAGCATTGTTAGAACTATGGTGTTCCCAGTAGTAACATACGGATTTGAGAGCTGGACCATAAAGAAGGCTGAGCGCCGTAGAATTTATATTTTTGAACTGTGGTTTTGAACTGCTTAGAGTCCCTTGGACTGCAAGAAGATCCAACAAATCAGTACTTCAGGAAATCAAGACAAACTTACTCATGGCACCTAGCTAGAGAAGGTAGAGGCACCCCTAGGCGTCTGCCTTGTTCACCTAGTTATAAATTTGGCCATGCATGTAGTTAGATGACTCAGTTTTCATTTTCCCCAGTATAAAAAGACCACTTGGGGGGAATTAGAGATATACAAAGATTGGATAGGTGTGAAGGTACACCTGGGGTTCACAGAGGGAGAAGGTCATATCCAAACCACACCTAGCTACATAACATAACTGCTGATATTCACAATTTATTTAATTTTGGCAAATATACTTTAGATATAATCAACCAACACATTTGGATTATTGTGCTTTAGATACAAATCAGCCTCTTCTTGAATTCTATGGGCCCTATTAACTTTGCCGATTTGGAGTTCCAGAATCCCGTAAAGGAGCCCTCAAAAGTTACGGCTATTAAATTGGCCTCTTTTAGCTACCCGCAAACAATCTGTGGGTTACAGGTGGAAAAACCCTATGGTCTGTCAAAATCTGAACTCCGACCCAGCTAAGCCTTTGATCTTTCAATCCCGTAAACGTTACAAATCGCAAATCGCTATTAAATTGACACAGAGCAAAGAGGGATACATCCAAAATTCCTACGGTACTAGAGAGGACCCACAAGTAGGTTAAACTCCAGTCCGTAGCACTGTAAAAGCAAATATAAACACACTACTGTATTTTAAATCATAGGGAAAGCGATGAAAGGTAATAAAATTAATAGCATAACATTCTCAAGCTCGCAAATATGCAATAAATCATTTTTTTCAAGTTTAATTTCTGTGTTATATCGATCCCGGCAATCAATGTGTTAATACATATAATAGAACTCGCATGACCTAGAATATTATAATTATTTGATTTTTTCGTATTGCATTATTTCTGGAATGCGGGTCCAATCGCAACTCGGACTTCAAAACCGTAAGTGATTGAAATTTAACCTCCATTTTTTAGTGACGTAATGATGACGGTCTATTTTACTATTGGATCCGTCTAAACCCGTAACTACGGGTTGGAATAATTTATCATGTTCACGCACCGGAAATGCTACGTGCCGAAGCATGGTTTAAGGACTTGAATTCCGGCCATGTCCTTAAAGGCTTTTCTAATTTAATCGCTCTGTAACGCAAGCAAATTTAAATAGGGCCCTACGTTCACCAAATTATTAATTTAAATCAGGTTTTTACAAAGATTACATTGAAGAATTATATTGCCACCACACTTACTTTTACCTCTGCATTCACGCTTAAAATGAATTATTTAATAATATTATTATTCTTTATTTATAAAATGAATTATACAAAAACAAAACTGTACTAAAAAAAAGGCTAAAATAAGGTCCTAGTCAAAAGTCAGCATATAACTGCCCTCCCCATACACAAATAAAACACCCTTCCATTCATTATTTTCTTGTATTTTCATCACACATTTCAAACAAAAATTAAAATCAATAAACCTGCTCCTTTCCATCTTGTCACTGACAGAAAATGAATCCACGTTATTGATTGGCTTAATAAGTCAGGTGATGATTACAACCAATTAGAACCCGCTCTTTTAGCACAGCGCAATGTTAAAACATTCAAGGTTCTGATTGGCTCTATTTATCTTGTGACTTATCGGACCAATCAGGGAGTTGTGTTCTAATACAAGTTTGCCAGGAGGAGAATGTGCTGGTTTGGGGGTATTAGAACAAAAGATGTGGTAGTGAGAAAGTCAGCCCTATAATTTCCTCTTTGCCATACATACAATGCATAAAGTTCTCCTTACCATAATTTAACACGTGCATGATAAAGTTACCAAATCCCATGTTGTTGGGACCATTCCTGTTGACTGGCCGCAAGCAGTGGCGTCCATCGGCCACTAGGTGGCGCGGCCTCTTAGTGAATTTCTTAGGGTTTAGGGTTAGGTGTTGGGGGTAGGTGTTAGAGGTAGGAGTTTGGTGTTAGGGGTAGGGGTTAGGTGTTAGGGTACTGGCAGATTATACATTTTACACTGACAAGAAATTCACTGACATCCTAGTGTGCGGCCAGTTAACAGGAAAGATCCAGTTGTTGTTTAGTCGTTTGGTCGTGTCTGACTCTCCGTGACCGGAGTACCCCAAGCACATCTTGTATATGGTTTTGCTTATCCATGATGTTTCATGACAAAAATTATCAGGTGTGAGTGAGCTTCTTTCCCCACACCTTTTTCTTTTTAATATTCTGGAGCATCTCAGTGATCAGGTCTTGACCTCTGATTGTATGGTATACTTATTGTTGTTTAGCCATTCAGTCGTGACCGACTCTCCGTGACTCTATGGACTGCAGGACCTCAGACACATCTTGTGTCTGGTTGTGCTTATCAATAAGATTTTCTTGGCAATGATACTGGAGTGAGTTCCTTTTCCAGTGGACTGTGATTTGTCTGACCTCTCTGCCATGACTTGTCCATCTTAGGTGACCCTACCTGGTATAGGTCACAAGCTCCTTCACCACAACCAGGTAGCAATTCAGAAGGGGATGGTATAGTTATATTGAACACTATATACAAGATCACCCTCAACGGGGCCAAATAGGAATCCGTGCCATCTATATGAGGTTGGACTTTTGGTTTTTGTTCTTTGTGTATGGGACTGATTTTGCACCTCACATGACAGTTACTACACTAAGTACCAAGTACTAGTAATCGGTTTCATTTTTCTTTATCCCGAGCACTGCAGTATTTCCTACTGACCTAAGCTAGGTCCAGTTTTGCATTGTTTGGATACTTTTCTTTTATAATAAACTTTTTTGACTGTTGATAGATTTTGCTTAAAGAAATCATACTGGAAATGTTTTCCGATTTATACCCTAGTTTGTTTAATAATTAAATCATGTATAACAATAGTATGTTTATATGGCCCTATAATATTATGTCAGGAAATAATAGTTGCAGTGGCGGAGCTAGAGAATAGAGGGCCCTGGTGCAAAAAAAAATGTGGGCCCCCCTTCCATGTTTTTTTTGCACTCGATCCCTCCTTGGTAGCAACTCATTCCGTGCCCCTCCCATAACAGCTCCCCTTTCTAAGATTGTTTTCCATAACAGTGCTCCTCCTCAAGACCCTTTACCATAGCTGCTCCCCACCAAAGCCCCTTTCCCTAGCTGCTCCCCTTCTCTTACCTCCTCCCTGCACGATGCTCCACTGCCTGCAGTACAGCTCCAGAACGTGCGCAATGCAATTTCCAGTGACACCCTCTACAGGGTAAGGGGGCTGGTGTAAAGAGGGACATAGCACCCAGTCCTTGTCAGTATCCATTCCCACACAGCATCCCTATGTCATTTGCTCCCCCTCACAGAACCTTTCCCACTTGTACTTTGCTGTCACTTTGCAACCCCCACTGTCTTACTTCTTTTCTGATACACTCTTGATATACCTCTTGAAACTTTAGTAGAAATGCTCTTTTTTTTAAAGAAAAAAAAATACACAGCACTGGGCCCCCCAGGGGGGGCCTGGTTCATTGCACCACCTTCACCACTGGTAGTTCCACCCCTGATTAGTTTCATGCTTCTAATAGCACAGTCCTTCTTTTAAGTGAAAATGAATCTGCTCCACATAGTCTCCTTTGAAACTCAGTTCCACATTTTAAGATAGAGCGTGTAATTTCCATAATATACATGTCCCTCTCTGGCCATTTGAAATTTTGTGAGTTATGTCATTTAGATCTTGTTATGTCACATTCATTCAGGAATTAGACAGGGCCCAACACAGCAAAATAAGATTCTTGAAATACTACCCTAGGGTTAGACTCTGATGCATATGCATTCAAAAGGATTCTATTCTTAGGGGTGCTTGTTTGTCCCTTCTATAATTAAAATGTAAGTAAAATATGTGAATGCAAGTCTTTGAAGCATCTCAAGAATGTTGTTTCTTTGTTTAGGGTATATTCTCTGGTCCTGAGTGTAAGTACTCTAATGGTTTTTCCAATGTACTGCTGCTCATGAACATACTCAAACTGTTATACTACACCTTTATTTTGACAATTGATAACGTCTTTAATACCAGAGGATTGACCAGCGCATCTACAGGTGATCTCTTCCTTTTGTTCTTCATACCTAGCCACGTTCCAGCTATAACATGGATAGTTAACTTTCATTTCTTATCTTCAAACACCTTTGTTTTTGGAATGCATTATTTCACCTTCTTAGTTGTTAAATGCATATGTACGTTTCCTGGATTATGAATGCATCTGATAGAGGAAAATCAGTAGAGCATGAAAAAAATATAAAAATAAACATTAATAAACTCACTGCTTGCTAAATCTTGAGTTTGCATGCAGCAGCTTTTTCCCTGCTAAAATTTAAATAAAATTCATCATTTGTGTTGGCCAATCACAGGCAGCTAATACATTTTAGTACAATGTAACAATCAATGATGGCAATGATGTAGAAGGAAGTAGGAGGAGTCAGAGACTGATCTGTAGATCTGTGCATTGTGCTGCTGCTGGCTAGAAGGTTAGTAAAGGATTAAAATCTGTACCCAAATGCAGTGTTTCTATTGGGAGGGTCACTGTGCCTATGAAAGCAGCTCTGAGGCGTGGAAAACAAGTTTTATTTTAAATAAAATACATGTATGTGTATAGAATGACTCAATGTAATGTGTGTGTCTGATATAAGCAGCATGTGTTCGATTAGAAAAAGGGAAAAACAGGGAAACGTAGATAAACCTTTAATCACTGAATTATAGAGCTGTGCATCAGTATGACCCTTTTTAGTGGAAATTGGTAAAGGACAAGTTCAGTAACATGCTTAAAAGCTCAATCAAAACACACTTGAACTATTGAAGTATTATTTTTTTAGTCCATTTTTATGTTATGCTTAGGTTAATTCATAAACATATGAATATATTTTACTAGTATCTTGGGTTTAAAATTGTAAGGCAGATAATGCTGTTTACCACACATTGTTTGGGTCCAGATAGGGTTAAATAGGACTGGATAGGGTTATTGTGTCCAGTTAGGGTTAAATTGGACTAGAAGGTGTTAAAATAGGACTAATTTAGATTTATTAGTTTATTGGGGTGGCTAATAATGTAGTGTAGGGTAGTGCTTAGACTTAGTGTCATGAGGGTCCTGGAGAGACTGATGGGGTTAGTTAGGGGCTCATTGGTGTCTGTTTAGACCCCCATTAGTGATGGGTTAATTAGAGGCTCATGGCGTTCTTTATAGACCCCATGAGGGAGAGCGTTAATTTTAATTGTAGCATGGGTCCTTTAATGACCCACAGCGGGAAATTTGACATTTTTAAATGCTGCAAGGGTCCCGATCAGGAACCCACAGCAAGGGTTCATGTGGGGACCCCGCAGCATGGCAGGGTTAATGTGAGTTGCAACGGCCGTACTTACAGAATGGGATTAACCATTTATGTGCTGCAGGCCACGGTGGGGAATTTGAGATGTTTATATGATGTAGGGGTCCCGATTGGGACTCCTGCAGCAAGGGGTTAACGTGGGTACCCTCCAGGATCCCACAGCATAGAGGGGTTAATGTTAGCTGCCTCAGAGGTACTTACTGTATCCCTGCGGCATAGGGTTAACAACGTGTCGGCCACGGGCCCTTTAAGGACCTGCGGCGGGAAGTTTGAAATTTTAAATGCTGCAGGGGTCCCGATTGGGATCCCTGCAGCTAGGGTTAATGTGGGGACCCTCCGGGGGTCCCGATAAGGACCCCACAGCATGGCGGGCTTAATGGTAGTTGCCAGGGCGGTAATTACAGTACACCCACCGCATGGGGTTAACCATTTATGTGCCGCAGGCCCTTTAAGGACCCACGGCGGGGAATTTGAGATGTTTAAATGCTGTAGGGACCCCTGCAGCAAGGGGTTAATGTGGGCACCCTGCAGGGATCCCGATCAGGACCACTGCATCATGGGGTTAATGTGGGAAACCTGCAGAGGTCCTGATTTCCCCCCCCCCCCCCCAGAGTAGAGTTGAATTATCCACCCCAGATTTTTTTGGTTCCAATGCCAATGTACTTGAGCATATGTAGACACAAACTCTGTTCAGTCCTAACAAACTCTTCAAGTTTTTTTACATGGGATAGCATCACCTGACAATGCAGGATAGGTTTATCATTAAATACAGTGTTACTTCTATGACACCTGCTGGTTCTAGGCGATCATAACGATCTTTGCTCTGTCCTACAAGTCTTGTATAGTTACTGCTTTATTTACTGCAAGGTTGTGTCACTGCCATCTACAGGAACATGAACATTGGAGAAGGAAATAACATGACCTGGCTGTTTAGTCACCATAGTTTATTAGTACATATTTTCACATGTATATATTTATTTTTGTATTTTAAATATTAAATTAAATGTAAATCTAAACATATAAGATAGTTGTACCTTTGCTTTTGAGACTAAATTGGCATTGGACTGTGTTTATACCCAGGATTTACCTATTTGACTCAAAAATAGTTTGCTGGAGTGCCAGAAACACACATTTACAAAGATACAATAAAAACAGACACGCTCACTCTACATATATTGCTATTTACTATTAGCGCTTTATGTTATTATTCATAGTTCAGTTCTAATAAACACATGCACTATCTGGAATATTGATCGCATTGGAAGCAGGTGAAATCAAAATTGATTTTTTATTAAGGAAACATCATAAAACATTGTTAATCTAGAAGGGCAACCAAAATCAATAATGTAACTCTTCCTAATACTGAAAGGCATAAATATGCTAATCCAGTCACAAAGCCAAGAAAAGAAGTAGACTGCAGTGAAATGAAAATTATTAATGATTTGTTTGGAATAACACCTATTGCTAATGTACTATATGATAAATAACATCCTATTGACTAGTAATTTGGTAAACTGTGAGAATCAGTAAATTGCCCGAAATACATGAGTGATTAGCATGGTGTATTCAAATAGCTTCATATGTTACGTAAAGTTTTTAAGAGCACAAATTAAAGGGCCAGTTAATTTAGTACAACTTGAAGCACAAAAGTATTTCAACATGTTTTTATAAGTACTTTACTGTGGTACTTCTAAAAACATGTTAAAATACTTATTGAATTTTTGAAATAGGTGCCTTTTTCACAGAAAAAATCATAAATGAAGTGTCTGTTTACATGAGACTCTGGCAAGTCCCCCAGGCAGACTGACAGCAAGAGCTCTGTGCAGAGAGCAGAAGCAGAAATTCATCTGTGCAGGGAACTCCTAAAGCTGTTATTAAAAAAGAAAAAGCAATAGATCATTTTACCATAGAATTGTGTACTCTTTCACACCATAAAGAGGACATATAGTGAGGTAAATGGCCCTTTAACTTTAGGCAGCAGTGGGCAGTATGAAACATAATAGTTAATTTATAAAGCACATTATGTATAGATAATCTCACGGTTCCATATCGAAGCATTATAAAAATCACAAAAAATCTATTTTTTTTCTTGGTTACTACTAAAAGATGGTATTTAAAAATGTCTAACTGTGGTTTCTTTGATTTCTACTTTTTATAGTGTGGGTTTCAGTGCTGAATAAATTGTCTTGAATGTATCCATATTCTGGGAGTTTGTCCAAAAACAGATTATTATTTTTTTTACATAAGAACCATAGATCCATCTAATCTTCACATTCTACATGATTTGCTAAATAATCTGTAATTGCCTTGCATATATTACAGCCATTACTTGGACATTTCCAAAGGATGGCCATTCCACTTTTTCTATGACTCTTTCCGTAAATTCACACCCCAAAATCTTTTCTCCAAATAGGCTTTACATTTTCTCATCTGGAGACACGGCCCACCTCCCAACTTTTTGGCACACTAGACGTCCGTGACATCATGTGCGTGCCGACAACTGCGCGCACCCACACCAGCGCGCCCGCTACAGAACTGAGGAGAGAGGGTGAGTACTGGGGGAGAGAGACCTGGGGTTAGAGGGTGAGTACTATGGGGAGAGACAGAATGGGTAGTGTGGAGAGAGGGCGAGTACTGAGGGAAGGAGGGAGAGCTGAGGAGAGAGGGTGAGTACTGAGGGAAGGAGGGAGAGCTGAGGAGAGAGGGTGAGTACTGAGGGAAGGAGGGAGAGCTGGGGAGAGAGGGTGAGTACTGAGGGAAGGAGGGAGAGCTGGGGAGAGAGGGTGAGTACCGGAGGGATAAAGGTTGAGTACCGGGGAGGGTGAAATGGGGAGAGGGTGAGTACTGGGGACGACAGGGTGAGTACTAAGGAGGGTGAATACTGGGGGGAAAGAGGGTGAATGGGGGGGGTGAGTACTTGGGGAGAGGGTGATTATTCAGGGTTGGAGAGCTGGAGAAGGAGGGAGAGGAGAGGGTGAGTGCAGAGTGCTGTACTGCCACGCTGGTGTGGGTGCGCGCATTTGTCAGCCTTTTGTCTCGCGTGCCCAAAAGTCGTGCTACCGGCATATTACCTTCAAATACTGATAGCCATCCCCTTTGAAATTTAGAACATTTTTAACAGGGTGCATTTGGTTCAGCGCTGGTTTGAATAGAGTACATTTTAAGTGCAGATACATTTGTCAGTGATCTATCTACTGTATAAGTGTGACTAATGGTAAAGACATATTTCAAGGCTCTTCTTATAACTCTTTGTCCTTGAGGACCAGCAGATAATGTGTCAGAGACTAATATCAGTTTCAGGACTGGTTGTTGGGAAGCACAGTTCTATCCCACAACTTCTTATGTTAGCACGCAGAAAGTAATATAGATGTATAAGCCGTACTTACCTGCCATTATCTCTATGTTCTGTGCAGAGCCAGATATTTCATGTATGTTGCAAACAACTTTTTAAATGGTTTATGTCATTTTTTTTTAGTTAAATCCTTTGGGATCTTTCCTGTTGGCTGTCTGCACGCACGCAGTGGCGGCCATCGGCCACTAGGTTCGCACGGCCGAGATGTCAGTGCATTTCTTGGCAGTGTAAAGTATATAATCTGCCAGTACCCTAACCCGAACACCTAATACCTAACCCTAACACTTAACCTATCCCTAACACCTAATTCTAAGAAACTCATTGAAAAAGCGTCGGCACCAATTAATGGTCGATGGCAGTCACTGCTTGCAGCCAGCCAATAGGAAAGGTCCATAATTTGTTGTAATGTTTAAAAACACATTAGGAGTTCTGTATTCTTTTAAATACTAAACTTAAACATGCACCTATATAGGTCCGACTTTGAAAATAGATTATGAGCCTTGAGGATAGAAATTACTTAGTAGATAATGAAACTCCAGTGAGGAAACATTTCTGAATCAGTCAACAAGGTGTTCTTTAACAAATATAGACAGGTGTCACAAAAGATATTAATGCAAATGTAAAATGTTTTCAATTTCTTTGATGGGAATTAAATTGTCATTAGGATTAAAGAGGATTACAGCTGCAAGCGCTTCTTCTCGCAACAGGTTGATTGAATAATTAACTTCCTGTATAGGTGCAGATTATAAATGTGACTTAAATATTGGTGAAAGAGAATGTGAATCAGTACAGATATAATAATAATGATAATGCATTTGTTATAGAAAAAGTATGAAATTGTGCATTGAATAGAATGCCTAGTCACCAGGTAAAGTATGAAATGTTTACCATGTTGTATCTTACCTAGACTTTATCTTAAGTGCCTGACGAGCATCAATTAAAGTGTGAAATGCTTGTTGATAAGTATTTAGCATGCACACTCCATATAGTGCCGACGCGGAGGCTGCACAGGCTCCCTGGGTCAGCCCGCAGCGTCTCGTGACCCAGCGGAGCCTGTAAGGCACAACAGCCAATCAGGAGCGGCGGGGGGCGGGGCTTCCGCCGCATTCGCGCGCCGGGAGTTAGTTCGGCGCGGTCTCCGTGAGAAACGGACGGAGGTCTGAGAGGCTCCTGGTCTGAGGTTGAAAAGTGCAAGTAACAGTTTAATACTGAGATACCCCAGCTTAAAAGCATATAAGGGGCTGTGTGAGTGGGCTTTCGTATGTGTGTGTGTTTTTTCTGTGTTGTTTTTTCCTTGTGTCTCGCGGTCCGTTTTTGTCTGTCTTGGGGGGGGTCTTTTTTGTGCCTGGGGGTATGGATGTTCTATCTCTGGAGGCCTTATTGGCTGATGTTAGGGCCCGTGCCTTAAGCCAGGGGGTCAGGTGGGTGCAGGACAGGCTGGGTCCTCCCATGCCTTCTGCAGGAGACTCCCATTACATTGGACAGGCTCAGCATGCAGTTGCTGGAAGCCTAGCCAATATGGGGGATAGTGTCTCCTCCCCTTTTCAGTCAGAGCCATCAGACCACCGTCCAGTGGAGGACCAGGCCACGGGTGACAGGGGTAATGCGGGGCTGGTCAGCCAGGACCTTTTACCCCTTAGGCAGGAGAGTGCCGGGCCCACGGGCAGTGAGGGTGAGGGCCTAGTACCCCGGCCACCACCAGTCACTTTGCCTAAAGGGCTCCGGCCACGGCAAAGGTCAAAGAACACCCCGTTACCACCCCAAAAAGGGGGCGCAGGGGGTAAAAGTAAAGACAGGAGCCCTAAAAAAGTTCCTACAGACATAAAAAATGCAGACCATGCGGTCCCCTCTAGTCCCAATAGTAACAGCGCTTCTGGTGCTTTGCAGGGACGCAGCCGCGGCAAGAAGACGGACATGGGTACCACACGGGAGAGGAGAGACAGAGTGGTCAGAGAGATGATCAGCCAGGACAGCATGGTCATGATCGATGACATACCCGTAGCGGCGGCGGTGGCGAGGCCAGCGCGCCCCACCAGAGCTAGGAAGAACACAAACAGGTACAGCCCTCTGCTATTTACCCATACCCCTTTAAGACGACAGAGGACAGAGACTGAGGGCGTTACGGTTAGGCCACAGCAAAAAGTGACTAATCCTGACCCACAGGTAGACTTCGCAACGCCCCAGGTAGTCCCCAGGTTATTGGTGCGAAGTGCAGAGTCCGCGGCGCTAGCGCATTCCAGCCGCGCAAGCTTGGGTGACCAGGACCACTCCTCAGGGGAGGAGCAGGCGGTATGGGCACAGGCATGCAGGTCACGGAGAGCTAGTGACTGTTCCTCTTGCACCCACAGGTCCGAACGGCGATCCAGATCCAGGAGCAGGAGATCCTGCCGATGCAGCTGTGCCTGCGGATCAGAAAGAGGACGGAGCCCGCGGAGGGCCAGACGGTCTGAATCCCCAGGGCGTCAGGAAAGACGCAGGGACACCCCGTTGGCCGTATCTACTCCGAGGCTCCCAGAAGCAGGTGAGGCAGTTGGTGGAGTGGAGGAAGCTGATAAATGCATACTGCCATACACTAAAGGGGGATTTTTGGGGTCCCTTAAGGCCCTCTTAGCCACACATAACATTGCGGTTAGTGAGCAAGAAATGGGGACGTGGTTAGGTGGGCTAGCCAAAGGGGCCTGGGAAGAGCAGCCCAGTAATGTAGGCAATATAGAGCCAAGGGTGTTACCCCCCCCGGTCACCGTGGGTGGTACAGGGCCGCAGGCGAGCAATGTAGTAATCTCAGATGCAGCCATGAGACCGATAGTCTTATGCGCGCTGGACAGCTTGGGTGCACATCTGACCCAGGATGTCAAAGAAAAAATGTATAGGAGGGAGTTTGTTGATTTGTTCTCCCTGCTGCCCATGTCGAGGCAATTGGATACAAGTGAGAGGAGCACACGGGAGGGTTCTTACAGGAGGTTGCCTAGAACTTTCGACACGTGGCTTCAGGCGTTTTCTATCATGGCTTGCGTTCTATGCGAGCGCCACCCAGAACAATGCCCGGGCTGTTCGTGTACATAGATGAGATTCGAAACGCTCACAAGGTGTACTGGGGTATGGCGTGGTGGCGGTACGATGAAGAATTTCGCCAGTATCTGGCATCTAGGCCAGCCATGGCATGGAGCGATAAAGCGGTAGCGCATTGGCTTAATATTATGACACCCATGCGTGCCATGCCGCCCTTTCGGGCCGGAGGTGGTGGGGTCAAGAGTCCCACCGCCAACTCGGCCGCAGGTACCAAGTCCTGTTTTGCCTACAACGAAGGGGTATGTAAGTGGGCGCCCAACTGCAGGTTCAAGCACGTGTGCTCCAACTGTGGAGGAGAGCACCCTCTGGCCAGATGTGCTAGGCCAAAGGACAACAGGGCGGAGCCCGCTGCCAAAGGGCAAGACACCAATACGCCTCCCCGGCATGCTGCCATGGCTAAGGCGCTACGGTAGGTCGGCGGGTAATAGTGCGGCGGGCCGCCTCCTTGAATCGGGTTTCCAGGAGGGTTTTCGGATCCCGTGCACAACAGAGGTGCGCGGGTCCATGGCACCCAACTTACGTTCTGTGCGAGAATTTCCAGGGGTAGCGGAAGCTAAGGTTCTCAATGAGGTACAACTGGGAAGGATGGCTGGGCCATTCGTTTCCCCCCCCATTAGAAATCTTGTTGTTTCCCCCCTGGGCGTCGTTCCCAAGAAGGAAGCTGGAAAACTTAGATTGATCCAGCACCTGTCTTACCCGAGGGGCGGGTCAGTAAATGACGGCATTGCAAGAGAAGAATCTTCAGTGTCTTATGAATCGTTTGACCGGGCCACTGACATGGTCAGGGGGGCCGGCGCGGGCGCGCTCATGGCAAAAGTTGATATAGAAGCGGCCTTTAGACTATTACCGGTGCATCCAACGAGCCACAGGCTCCTAGGTTGCCGAGTTGATGGAAAGTATTTTATTGACCTTTGTTTACCTATGGGGTGCTCCATATCATGTGCATATTTCGAGGCGTTCAGCTCATTCTTGCAATGGGTTGCATGCAGAGAATCCGGGTACAGGAGCATAACTCATTACCTGGACGATTTTCTGTTCGTGGGTCCAGCTGGGCAGGACATCTGTCGGTTTATGTTGGAAGTATTCACAAAAATCTGTAGGGATTTTGGGGTGCCACTGGCACATAACAAAACTGAGGGCCCCACGCAAAGATTGACTTTCCTTGGGATACAGATAGATTCCAAGACAATGGCATGTAGTCTCCCCGTGGAGAAAGTAGTAGACATGAGAGAGGAACTTAGTGCGCTAGGGCATGCGCGTAGGATTACTCTTCGGCGGTTGCAGTCCATCATAGGAAAGTTAAACTTTGCTTGTAGGATTATCCCCATGGGAAGGGTATTTTGTAGGAGATTGTCGCTTGCTACGGTGGGCATTAGTAAACCTCATCATTTCATAAAAGTGTCACAGGCCATGCGGGACGACGCGCGGGTATGGTCGGTATTTCTGGCTGAGTTCAATGGTTCTGAGATCATCCAGAAAAGGCGTACTAATAGCATTGACCTAAAGCTTTTTACCAGCGTGGGAGTGGGTTGCGGCGCCTTTTTTCAAGGAAAATGGTGCGCCGCACCATGGCCGGGTGAATGGGAGGTGGCAGGTCTCACAAA
Organism: Discoglossus pictus; assembly: GCA_027410445.1. Classification (NCBI taxonomy): domain Eukaryota; kingdom Metazoa; phylum Chordata; class Amphibia; order Anura; family Alytidae; genus Discoglossus; species Discoglossus pictus. Next base: position 44,022,693 of record CM050167.1, on the reverse strand, counting down.
GAACCTGACATTCCTCGAACTTTTTCCCATGGTAGTAGCTGTACACTTATGGGGTTCAGAGTTCAGGGACCAGCGTGTTCTGTTCCATACGGAGAGTAAAGGGGTTGTTCAAGCAGTGAACAGCCTCACGGCAGCATCCGTGCCAGTAGTGAGACTACTTCGGCACTTGGTGCTGTGTTGCCTGCGCCAGAACATATGGTTTCAAGCGAGGCAAGTAGCTGAAGTGGAGAATGGCATTGTTGACGCCCTTTCTCGGTTTCAGGAGGAGCGATTCAGGGCTCTGGCCCCCCGGGCCAACATGCTGGGGGAGGCCATTCCCGAGGAGATTTGGGAGCTTGGAGCAGCCAGGTGACGAGACTCGTTAGACAGTCTGTCGCCCCGGCAACGTGGGCAGCGTATAGACGCGTATGGGCCAAATGGAACGACTTGGTAAAAGTGGCAGGGGGGTCCACATCAGAGGATAAGACCCTAGGGATACTGCTATGGTTTCTGCTGCGGTGTGCTGAGCAAGGCGAAAAGAAAGCAGTAATAAATAGACAGGTCACTGCCCTGGCTTTTATGTTTAAGCTGGCGGGGCAGAAGGACCTTACAAAGGAATTTATAGTGCGCAAGGTGGTGCGCGGCATGTTTAACGGGGATCGCAGGCCAGACACTAGGCGGCCGATCACCTTCGCATTGTTACTGCGGATGGCGCAGGTGTTGGAAGTTAAATGTAGGACCCCTTTTGAATCTCTGCTTTTCCGTACTGCTTTTTCCCTGGCGTTCTTCGGAGCATTCCGAATAGGGGAGTTAGTTGCGAGCAGCAGACACGGTTCAGGGGGCCTCCAGGTGGTGGATACCTGCCTCAGGGAAGGCATGGTGGTGATATGGCTCCGGAGGTCTAAGACCGACCAGCAGGGAAAAGGAAAGGAGGTGGTGTTACACCAAGTAGGCACTGAGTGTTGTCCCTACGGGTGTATGGTGGAGTACCTTGGTAAGCGACCGGTGGGACGGTGTTCGCTTTTGGTTCATGCCGATGGGACGGCGTTATCCCGGTATCAGTTTGAAAGGATGCTAAAAGTTGCACTACACAGCCTGGGCATAAAGGGGTCGGATTTCGGAACACACTCGTTCAGAATAGGGGCTGCAACAGAAGCAGCTAGATTAGGCTTACCCGATGCGGCAGTCAAACGTATTGGTAGATGGGAATCAGAACGTTTTCGGTCTTACGTAAGACCCAGGGCTGTAATCTAACGTCTGTTGTTTTTGCTTCCAGGCGGCCAGAAGCAACTGTGGATCGTGGGCCACTCGTACGTGTACTGGGCCCACAGGTTGGCTGCAGTTATCGAAGGAAGGACACAACTGGGTTTTCCCGTTACGGACTTACACGTGCGGTGGTTCGGGGTTCGGGGCCTTCGGTGGGCCCAATTGGATGAATTGTTGAACACCTGCAGTCAGCGGTATGGTCAACCCACAATAATTATAATACATGCCGGTGGTAATGATTTAGGGGCAGTGCCCATGCGCAGAATGCTGAAGGTGATGAAAAGAGACATGGAGAGCTGGACCAAGAAGTTCCCGGGGACATTCCTGATATGGTCTGAGATGATAAAGAGAAGATCTTGGCGAAATGTGCGTGACCCCGTCGGGCTAGATAAGGCGAGGCAGAAGATTAACCAGCAGCTGTCTAGTTTTATTCGCAAGCTAGGTTTTATCGCCATCAGATATAAAGAATTCGAGCCGGCCGGTGCGGATGATTTTTTCAGTCCGGATAAGGTTCATCTTACCGAGATGGGGCTGGAGTTGGTCACCTTGGAGTTTAGGGAGAGTGCGGTTCGGGCCTTGGCTTTAATGAACAGCAAGGGGGGATCGCAGGCTAAGGAGGAGTCCCTCGCTTGCTCTGTGGCGGGAGGTGAGTTGCCCGGCCCACTGGCCTAAGTGGGCGTGGCCCTACCTCACAGGGCGTGCTTAAAATAAGCATTGGGGGCTTTGGGCAGGGCCCAAGGCGTGAGGTGACTGTCCGTGGCCGGGCTCCTCCCCCTATAGTTTGAATATGTTAATATGCATAATATATGCAAGTTCTAAGTTATGTAAATTGGTTATTTACAATAAAGCTGTGGCCCGTGTTTTTCTCCCAAATCAATCGGTTTTGTGTCAGTTATTTATCATAAGCCTAAATGGATCATGCTTGGGTCATGCTGACGCGGAGGCTGCACAGGCTCCCTGGGTCAGCCCGCAGCGTCTCGTGACCCAGCGGAGCCTGTAAGGCACAACAGCCAATCAGGAGCGGCGGGGGGCGGGGCTTCCGCCGCATTCGCGCGCCGGGAGTTAGTTCGGCGCGGTCTCCGTGAGAAATCCCTCCCTCCCACCCTAAATATATTGGTAAAGTTGGAATGGTTATGTATGGTATTGTAAAAAAAAAAAAAAAAAAAAAAAAAAAAGGAAAAGAAAGGAGAAGTGAAAGTTCTTCTTGAGAAGTAGGAAATTTCTGAGATATTGTGTATATGTTTTGGCGGGAGGTGAGTTGCCCGGCCCACTGGCCTAAGTGGGCGTGGCCCTACCTCACAGGGCGTGCTTAAAATAAGCATTGGGGGCTTTGGGCAGGGCCCAAGGCGTGAGGTGACTGTCCGTGGCCGGGCTCCTCCCCCTATAGTTTGAATATGTTAATATGCATAATATATGCAAGTTCTAAGTTATGTAAATTGGTTATTTACAATAAAGCTGTGGCCCGTGTTTTTCTCCCAAATCAATCGGTTTTGTGTCAGTTATTTATCATAAGCCTAAATGGATCATGCTTGGGTCATGCCTCTACAGAGCCTTTAATAGTTAACCCTTGAGTGCCAGGGGCTCCAATTTTTTTGAGGAATCAACAGAAACTAAAGTAGTTAAACAGAATATACATAGCAGAGTTGTTGTTTCCAAGATGTCTATAAGAAAGTAAGCTTCATTTGTTACCACAGAATTAAACGCACCATCGTAGTGCCTGCTCAGTGATATATATATATATATATATATATATATATATTCCTGATTTCATGGAGACATAATCTAATGATAGAACAAATAAAAACACTCAACTGGAACTGAGAAAGAAATAAGACTTTGTTGAATTTGTTGTTAGGGTTAGTCTTAAGGGTTAGGGTTTTGACAGATAAGCTTACAGTGCTCCTCTCATTCACTATGTAATGCTTATCATCTGCCTCTACTCTAAACCCTAACCCAAAACCCTAACTCTAGTCCTTACTCGAACAAAGTCTCGGCGAGCCACCTAGTGGCCGCAACACACCTCTGAAGGCGGGGATGAAAGAGGTAAGAGATCCTATAAGGTTTATCACAACAACCTTTACCAATACTTGAATGTTCTCTATACTAAGTTCAATAGTAGCCACATTACAATTTGTGCTAATTCACATGAAATAAATACTCTGGTCAGTTAATTAACCCACTGGTGTCTGCACAACTGGACTGCTTTGTCGTATGGTTACATGCCATTCTAGAATACCTCCCAGCTTACCCATTGACATAACTCAAACATGGGAGGCTTTAGCAGTTGGAGTGATGATGACATTGTCGAAAAGTACGAGAGTTTTGCGAGGTAGAAGCTGTAATAAAGGGAGAGTAAGATCTCAGTTTTCTAGTTACTGAGCTTAAGATGGTGGGAAGAAATCTAAGAGAAGATGTTTTATATGCTGTTGATGTCTGGGAAGGAAATGTATGGTATGTAGCTGAAAGATAGATTTGAGTGTCATCAGCAGTTGAGGATTCAATATTTTATTAGGATGCCAAAAGTTGCATGGATAAGTGGAGGAGACGGGTGGACCTAAGATTAAACTTTCAGGAACCATAAGAGTAAGCAGTAGTGGAGAGATGACAGAGAAGGAGAATGTTGTAAAAGATGCGGATATTCTTGTTTTTTTGCATTATTTATAAAGCACCAAAATTTTCTGTAGCATCAATTACAAGTGTTCAGTAATTTTAAGGGGGAACAATAAAAAATAATGAGAGGAAATTACAAAATATATACAAAATATAAACTGCACTACAGTATTGAGTTGAGAACCCTACTCCAAAATTCTTATAATCCAGGGGGTATGATTGATGTGAACTAGCAAGTCGTGAACATTGTACATTTTTAGGATTTTGATGATCAGCATCTTTAAAAAGATAGATTTTAGCAAGCATTTGAAAAAATGACGGCAATGAAATTGTAAGTGAGCTAATGGTGTATAATAAAATAAATAATAGATTAATAAAGTAATATACTGTACCTATTTTGAAGTAATATATGCAGGAAGCATTGTGTTGAAGAGCTGACAATCTGTTTTGATGTTGCTGCAGCATTAGTGGTGTGGAGCTGCTGTGTAAGCGTGCTGAATGTGTGCAGTGTAATAGTGTGCATGCGTGAGGCAAATCCGTTAGCGTAGCTGTGTACTTCTGCATTGTATAAGTTATTGTTCTAAAATGGCGGCTAATGTGTGGTATGCGCCTGTGGCGGAATATCCGTAGCTGTTTTGTGGTGTTTTGCGTGTTTAGAGTCCTGTAGCCTCATTTTCGTTTTGTTCGGCGGCCATTTTTTCTCTCGCTTAGGTGATTTTCGGGTGTTTAAACTCCGAAATTTGGACTTCCAAGATGTAACTTTACTTGCAGAGGTCCTGGGTGCACCACCTTGCTGTCGGTAAGCTTTTTATATGTTTGTTGTGTGTATTTATTGTGTTTGTAATGTGTTTGGGGTCGCACGGGTTGCGTCCTTGTTTTCTAATCTCGTAGGTGTTTTCGGAAATTCCGTAGGTGTTTGGTGGTGTTTTGCGTCTTTAGACTGCTGTAGCCTCGTTTTCGTTTGTTTCGTAGCCATTTTTTCTCTCGCTTAGATAATTTTTTAGTTTCTAAACTCTTTTATTTTGAGTTAAATTGAGGTGTAACTTCAGTTTTTGAGGTCCTGGATGCTCCCTCTTGCTGTAGGTAAGCTTTTTATGTATGTACTGTGATTTTAATTTTTTCATGTCCGCGGGTTGCGGATGATTTTTGCTAGGTCGTAATTGTTCGTAACGTGTCTCGTGCTTTTTTGGGAGGGCTTCAGTTGCTGGCAAGGAGCGCGAGCCAGCAAGCGTCAGCAACGGCTCGCATGCTCACAACTATATATGTGATGATGACATGATTTAGCTAGGACTATGAGAGGAGTGGGGTTCCCTGGTCCAGTGGTTAGAATTCTGTGCTTTCACCACTGCGACCTGGGTTCTATTTCAGTCATGAATCCAAGAGGTCACACCACCCTGAAGCCATGCCATGCTGGGCCTGGTCAATGATGGATGGGAGACCACCTAGGAATACCAGGAACTGTATGCTATGGCCCACCGGAGAAGGAACTGGCAACCAACTCCAGTATCTGCCATGAATACCAAGTGGATCAGCATTGTGTGTTACGGTCCATGAGTTCACAAAGAGTTGGACACAACTGAACAACACAAAGACTAATATAACTGCAAGGTAGCAGACCTTAAGGGTGTGGGGAATTATATCATTGTAAACTGTGAGTGAGGCTTATTGTGTGCAAGTTGTAGTAGAGTGGGACATGTAGGCATTACGTTTTTGGAATGTTGAGCTTGAGTTGACTGTAGGGTATCCAGAAATATATGCATGATAAGCAGTGCTAGTGAGGGATGATAGGGACCAGTGCTGAAAGATAGATCTGATTGTGATCTCCATATAGAGTATACTGACATCTAATATAATGTATTAGAGTGCCAAGGGAGAACTGCAATTTGTCTAGGAACAGTGAAAGTGGAGGTGAAAAGTTGCCGGAGAAAGAGATGTTCAATGTTTGATTTGTGAGATAATGTGTGACCCACAAGAGAATATTATTACTAATGCCAAATAAAGGGCTCCATTCAATTCCCCATTTCATAAAGTTACACAAGCAAAAAGTGGTCAGTAACTTTCCCTAGCTATTCTATTCACCCACCTCAACAAGTTAGTGCTAGTGTGCTAATTTGTCCAATCAGATTGCTCAGATTAAGTCTGTTTGGTCAAATTAGATTTAAAATCAATATTGAGCAGGGTGACATGTATTTCGTCCAATCAGAATGCGTAAAAAAAATGCATATAAGCCACGGAAAGCGTGGCAATGGCCAATTACGATGGAGGAGCCCCTCTTAGGAGAAGCTCCATTAGTTACATCATTTTTTTGTTTGTTTTAGAGTAGCATTTTTTTTGTTGGAGAGCCCTTTCCTGGCCCAGAAGATGGTGATCATTGCCTTCAAGTAACAAAGAAGAGGACAAGACCTTCTACTATCAACACTGATAACCCATCTAGTCCAGGACAGAAGACTGAAGAACAGGGTGTTCATGATCATCTCTGGATCATCATTCGGGGCAGGTAAGTATTAGTCCCTTCTGGAACGCTATCTTGTCATGGTGACATAGCTTATGTACTTCAATGAAGCTGTGAGCTAAACCATGTAGGGTCACCCAAGATGAAAGGTCAGACAAACTGTGGTCCACTGGGCAAGGAACTGTCAATTCACTCCAGTGCCCACTCCAGTATCTGTGCTTATGGATAAGCACAACCAGAGATAAGATCTGCCTGACGTGCTGCAGTCCATGGGTTTACAGAGAGTCAGACACGACTGAATGACTGAACAAGTATTACTAATTTATTTGTTATTTTACATGGTTAATTTTTTGTTATTTTAATGTTTTTATTTTTATTTTACATGTACTTTTTTATTTTATTTGTAATTATTTTTTATTTTATTGTACTCATTTTATTTTTGGTCATTTTAGGTTTTATTGTTTTTTTAGTGTTAGGTGTTTTTATTTTTGATAAATGTATGGGTTTTCTATTTTATGTAATGTTTTTTATTTTTTTAATTTAGCGTTGTATAGTGTATTCTACTTAGAGTGCCATGTGGGTCTTTGAGGACCCACATGACACTTTAGAAGTGTATTTTAGGTTACCATGGGTGTCTATATAGACACACATAGTAGTTATAGGTTAATTTTGGTACCATTGGGATCCTTAAAGAATCCTCATGGTAGTTAGGGGTTATTTGTTCTACCATGGGGGTCTGTATAGTTAGGGAGTTAATAGGGTTACCAGGGGGCTATGCACATTTATTCAAGTTTGAATGTCCAATAAAAAAGATGTACTAGATCTTCGAGGAGATGCTGTTATTCCTCTAAGGCAGGGGTGGGCAAGTTCGGTCCTGGAGGGCCGCATACATTTGGGGATTTGAAGATTTCCTTTCTGTGCACAGGTGAGTCAATCAGGATGACTGAATAAGTCATTGACTCACCTTTGTGCAGCAGGTACATCATCAAATCCAGGCATGTATGTGGCCCCTCTTGCCCACCCTTGCTCTAAGGCCATCTGGATGGCCAGGATCTCTCAATTACCAATGTCCTAATTCCCAAAGAAGAAATGGACATGATGGAGAAGCTACTTGGTCCTTCACATTAGTTCAATAAAGTTCCTGCCGCTGTTCTTAAGGTGTCTAGTTCAGGTATGAACACCTGAATAATTGTGCTGGGTCAGGGTTGATAGAAGAGCCTCTCTGAAGCACGCCTTAAGGTTATCGAAAGTCCACTGAAATGTAATAGATTTGTGGGTAAAAATAGTGTTTGGCAAATGATCTGCAGTAGGGTGGGCAGACTCAAGCAACTAATATTTTACAAATTTAGACAGTAAAACAGAGCTTATAAACACATCTTAATGAAATAAAGTACATAAACATAATAGATACACAACTATATACCTAGTACAATTCAGAAAACTTTCATATCACTTTAATAGTTTTAAAAAGTCAATTCATTTTTAATTAAAAACAGCAGATTCTCTCAAAACACTTGTCTGCAACTTTTCTTCTGACCACAAGCCGGCAGCAAAACACACTTAATGTAACACAAGAAATAAAAAAGTGAATCAGAAGAATTGGCAAATAGTTATGCTGGTTATAGAATGTACTGAGTGAACAATAGGGGTCTTTGATACCCCTTCAATAACACTTTTGCACTTCATAACTGTTGGTTGTCCACAACAAAGAAATTCACACAAAATTTGATCACAGGAGAGTATTTAACTCAACTATACATGCTATCAGACAACTTTTCAGTAATATGAGCTTCTTTAGAGCACAGAAACCGATCTAATTAAAGAATATGTCACTCTGAATAATTACATAGTGTGACAAGGACCCTACAGATACCCACAAATGTGTGTGTGTGTGAGTGAAAGGGATAACCACAAAACAGGTTATCTAAGTGAAAGGTTTTTAAAATGATTTGGGTGTAGTCTCACCCCTCCCTTTACATCACTTTTCTCTCTCCCTGTTGTTAGGCTTAAGATGTCACATAACAATAAATCACACAAGAAGTGTATCTGGATAGCTACGTGTATCAATTACTTGTTGGCACAGACTAACTTTACTTATTCACAAAGAACAGACAATTAAAGAGCCGTTGAATACATTACTTTCTTTGTTCCATCTGAAAGAGAACATTTGTTAATGTTGAACACTTTGTTTCTTTTTTGAAAATGAAGCTCCTGGAGCAGAATATACTGCTTTGAATGTATAACGTCTTTGGGGGTTGTCCCCTTTAGTCAATGTGCAGGAAAATAGTTGTATAATCCATAAATGTCTGTCAATGAGATCTAGATTTCTGCATACGCTGCTCACAGAGTTGTTTCCTGTGGCTTTTCCTAGTTTCCGACAAGTTTTACTAAATATTTTTTCATGCATAACCGTTTAAAACATACTTTTTTAAATGCAAGATAGAAACATTTGCATTATCTATGTGTAACCCCTTAATTGCCCAGCCTGAGCAAGTTTTTTGTCTCATTGCATATTATGTGTGACATAGTGTTGTATAGAAGTATTATAGATAGAAATGCAAGCATATACAGTATAAATGGTTATTATTGAAATAATGGAAAAGCACACCAAATTTTCAAGGCTACTGAAAAATAGTTTTTTTAGGATGATAACATAGAATACTGTCAAATACTTAGTTGTTCACTCTTTAACTTCACCCCAAAAGCAAGGGAAATAAACTATTCCTTTGTCTATTTTTTTTAAAGCTATTTCCTGTGGGTAATCCCATCGCTTTCTTTCTGACATCACTTTTTGACTCTTTCATTGCCAGCAATAATGTGGTTTAGACAATCTCAACAATGGTTATAATAAAACTGTGTATTTTAGAGAATGGAATATAATCCAAGGCATATTCTTATGCTATTTATAACATTCTTTGCTCATAGTAAACAGGCAGACGGCCCAACTATAGCAGTGAAATTATTGTTTTGTTTTTCAATAGTAATAGTAAGAAGCAAACAAAGACAAGTCTCTCATCTGGCTATGATGTTTTTGTTATGATGGTGTGGGAGGAGTGAGACATTTCTCACCATGCTATTTATTCAATCATTTAATTGAATTTGCCTTTTTATGTGAAACAGTGGAGGGTCCAAATATAGTGTAAATTAAAACTATACGTAATAACAAGATTGCCATTTTGAGCTGTCAGTCAGCCTTTCTTATCATCCCGCAGACAGGTTCATATACTTTTTTTAATGAGATGTAATTGATGTTAATTACTTATTAGGCCCTAAGGCATTTAATCCTTTGTCATACATAAATAGACTAGGGGCCCTATTATATTCGCCGATTTTGGAGTTCCCGAGGCCCGTAAAGGAGCCTGCAAAAGTTACGGCTATTAAATTGGCCTCTTTTAGCTCTTTGCAAATGATCTGCAGGTTACAGGCCGGAAAAATCCTACGGGCTGTCAAAATCTGAACTCCGTCCCAGCTAAGCCTTTGATCTTTCAATCCCGTAAATGTTACAATCGCAAATCGCTATTAAATTGCTACAAGTCCTCAAGCCCGCGATTGTTTTCACACCAGTAAATGGTAAATGTAGCTAAAAATCCTATGGGTACTAGGGAGGACCCGCAAAGGGGGTTAAACTCCTGTCTGCAGCACTGTAAAAGCAAATATAAACACACTACTGTATTTTATATTACAAGTAAAGCAATGAAAGGTATTAAAATTAATAGCACAACATTCTCAAGCTCACAAATCTGCAATAAATAATGTTTTTTTTTATGTTTAATTTCCGTGTTATATCGATCCCAGCAATAAATGTGGTAATGCATATAATGGAACTCGCATTGACTAGAATATTATATTTATTCATTTTTTCTCATATTGCATTTTTTCTGTAATGCGGGCCAGATCACAACTCGGACTTCAAAACCGTAAGTGATTGAAATTTAACCTCCATGTTTTAGTGACGTAATGATGACTGTCTCAATTTCTATTGGCTCCATCTAAACCCATAACTACAGGGCCCTAGGTATCCTGGATCTAAGGATGTCTAGGTTTTTTATGTGCACATGATGAAATTTTAAGGCAATGGACCCACTCAATCAATAGATAATGATCTCTTATCAACGAAATATATGATTCTCTGTTTGTAAATGATCAAAAAGTCTGAATGACAGATGGAAATGACCGACTGTATTTGTTTATTGTTGGAACATACACACTTTTTTAATATCATTCAATTGATAAACTACTACCTATCATTTTAAATGATACAATATTTGGAACCTCTGTTTTGTTACTTTATTTTAAAATATTTTTTTAGCATACTTTATGAATTGAGCCAGTCCAGTACCAGGGAAAATGTGCAGACTCCTCAAGGCTCTGATGACATTATTTACAAAGTGTAATAAAACCTTCCCTGTCTAACAGCTTGCCAGCTTTATTAAACCCTCCAAGGTTTTCAACTAGTAACTATTTTTTTACATTTTAAAAGTTGTCATGTTTTCCTTGAAAACTTTCTGTGACGTATTATACCTTCACTCCCTTTCTATCTTGTCATATCCACTGCTTACTTTTTTCTATGCTTTTCTTTGCCACGTTTTAGTAATCATAGTCACATTCTAATTATTACTGTTTATATTGAAAATCCTACTTTCTCATGCTTTCCCTGCCCAAGAAAAGATATATCCTCCTGCATTGATCCTCCATGTATTCTGCGTATTTCCAAGTCCAGACTTTTCCAGATCTCTTCTAGTAGACATATTGAAACACGTTATCCTTATCGGGGGGGGGGGGGGGGAGCTACCGCTGGTGCAACAGGTGCCTTGCACCGAAGCCCCTGGCCTCTGAGAGGCTCCTGCAGACCTCTTGCGGGTTCCCTGTGGCCCCTGCGGTCCTCTGTGGCTTTGTGGCCCACACGGCCCTTCAGTGGCCCTGTGGGTCCTATGTGGCCCCCTGTGACTCTTCTGTGGCCCTGTGGTTCCTCTTGGGCCCCCCAGTGGACCCCCTGTAGCCCCCAAGGGTCTTATGGGGCCCCAAGGTTCCTATGTGGCCCCTGTGGGGCTACTAAGGCTACCAAGAGCCCACTGTGGCTCCCGTGGGTCTTCTGTGGCCCCATGGGTCATCCATGGCCCCCAGCTGGCTCCCTATGGCCCCTGCAGGTCTTCAAAGGCCCCCAAGAGACCACTGTGGCCCCCTGGGCCTCATGTCCCCTCACCACCCTTTATGGACCCTGCAGTCCTCCCTGGGGTTCCCTGTGTCCCCTTATGGCCCACTGTAGCCCCCAACAGGCCCCAGGGGTCCCCTGTACCCCCTGAAGGCCCTGTGGCCCTAGCAGATCCTCAGTAGCCCCCTCCTGTTTCCCTGCAGTCTCTTTGGCCCCCATCGCCCCTGTGTACTACCCCTGGGCCCCTTGGGGCCCCTGTAGCCCTTTATGGTCCACTGTGGCTCCCCACAGGCCACAGGAGCCCCCAGCATGCCCTGTGTTCCCCCTCAGCGTCCTCTGGCGTCTCGCGGACCTCTGCGGCCTCCCTCAACCCCCTCTGTTCCCCCTCAGCCTCCTGTGGCCCCTCGCGGACCTCTATGGCCTCCCTCAATTTCTATTGCCCCCTGTGGCCCCCTTTGTCCTCCGTCGGCACCTTTTGGACCCCCCAGTCATTGCGGGCCCCTGTTGCCCCCGCGGACCTCTGCGGCCTCCCTCTGCCTTCTGTGGCCCCCTCAATCCTTGCGGACCTCTGAGGTCCCCTCGGCCCTCTGGCCTGCTGTGGCCCTTCCTCAACCCAGAAACTGGAGTGCAGCATCGGGCAAGTAAGTATATAGATGTGTGTGTGTGTATATAGATATAGATGCACATGTAAATGTATATACGCTGATGATAGTTTGAAACAGCTGTACATTGATAGGATTCCCAGCTTGTGTATAATCCAACCTTGGCTTTGCATAAAAGCTGTGTAATACAGCAGGCATAAGCTGAAAAGAAGCCATATTTAAATGGGCTATGGATTGAAGAGCGAGGCATTTGTGGGCACATTTGCATGTCCCTGCTCCGCTTCCCAGAATGCAGTGTAATAACTGTTTTTCTCGGAATTCTAAGCTGTTTTTTTAACTTGTTTTAGACATTCAAATGTGAACACAGATGTACTATTTATTTGCTATATATATATATGCTACATATATATATATATATATATATATATATATATATATATATATATATATATATTTCCTAGTGTTACAGAGTCTACCTCTTTAGCAGGCATTCAAACATAATCTGCTACCCTACCAGAACAAATTCAAAAATCCTTCACAGTCACCTTCAACAATGTTTAAAAATGCATAGACTCAAATTACTATTTGGCTAAATTTTCACCTATCAAATGCTTTTTTACTATGCAGATTTAAAAGCTGTTTCCATGGCCTAAATACTATTAAAAGATGTTTTCACTGAAACATTCTCTGTTATTTTAAAATCTCATTTTGTGTAGTTGCACTCTCTTCACATTTGGCAAAGTAGCCATCTTTCTTCAACACCTCGGACATAACTATTATTATAATTGTTATTATTAACTTTTATTTGTAACGCGCCAACATATTCCGTAGCGCTGTACAGGGGATAAGAACAAGGAAAGTACAATATTACTTCAGAAAATGAAGGGCGCTGTTTTGAGCTTAGAATATTTGTAGAAAGTTATTTTTTGCCCTACAAGACTGGAAACTCGCTACTTACAATCTAAAGTGAATGAAAGAGGCAGCAACCTGGGGAAGAAAAGATAAGGAATAGCAAGGGTCAGGAAGAATGTGAGATAGAAAGATGAAAGGCTCTATTGTGTAATATGTTGTCTGACCCCTGGTGGTGAGATAATATAATATGCAAATAGGAAGTTAGGTGATTTCCATGACTCTATAAATTTAACCTAGAGAGGGATGGAACTGCTTACAGGATTTCATAGAGTTAGCAGTGAGGCCTGTGCAGGTATAAGTTGGCTCTAAAAGAAAATGGGAACATGGAGTGAGGGACAGATAGATCAGTGAGAGAGGAGTGTGAAAGAGAGATAGAGATAATAAGAGGCAGCACAGGCTAAGACATGTGTGAGGGAGGAGATCTAGGTAAATTATGCAAGCTATAAATGGTGGACGGGTGGGTTTCTCAGAGCCAAGCAGGAAACAGCAAACATATGTAAAGGATTGAAATATACCTAGAAATAATTATTTTTCCCCAGAGATAATAAGCAAATAATTGTAATATTAATGAAGATATTGGCTCCTGGGATGGGGAAAATTCCATTGTCTTCTCCATTCCTTTTGGTGAGTGTGATGCTCTCATGATTTCACAGAGTTAGCAGTGAGGCCTGTACAGATATACGTTGGGTCTTCTGGTGAGTGTGATGCTCTCATGATTTCACAGAGTTAGCAGTGAGGCCTGTACAGGTATACGTTGGGTCTTCTGGTGAGTGTGATGCTCTCATGATTTCACAGAGTTAGCAGTGAGGCCTGTGCAGGTATATGTTGGCTCTTCTGGTGGATGTGATGCTCTCAGGATTTCACAGAGTTAGCAGTGAGGCCTGTACAGGTATACGTTGGGTCTTCTGGTGAGTGTGATGCTCTCATGATTTCACAGAGTTAGCAGTGAGGCCTGTGCAGGTATATGTTGGCTCTTCTGGTGGATGTGATGCTCTCAGGATTTCACAGAGTTAGCAGTGAGGCCTGTACAGGTATACGTTGGGTCTTCTAGTGAGTGTGATGCTCTCAGGATTTCACAGAGTTAGCAGTGAGGCCTGTACAGGTATACGTTGGGTCTTCTAGTGAGTGTGATGCTCTCAGGATTTCACAGAGTTAGCAGTGAGGCCTGTACAGGTATAAGTTGGCTCTTCTGGTGGATGTGATGCTCTCAGGATTTCTCAGAGTTAGCAGTGAGGCCTGTACAGGTGTACGTTGGTTTTAAAAGAAAATGTACCTAACACCATTATGCATAAACTTAAGGCAACACAAACAAATTGCAGGGAAAAAAAATATTTTGATATCACAGAACTTTTTTTGAAATTGGTATTTAGCCTCATTAATCAACTGAGCACTTCCACCTTTTGTTCTCCCTAAACCCCAAGCTGCACTGTGACACAGATGACCATACCATAACAACATTGCTTGAAGGAGCCAACAAGATAACACACATTCAACACTTGATGCAGGGTAGTGGCACTACTTGCAGTTATAACGGACCAGAATATTGACAGAAAAGTGGCACCTTCTTAACATGGCTGACTTACCTCAGGTCCCCAACCAAGGATTTCAGCTGTTCAGCTGGAACAGAAGATCACAGCATTGATATAACAGGTGAGGCTCCAGATTACAGTAAACATATTCAATAGAAGCACATGTGACATCACGTCATTAGCATATGCTGGGTCCCAACACAGCTGGAACAGCTGATGGAAGGTAAGAGAGGGGAAAGGGAGAGGGGGAGGTAATTAGAGAGGGGTAAAGTGATAAGGGTTGAGGAGGGGGTTGAGGTTGGGAAGGGGGGTTGAGGTTGAGGAGGGGGGTTGAGGATGAGAAGGGGGGTTGAGGTTGAGGAGGGGGGTGAGGAGGGAGGATGAGGAGGATGATAAGGGAGGGGGATGGAAAGAGACACGAGGGAGGTGGGAAAGAGACACAGGGGAGGAAGAGGGGGGAAGAGACACAGGGGTGGAGAGACATGGGGGGGAAAGAGAAACAGGGTGACTCGAGTATAAGCCAAAAAAAAGGGCTGAAAACTCGTCTTATACTCGAGTTTATACAGTAAGTATTTTACTAATATCAAAACACTTTCTTTTTTCAGCAGTCAGATACAGGACAAAATACGGGTATAGTACAAAATATGCATATGGCTGTACATGAGTTGATATATACAGTATCTCACAAAAGTACACAGTTCATTGATGGAACCATGAATACCAACATGTTCTGTGACATACTGAAGCAGAGCATGATCCCCTCCCTTCGGAGACTGGACCGCATGGCAGTATTCCAACATGATAACGACCCCAAACACACCTCCAAGATGACCACTGCCTTGCTAAAGAAGCTGAAGTTAAAGGTGATGGACTGGCCTAGCATGTCTCCAAACCTAAACCCTATAGAGCAACTGTGGGGCATCCTCAAACGGAAGGTGAGGGAGTGCAAGGTCTCTAATATCCATGCATTAAAAGCCAGCTATGCATTAAGAACCCATCAGCTCCTCTGCCATCTCCTCCTTTGTGTGCCTATAAAACATAACTTTGATAAAGCCACATATTTCCCAAACTATAGTCAGGTAGAGAGAACCTTAGCTAGACCACCAGAGAATAAGAGTTGTTTGGCAATGGGAGTTTTAGTGAGGCTCTCTGATTGAGGGCTATTGTTAGTTGTACTTCAATGTTAAGTGCCCAATAGTTACAGCCTGCTATCACCTATTGCTTAGACTATCTCTTACTAGGTGGGTTAAAAGGGGAAGTTTGAGCTCAATTGTAATATAGTGGCAACTACTGAGCTAAGGAGTAACTGGTCATTCATTCTGGTGCTACTTTAACTCATTCTTTGCTCTTCCCCAATAATTAGGTTGAAACCTTCTGACCTGAGAGGCTTATAATTCTAGTATCATATCAATATACCTCTGGTTGTGTTTATCCTTAAGGTTATCTTGGCAAAGATACTGAAGTGGGTTGCCAGTTCCTTTTTCAATGGGTCGCGGATTGTCTGACCTCTCTACTATGACATGCCCATCTTGGGTGACCCTACATGGTATAGCACAAAGCTTCCTTGAAGTACACAAGCCATCTCACCATGACAAGGTAGCGTTCCAGAAGGGACACGTTAGTGTTACTGGGCTTCATATGCTATTTGTTGTGCAATCTTAAGTCTTGTACAGTATGTCATTTTCAGCTCCTGCTCTGTGTTGCCTTGGGCTATCATCACTTCAGTGAGTGGTTGTTCTTCTCTTAGGTTGCCATTTCTTGTACGTTATTCTGTATATTGTATAGTTCAATACATAATTCTGGCAGGATATATAAGCCCTTGGTATAAATACTTATAGTTTGCTTGCTACTTCTTTGTGAAAGCTTTCTATCATTTTATGCTGTCACAATCTGCTTCTTTAAGAGGGCTTGACATGAACCTAGTTCAAACCTACCCTAGCAGAATTGTGTAGTTCTTGTTCTCTGTGGCACAAAAGATGGCATCTAAAGAGAACGACACCCAAAAGTACAGGCAGAGAATACTGGATACAGGTTACTAGTGGCCTATGGCAAGATCACTCCCCAATTCAGGACACAAACACAAAAACAGCCTCACACTGTGGATATGTGAAACTAGAACTGAACCTTTAGTGAATCATAGAACCAACATATTTATACTCCTCTCCCATACCACAACCGTGTGTACCTTTGTGTATGTGTGTGATGTCAGCACATCTGCCTTGCAACTTTGGTTGCTATAGAGCTCTTGAGATAAAGCTCACCAGATGTTTAAACTAAATGACAGGGGTCTATAGCTAGCTAGGGGTAACAACCTTGATGTTAATCTCAAGTGTTTGCTCAGGACTCTTAAGGAGCAGTCATCTGTAAGGCCTGTATGTGTGTAGATGCAATGTTCTGCAGTTAAACTTTTGTGCAGAGCATTTTTACCATTTCCACATATATTCTATTCTATATCACATTTTTCCCTTTATAACACATTATAACTAAGGTACAAGATGACAATGGACAGGCAACATATAACCCAAACAACAATAATACGTAATCACAATGCAACAATGTCATGCTCCTTGGCCATATGCATAATTACTGGTATAATTCAGTCACTAAACAATGTAATCATGACATATGCAATGGTGATTATGGGGTTTATGGACTTCTCCTTGTGTCCCATTAATTAAAAAAAATTATATATAAGGGAAACACTGGGCTCTCAATGACTACATATTCTACATATGCTATACATTGTTTCACATATTAGTGCATATTGCATACTGGTCAGGAGATGCTTTTGCCCTCACAGATATTATGTATCACAGACTATACCAAGTATTTATGTGGCCACATAGATTTTTGGAGTATAATGTTGTTATTATGGTTTTACCTCTTTTTAGTCATCATCACTTGCTGCTACAATTCATCTGTGTTCATTACACAAAGCCTCCTCATCTAGACTAAACAAAGACATGGTAGAACATGGTTAAACATGGTAGTTGTGCCTTTTGTGGCAGCAAACTTCCACCTGTTTTTTTCTTTTTTTTCAAAAAATCATTATGCCAATGTATAAACTTCTGCATCAACCGTTTTTTGGGCTGCTTCCAAACTCTCCTTCAAGACACATTTCACCAACTACTTCAACCAACTGCCTCTCATGATCATGGCTATGTTTCTGATCCCTCTCAAAATTTGCTAAATGTGCCAGGAGTTTCCAGTGACCATCTGGGATCATCTTTTTTCAACAGAGAGAAAGCACACCTTCATAAACTGATATTATTGGATACACCTCCTAAATTACTTAGTAGGAGTGATAGATAATTAGAAAATACCAAGTTATTTTAATAGATACATAGGGGAGGCTACATGTGCAATATGACATTCTCTCATTAATAAGGGACACGGTTCCTGGCAATACAGGCATTAAAACTCAACTTTTATTTATAATGTAATAATAAAAATATATATCTATAATATTCAATAAAAAAAACATTACTAAGACCTTTAACAGACGTTTGCTTAGGTCATCAGTACTTGCTTCAGATAGAGTTAATTATATACAAGTGTATGTGCTATTCCTCTCCAGGCTGTATTGGTAGATATGCATAAAAATAAGTTAGCAATCCCTCTAAATTAAATAGCCAAGTGCTATAATTAGTCTCAAAGCACGAACACTAACTCTATAGGAGCTTTGCACAACCCAGATAGCCCGTATAAGTGAAAAAATATATGTGTAAATGGATGCACAAAAAATGGAAAGTTATCTGAAATTTACCCAGCAGTTTATAAGGGTCTACCGGTTCTAGATTAGATAAAAAGTCCCTAACCTGTGAAGCTATGACGTGCAAAGCGTGCGCCAGTGTCATGGCTGAAGCATGCCGAGGCACCAGCTGTGTAATACCTTACAGACTGATGCCCTCAGCCTTATAAGATAGGCTTATTGTGCCAGGGGAAAGGGGCCCACTGGAGATGGGTTAACATCCGGGATGTTGGCATTTATGTGTTATTCCTTGTTATGCCTGTTTAAAGATGCCTGGGTACCACTAGGCCCATACTGTGGTACCCATGTTTATAGTAGGGGTGTGCATATGGACATGATGGGGGTGATGGTATGTATGTCTGTGTTGTGCTTTGGTGGGGGGCAAGAACTTACAAGGGAAATATTGTATATGCCCAATATTGTATATGGTCCCTTATTAAGAAGATTAGGGAGATAATTGACCCCTAGCAGTCACATGACACCAGTATCTCTCTCTATGTATAACAAGCCTCAGACTGGTAACTCCATGCCTATTGTATGTAATCGATGTAATTGCTCCCTACCAAGAATGCAGCAGTGGAAAGGATAAACAATTCATGATTCTCTTAGACTGGCAGGCAGGGGTGATAACGTGAGATAGAAGGATTTGGTGTGGATGCACATTTGAATTGATTGGTCTGTTGTTGCTAGAATGTGGTATAAATATGTCTGATGGTTTCAGAAATAAAGTTGTTATACGGGTTCAAAGAATTAAAGTGTGAATTTTATTCTTGATGCTGGTTCCTGGAGTAAGTTATTTTCAGAACTTAGAAAGATCCTTATGCTATACAAGACCACAGACATCTCTCAGTCTAACCTAAAGTTCTTCCTGCTGTACAGAGGTAAAACGAAACGGTCACACCTGTGGGGAGAAGTTTGGGCAATAGGCTCTTATCATACCCCATTCAACATACAGGTTGTCACAGCCAGGCTGTGACGTCAGTGCGTCTTAGGCGTCAGTTGGCAGCGTGAGTTGGTCGCTGCAGTGATTCGTTTTTTGCACAGATCCTCTGCCTTTAGTCATTGATGCACATAATTATATTAGAGTAGGGATCCCAGACAGGATGCAAATGTTGAACCCCATTGTTGTGTTGTATCTAACTGCTATAAATATTGCAGAATTTTCAAAAATAAAACAGTTGACTACTGAGGCATATAGAAATTGTATGTTCTCTTATTTGCTCCTGGTGGCTGCGATACTGATTTTATCAGGAACAGAACTACTGTCGGAGCAAGCAGTGCAGTGCTCATGGGGGAACCAGTGCTATCTAATTATATTTGTAAAGGATCCTTGCATTCGTGCAGCGATGATCCTTGCAGCTTCTTCCGAACTCCAGCTGAAACGAAGTGATTATAGCTCCCAATCCCCCAAACATGAGTCGAAACTTCATGAAGGGGGCAAAAATGATCTCCTTTACTGTGGGCTACCCGCCCGGTATTTTTGCAGGTCTTCCACCTGGTGGAGAAAGGTAAAACAGTAGCCAATCACAGTGGCTATAGCATAAGCACTCCCCTTACACATAAATCACTCCCTCTTTTCTATCCTGGAGATAATTAAATTAAGGTAGCACAGAGAGCCTTAATTATCTCCAGGAAGAAAGAAACATGGCTTCTTTGTTTTAATAAAACAGAATAAAAATGTATAACTTTGTTTTGACACAATGTAAACTTGAAGTTCCACATATCCCCAGATAGCTGAGATCTGAGTGCATATTCTAGGCGAATAGTGCTCAGATCCCACGAACGCAGTTCTCAGAATCGTCGACTGAAGTTTGTCTTATTAGTTATTTCCACGAAAGCCCATTGTAACTCCTCAAATAACCGAACAGGTGGGTTCGTGAAGTCTGTAAAATAGGGGATTTTGTTACAATATTAATATATATATTTTTTTATGTAGTGTTATTAGCGCTCCCTGGGGCTCCTCCAGCTCAGCCCACTAGACCAGCCCCTCCCCCATGTCCCCTTGGGAAACTCTCAGTCTCAATTCCTTCCCCCCACCACCAGAATGGACTGATCTGTGATGCCAGAGAGAGAGAGAGATTACTTTTTAAAGCATTTAAAAGTTTTAAACATTAAAAAAGTTGTGCATGAAAAATATTAAGAAAAACGTTAAGTAAAAGCTGTTTAATCATCATTGAAACTAACAGTAAATGCAGAGAATACTTTAGCCTGTAGATCGTATTGGCTGGCAGAGGGCAAGACCCCAATTGCAGTAAAACTCCTGAATAATTATTTGTGCTATGAGACCTTTAATTGAAGAAAGAAAACACACTGTGGCACATTGCCAAATACCCTTTATCTGATGCAACAAAGAAAAAAATATGTCCACTCCACTTTAAAAGCTGTAAAAGATTGACCAGTGTAGTAGCAGAGATTGTATTTGTTCCTTAACTCTGAAGTCTGCGAATTACCAAGATCTGTGGAGTCTTTTAATGCAGAGAAATTATGTTTTGGGCATTATTGTCTTCCTTCAAACAATATTTTAACAAGTAATTGGCTGACATAGTTTTGCAGATTCCACTGGACATGGAAACTCATACCAGCTCTTTCCTTTACTCAGGAAAAGGATAATGAATGGTTAGTGTCTTCCAATAATGGTGACAAGATTTAGTCTTAAAGTTTTCGTCTCTACCTTACTGCAGCTGAACCCTGGAGTACGTGGATCTTTTCCTTTTCTAAATGCTCTGTGTGCCCACCAACCATGCGCCATCCTCTCTTCCGTACAACTTCTAATTTGAGAGACTCATATATACTGTTAGAGCGTCAAGCTTCACAGCATAAAATAAACTGAATACAGATTGAGGTCTATCTTTCAAGTTTGATGGCAACACACTAGGTCAGAGGATTCTGGGAGTTTTAGTTGGGAGAGCATGCAGGAGGGAGAGAAGAAATATAATATGCAACAAAGTGTTAAAAATTTAATAAGGCTGGAAAATGGTTTCTCATGTGATTCTGTGGTATGTACTTCTGCAGTGGAGCAAGAGCAGTGTTATAACTACTTTAATTCACAGAGACCATCCAAATAGTATTTATTAATGAAGAAGGGATCTATCCTGTTATGTTGTCGGGACCAGTCCGCCGCTGCAGTGCGGCCTCCAACCGCTAGATGGCGTTACGATATTTTGAAGCACTGCGAGAAGTTCTAAGCTTATAATGTTAGCCTAACATTTGAACTAAACCTCACCCCAACCCTAACCCTCACCCTAACCCTAACAGTTTACCTAAACCTTGACCATATGATATGGCACCGGAATATCAGCAGCGCCATTAGCGAATGGTCACCGCCACTGCTGCTGCCTTCTGCTGCGCCAGCATAACAGGATAGGACCTGAAGAAGTTATGGATGCAAAAAAAGTCTCAGGAGCGGTGGGTTTAACAACTGCTTACTTAAACGCCTTAATTGTCAAAAACAGAAAGGTAACTTGCTCTTTGTCTCTATTTATACAACTTAAAGTTATAAGTTTCACGCAATACATTAAATCATCTTTCTGCTTATGTACATAGACCTGGAGATGTCTCGGAGTCATGTACAAAAACATCTGTTATGACTGTCCAAATAAAGAGATACCGCAATACTTAGTAATGCCTCCTTAGTGGTTATATCTTAATGCTTTTGAATGCATTGTAGGTCCCTTTGGCTCTACAGGAGCTGTTGGTGATATGATCTTGGTTCTCCCAGGAGAATATAATATTTTTACTCGTTACTAATCTTTTTAGCTGTGCATAGATATCAAATTACTGGAATTATTAAATGTCTGAAACTTTTTTGATCTCTCTGGTTCTGACTGAGTTAATGGGGCAAATATTTTCTAGTCTTCGGCAATGATATTGTGGCTAAAATCCACAAATCACAAACTCCTTTAAATATCACTGTCTTCTAATCATCTTTTCTTCCACTGTATAACTGCCTTCAGGGACATGCAATGCATCACTCTTCTCAGCACTGCTAGCAAGGGATGAGTTAATTATTTCCATCTACAAGCAGAAAACGGAGTCAGCATCTATTATATGAGCACATCTGCCTGGCTGTGGTTGGCTGCTGGCAAAGATTTGGGAGGACTAGGGGAAGGAATGCTGAACTGCTGGAGAGGAAGGAGTCTAATCTGGAGTTTCGGGCTGTGAGGGAGCTGATGGATAACAGGGTGTGAATGTTATAGTTTAGGAAACAAGCCTCTAATTGGTGATATTATCTAGTTTGGGGAATACTTTAAAGAATTGTCTCTTTTATTATAACAAGTAATTGTCAGTTATAAACACTATAACTGATTTTCAGTTTCCTAATACTCTATTGACCTTTTTTAAGAAGCATATTGATTCTGTCTTTGAGTTAATCACTCTGATATTTTCCTAGGGTCTCATTCAATTGTGATTTGGCCAATTGAATAGGGCTCTATATAAGCACAGAGCATATTTTTTACAGAAGTTTTTAGGATACAAAGTTTCTATCCAAAAACAAGGTCTTTACTAACTAAAAACTTCTGTAAAAAAACATGCTCTGTGCTTTTATAGATCCCTATTCAATTAACCAAATCGCAATTGAATGAGGCCAATAGTTGGCATGCTGCTATCAATAAAGAAAACACTGGAATGCATTAATGCAGAGATAACACTAATTGTGTATAGTTATCCATATGGATCAAATATATACAAAATGTGTCTTTGTGGACCTCCTAGTATTATGACGTACTAGATTAGTGTTAGACAACTTTTTTCACTTGATGGGGCCATAAGTTCTCAGTGAACCAAACTATGGGCCTCATTCAATGGCTATTTGGACAATTGAATAGGGCTCTATATTTTTTTACAGCAGTTTTTTGTTAGTGAACTTCTATGCAAAAGCTTCACTAACTAAAAACTTCTGTAAAAAAAACATATTCTGTGCTTATATAGATCCCTATTCAATTGGCCAAATTGCAATTGAATGAGGCCCTATATGTTTAGAGATTTTGATGGATACATACCAAACATATCTGATGGCAGATAAGAACCAAAAGTTACCTCTAGTCCTCCCATTTTATATACAGTAACTAAACAGCTTCTTTAAACCTCATGATTGTAACCAAGACATGCGTACAATCTAAACTGAAAGGTTGTTCCACTCATCTACAGTTATTATTTGTATACTATACTTTCTGTAAAGTAGTAATTTTGCACATTTCCCCTAAATCCTATACATTTTGACTTCAAATAATGACCTGTTGTTCCTGTGTTCCTCTTTTTCTGGGAGATGCTTCCCTTCTGAACTTTATTAAATCCTTTGATATATTTGTTTTCTATCACATCACTCCTCTCCCTTTGTCCTCTAAGACCATGCAAAGGTTTTGGCAATTACGCTTGAATAAAGAATTGATTATTGTCAAGATAAAGTGATTTGCTAGTTGCAGAAGAGAAAATTATTTGCTGTGTATAAAAGCCATACTTTTCCACTTGATCAATCTAAGGGCTGTCCGTTGACCACCACTGCGTTAGATTATTATTATTATTATTATTATTATTATTATAGTATTTATAACGCGCCGACATGATAATTGCCATATTGCTATTTCAAAGGAGATCAAGGAAGTGATTTAGAAAAAGTACCCTTGGTAGAAATAGGTTTGTTGCACTTTGTAGAAACTCAAAGCAGTGTTTTCCAGTAATGAGTATACCAAATATCCACCAGTTCCAATCATGTATAATGATAGCATTGATGTGGAATTTCATGTTAAAATGTTTTAAGCTAAAATACTTTAAGAGCAAATATGACTTAAGGAAACAATGCTGTAGATTTCATAATCACTTGCTGGGACCTTGAAGGGCTGCAATGACAATTCTACTCATAGGAAATAGCCATTGTAGCTTTCAGCAAATCACATCACAACTCCTATAATGCTTTGAGAATATAAAAAAATATAGTATTCAGAAGTTCTAATTTATAACGTATCCCCTGATCTGGAAAAATATTTCAACTACTTAACATTATTAGCCAACTAGAGTTTCTCCATAAAGTACCACCTTTAAACATGTTATTGTGACTATGCTATACTGAAAGTTGTTTAGCAACACTGTTTTTCAAGGCTAGTTTAGAAAATATTCTATACAAAGATCTAATTTGCAGGGTCACTTTGTGTACTACAAAATAAACCTGATTAAGTAACCAATTAGAAAGAATAGGTGATGCAAACCTGAAACTGTATTTGTATCAATGTTTTCTTGGGGCCCGATTCAATGGCCCAATTTGTAAATTTATACACACTTAAAATCACTCTTAATATTGCTACATATTCGGCAAGTATTACTTTTTGGCACTAATGAATTCTTAAGTCAAAAGAATGCATATAAACATTTCTAATAAAAACACCCGGAGCCAAATTTATGAGTTCAAGGCATTTGAAAGTAGCTAATATATAATATGGCCCTTGGCAAGCAGACCGATCCATTGCAGAATAATGCCCAGTTTGGATCACTATAGTTTGGCTGAGCTGCTTTAGAGATCCGTAAAAAAATGTGACTTATGAATGAAGTGTAACTGTGTGTTATATATATTAAAAGAAACAGGATTTATAGTTTTAAAATTATGTCTATTTTAAACAGAATTGTCGGATTTCATTTCTAAGCAGGTAAATTATTCTTGAGTAAACAGTTTAATTTCTTTCCTGTGTTTTCCTACCTTTCAGACGTCTTTAATCATTTTATCTCTGAAACCTTAACTAATATACTTCAATTAGATGCTTGTACAACCACATACATAATAGGTATGATATAATTTAGTGCCTACACATTGCTTTATAAAGTCTTACCATGGAAAATGAATTAAAACAATAGGTTTCCTACAATGTCTTAATACTGCAATGAATGCAGAGACACTAATTATCTTTGATATGAACATTTTAGGTTGATAATTGTGTCTTTAAATCATTCTGGGAGCGTCTTGATTATCGTGTTGCCTACCAGAGGCTGACAAATTTACAGAAAATTTACAGAAAAAAGTTAGGCACCAGAAGTGAATGTTGGAGGTAATCTTCCTTGGATTTGTCAAGTTGTGTAAAAAACAATGTGGAACATTTCAGTTACTTTATATATCTAAGATATTTGTAATACTGTATTTACGTGAATCTAAGGCGCACCTTTTTCAAAGAAAATCGGGTCCCAAATTTTGAGTGCCCATTAGATTCAATGGCACAGGACATACGGCGACACCACCATCTCTCTCTTCCCGGCTCTCTAGAGTGGGTGACGGCCGGAGGAAGTGGTACACAGAAAGCCCCAGCACAGTGGCACACAGAGCCTGGCACCCAGAGAGCCCCAGCACAGTGGCACACAGATCCTGGCATCCAGGGAGCTCCAGCACACTGGCACACAGAGCCTGGCACCCAGAGAGCCACAGCATAGTGGCACACAGCCTGGCACCCAGAGTGCCTCAGCACAGTGACACACAGATCCTGGCACCCAGAGAGCCCCAGTAAAATGGCACACAGAGCCTGGCACCCAGAGTGCCCCAGCACAGTGACACACAGAGCCTGGCACCCAGAGAGCCCCAACACAGTGGCACACAGAGCCTGGCACCCAGAGAGCCCCAGTACAGTGACACACGCAGAGCCTGGCACCCACTTCTTGTACAAATTACAAATGTGCATCACTTTCGCCAGCAAAAACATTTTTTTGATTCATGGGTTCCAAACTTGGAGTGCGCATTAGATTCAATGGCGCACTAGATTCACGTAAATAAGGTATATTAATCAAAATATTTTATAGAAACTACCTTATACAATAAAATTTAGTATCCTCAAAAATTGCTATACTAGATATATTTGCCTTTATCAATTATGGGCGTTGCAGAAGCCTTAGCTTAAGAACCTCGGCAAAATAACAAGATTCGTAAGCTGTAGAATGTTAGCAAGTCGATTTTGATTGTTGTCTTGATGCCTCATTTCTAGACATGTTGGTTTTCATGAACATTTTTTTTTTATTTGCAACAACAAATAAAAAGTGAAACTTTCATTCAGATATTGGGGGTCTGCACCAGTTCTGATCAATTGGAAAGAAAGTTTTCCACAGGAACGCAAATGTTTTTGAATTTTAACATGTTTTAGAAATGGATAGATGTGGATGAATATCTGAAATACCTCTGCAAAACTGTTGATCTGATCTTTTGGGTCTTTAGCGATCCTATGTTTTGATTTTGGAAGTACCCTCTATTTTGTGACACTGAAAGGTCAACTACAAATAAATAGTGATTACTAATTTTTCATTTTTTTGCTTTACAAATGTATAACTTGAATTTACCCAGTGGCCATAGTGTTGTGAGACCTGTAGATAGTAGAACTGACATACACTGCAACAGTACAGCAAATTAATTCTGTAATCATCAGTACCAATCTGTTTGCTCTGCCGGTGGGACTTCTAACAGTAAAGAGGGTTCCTGTCCACTGAGAAAGTAGCAGAGTAGAAGTGGCCTTTTCATAAAGGTGACACAAACTGTAGCCCAAACATGTTCCCAAATGATGAATAAAAGGCAGTGTCAATATTTTTATTACTTTTTACATTTCTAAATTTTATCTCCATGAATATATCATGACATCCTCAAATCACTGCACATGAACAGTGTTTTACTGGCTTTTCAAAGAAGTGCCTATTAAAATATTTATATTTTATTTATTTTCTACATCATGACAACTGGCAAGCGTGTAACATAGAGCAAGTGCAGTTAATGAAAAATGCATTTTTGTTCAAACGTTTATTCTTTTATTGGAGTTGTGCGCCGCAGTTGTGATTGAGTTATGCCAATTTTTCGAAAATGAGACATAATGGGTATACCACCTTGCATTTAGGTCAAGTGGGACCCCAACAATCTCCAAGGGAGCCCTCACCCCATACTCATCCCAAAACCACCACCCGCCCAACCCCTGCATACCAGTCAAGGGCTAACCCCTTCATTGCTAGAGAGTCTCTGCAATGCTTTGTGGGCTACTCCAGCAGGGAAGGGGTTAAAGACCTGCTTTAACACTCCATTTTTGGGTAGCCATAAAAAAGAACGAAAGCAAAAAAAAAAAACATCTGCCTTGGGATTAAAGCTGCTTTAAGCCATTCTATTCAATTTTTTTTTTCCAATGAGGTTGAAACAAGATAAAGTTGGAGTTGGACAAATGGTAAAGTGATAGAATGAACCAATCAGACAATGGAATTCAGAACTAGTGGTGACATGCTATAATTCTCCTCCATTTTCTTTTGTATTTTGTTTTGTTGTTCTTAGCACCGTTAATAGATTCCTCTGTTCTAAGTTAGCACCTTTGTCGCCCAACCCAGAGAGACAAATATTACAAACTAAAGTGTGATAGAGGAGATATGAAATAAAATATTACACAAATAAATTTGTATAAGACAGAAATCCACTGATGTTGATTAGACGATCATATCTTTATCCACGTCCTCTGCAAAAGAAAAATAGATATGTTAGTGTCAACAGGAGACAAAAAACACACTTAAAAATTTTTTAAATGCCAGGTTTTCTTGTATGCATCTAAATGAAGAGGGTTTTAAACATTAAAATGCTGTCTTTGTTTAAAAAAATTTATTACAAAGGTTAATAAAATGTACTATTTAAACTTTGCAACACAGTCAGGACCCCTTCAGACTAACTCTAGTCAGTGTGTGTGAGGTTGTTGCACTAGTCGAGTTATTGAAAAATCAGCTACTCCATTTACATACTGTAGAAGAGGTCCACATATTGCTGCAAAATTAATCTGTACAGAGATTTAAAAGATTTTGTCCATGCAAATAAATAATTTTACAATATCTAAACCAACTCATTTTTTTTTCGTGATAGGAAGTAATTGATTTAAGCAATGTGAAGAATATTGATGTTTTTGTTATTCCATTAATGATCTTCACAGCAATTATGTTCTCTAGAACTTTGCTCCCCGTTCGTTCCAAATAATTCTGCACAATCAGCTTCTCTCGTGGTAAACGGGCAGTATTCTGATTAGGTATTTTCTCTCAAAGCTGCTCCAAATCTGGTAACAAAAGCTGGAATCAAAGCCCAAGCTTATGTAATAGCCTGTTTTTTTTTTTTTTACATGTATGTTATACTCTTGAAAAAGTATAGAATAGCAGGATTTTAAATGAACTGTTGATTAAATCTGCCGCTGTGTGCATTACTTTTACTATAGACAAGTATGAAAAATATATACTGCCACCAGATAAGCCAGAATATTTGATAAGGGAAGCTATATTTTGCAATTACTGCGTCTGTCTCTGTCTACACCACTTACTAATTAGGCATGTGCAAAAATGTACTCAGTTAGTGCAACCTTAGCTTAGTTGATCATGGATTGTTCTGGAAAATGGTTTTCTTGTTTGGTTATACAGGTACTTACCGTCCTTGATGCCGAAGCACTTGGCCCATTCGTCCAGGGCAATGTATTTATCGTTATCCATATCACACTCCTCAAAGAAGCGGGTGGTGCAGTGCTCCATGGGGATCAGAGGAGCGCGGAGAGGAGACAGCTCGGTGTGGGAAAGATATCTATATCAATAACAAGTCACAGGACAGAGTTAGGGGGCATAATTCTATGTTTGTTTAAGCAGTTATATGTCCATATGCCAATTCAATCTACCTAAAGTGCTATTAGTTATATTGCAGAGGTTATTGATATCCTATACTGTGTATGTACCACTTCAGCAGGAGAGCAGTTACAATTATCTACTATGTTTTCTGTAAATTAATACCATTACACCTTCAACCTTCCATATCCCAGCTTCAAACCCTTATCCCTATGTCTTGTGCTTGAAAGATACTTCTCCCCAGAAAGCTGCATCAGTACAGCAAAGAACGTTGTGCTCCTTAATATCACCTCTTTGAAGCTTTCTGGATAAATATTTTAATGTCACGTGTACTTTACTGATATGTTTAGTCTTTTAGATCATACACAATTTCATTACCATACTTTGAATCATATGAACCATAATATTTGGGCAGAATGGGATACCTTTTATTATAACTTAATCATTATCACTATGCTTTAGCTGAATCAGCATCATTATTATACCTGGTGGACTAGTACATGCTGATAGATGCCTTCTACTATATGACAGTGTATATATATCTATATATATCTATATCACAAGTGATTCATGCTACTAAATTTGCTGACATGTCTATATCTGTTTCAGGAATACAGTTTAAGTTGTAAACACAACATTTCAAAATAAATATAGGCAAACAGGTACTATTGAAAATATCTTCAAATGATTTGGTGTTTAATATAGTACCTTAAACAGGGGTAACATTTTGCTATTTGTACCTGACAAAGGCTAGGGATGTATTAATTAGATTCTAGTTCCAAGTAAACTATTTCATGCATTAGAAACACTACAATAATAATAATTACATACCCATCAATGGGGTGCTGGTCCAGCTGTCCGAACTGCCAGTGAACAGGGAACACATACATGTTGTAGTTCTTCTCAAAGTCACGTGTCAGCAGTTCAACTGTGTGATCTCCAGCTTCCAGACGCTTCTCATTCTCGTGGATCTTCTTCACCTGGTGCATAAAAGCACAGATCCTTGTTTAGACATTTACAAAGACAATCACGGGAATTATCAGCCATCAATACCATCCTGTGTTGGATCACAAAACCATAAAACTATATTTTTGTATAAAACTAGACCCTCCTTCAATTTGACAAAACTATTTTGTTTTTATCCAGCCAATCATGCCATTGGTGAAATCAACCTTATTCCTAGGCAGATTGTGGAACTAGTGAATGGAGGATTAATGATGTTAAAATGTTATATTAATTGTATGAAACAAAACTTGGGGTTTCTGTGTCTGTAGATATATATTGGTCAATATCATACATAAATAAGCCATTGCCTTTGTGCCATGGATATGTTCAAATGAATTGTCTTTGACATGTGGGTGATTGCCTTGTAGTAACAAATGGTGTGGTGATACTTGTATAACCTTTGTATTCCTATGTTATTCCTATGTTATCACGTTCACATTCTCCCTTTAGACCATATAGCCCCAAAACCTTTTTCATGATCAAGAGGTGAGGAATGAGAATCTTTATGCTGGAGATAATAATCTGGATGTGAGCCTATAATCCGTATATCATCTATACCAGGGGTGGCAAGTTCAGTCCTGGGGGGCCACACACACATGCCTGGATTTGGTGATATCCCTGCTGAGCATAGGTGAGTCAATCGCTTCTTCAGGCATCCTGATTGACTCCCCTGTGCACAGAAAGGATATCTTCAAATTCAGGCTTGCGTGCGGTCCTTCAGGTCCGAACTTGCCCTCCCCTGATCTATACTGTGATATCCGGTGCAATAATGTAGTCACATATTGTGGTATATACTGGCATAGTATAAGGTATATATGTGTTACTCTTTAGGAAAACAATTCTACATGTTAGTCATTAACAGACAATGTCTCTATGTGAGGTCACATACCCTCAGTTTCTGCTTCTCGTTCAGCAGGTTGTTATCCTCATCACGGTCATACAGGCTCACCAGCACGTTCTTTAGCCAGTCGCGCATACGCAGGGGGAATTCATTTAGCTCAGAATCGATACATGGAGCAATGTCTGTAAGAAAGCAGCACAGATAGTTGTAAAGTAAGCACTTAATGCGGACAAGAAACTTTTGCAGCCTTATTAAATTGCAATTTGGCCAATTGAATAGGGCTCTATATAAGCACATAGCATATTTATTTTACAGACGTTTTTAGTTAGTGACCTTCTATCCAAAAGCAAGGTCTTCACTAACTAAAAACTTGTGTAAAAAAATATGCTCTGTGCTTAAATAGAGCCCTATTCAATTGGCAGAATCGCAATTTAATAAGGCTGTTAGTGTTCACTCTGTTCAAGGTGGGACTAAATTAATAAATTATTAGAAAATATTATATCTAGAAAGTAAATAAAGTATTTATGTAAAAACACCTGAAATTTCTGCCAATTGTAAAAAAATATATACAGATATTTACCCAGTTAGATTTATTCTATTTGACAAAGACTTTCATAAAATCGAGGTAAAAAGAAAGGATTTTTATTCAGTGGGAAGCATGTTGTAGTAATGTTAGGGACTTGTTCTCATGAAGACTGAGGTAATACCAGAGTCGTGTTACCTCCACTAATGCTCCTAGGCCAGTGTTGTTAGTTTTCTGGGACCTATCCTGTTATATGTACGCATGGGAAAGCAAGCGCTGGGAAGCCGCCAAGGTCCCGATGTAGCTGTCTCCAAGTGGCTGATAAGTGGGTTAGGGGTTTTCCGGTTAGGTTTACAGAAGTGGGGAGTTAGGGTTAGGGCCTTAGGGCTATGGGGTTAGGGTTAGGAAGTTAGTTTTAAGGGGTTAGGGTTAAGCTAAGAGGGTTAGGGGTGGTAAGTGGTGTAGGGGGTTAGGGTTATGCCCGGTAAGTGGTGTAGGGGGTTAGGATTAGGCCCGGTAATGTGTGGAGGGGGTTAAGGTTAGGGCCGGTAACTGGTGCAGGGGGTTAGGGTTAGGCCCGGTAACTGGTGTGGGAGGTTAGGGTTGGTAACTGGTGTAGGGGGTTAGGGTTAGGAGGTTAGAGGGTTAGTACTGGGCAGCACAGCATCTCACAGTATATTACTAAGCTACATCGGGACCTCCTTGGCTTCCCAGCATTTGCTTTCCCTTGCGTACATATAAGAGGATAGATCCGTTTTCTGTATGTCTTCTTACAGACAGGAAATAAAAGGAATCACGTGTGTACTCTAGACATTTTCTGTACTGGAGACCTGCTGGTTATCTTCCAGTGAATAAGGGGAGCAGTTGGTTACTTTCCAGTGTTTATGGGGACCAGCTGTGAGATCCAAAATATCTTTAATAGGGTGATACTTCATGTGCCATATTATTTTTATACAGACTTGCTTCAAATTAAATAAAGTCCAGTTTAACTGCAGATATATTATTCTATAATCTATGACTAATAGCGATGGTTTGCATCCATTATTAGGCTGAGGATCAATAGATAAGAAAGGGACAGGCTGTTGAGAACCATTGCGGTAGCGTGTCAAGTCCTAGCCTATACCCAAGCTTGTAACTTGGCAGCCTAACCTAATATACTCTCTACATGACTATGTATGATTTACAGGGCTTTCTTTGTTACATCAAGGTTCATACTCTGAACGGCTGGCTTACAAGGTTTCTTTGTCATAGCAGTTTCCTTTATTTCACAACCCCTTGTTGCTTTGTGTCTTAATCTAACAATAAATGAATACTGCACATACTTCACTACACTGAACATAAACAAACCATGTCCATGCACATGAAGCAGGCTGGGACACATCTGTGCACCAATGGAATTAGTGCCCTAGGGTGGTCCCCACTGCTTTTCGGCTGTGTAGATACAGAGCGCTGAGCCAGCAAGAAACCAATGTCTTTTTGCAGCTGGAAACCTAATATTCCCCCATGGGAATTGCACTTGCTCAAACCGGTTACATACAACCCAATCACCCTTGGGCCTGCTAAGATACTGCAGTGGAAAATCTAAGTACAAGGTTTAATTTTTCAAAGCTGTAAATGACAGTTTTTTTATAACACAGTTGTTCTAGCTTGCTGGAATCTGTTAATTTCTGCCTTTGGATAATATGCTTTAAGAGATTCCAGATTTCTATAAATCTTTTATTTTTTCTAAATTATTTGAGTGACAGAGAACTTGTGTCCTTTAAGGGACATGGAGGATTCCCTGTTTTTAATATTACAGTATTAAAATGTAACTAAATGCTGCTGTGACACAGTCTTTCATTGGCTAGTATATTTGGTACTAAAGAAACACATGAGCTATAACGGAACACATTTGAAGGGACTGTTTGGAAGGTTTGGTGTGTAAAAACAGCTTTTAAGCACTTGCTAATAAACAGCCTTATTAAATTGCAATTCGGTAAATTTAAAAGGTCTCTATTTAAGCACATAGCATATTTTTTTTACAGAAGTTTTTAGTTAGTGATCTTCTATCCAAAAGCGAGGTCTTCACTAACTAAAAACTTCTGTAAAAAAATATGCTCTGTGCTTATATAGAGCCCTTTTAAATTTACTGAATCGCAATTTAATAAGGCTGAAAATGTTTAAATATGTAAAAAACACTTAGGTAGTTTATATTAATATTAAAAACAGCGAACGCTTCATGTCCCTATAATAAAACCTTATTATAGGTTTATACAAGTTCAGTGGGTATCCAACAGAGTTTGGTGTCACAGTAACTTCTCACTGCCATCACTGATGTTTTAATGGGTTATATCTTTATAGAATAATTATTTTAACTATTGTGTGTTGATATACGGTTTAGAGATATGCATTATCGATTTAAACACGGGCATAAATGGCATTTATTCTACTTTGTTATGTTTTCCAAAAGGTGTCAGTTTTACATACACAGAGGCCTGACATACAAGATGCAAAGTATGATGCCTTTTATTTGAGAATTTTTAAATCTCATGTTATATATAAACAATACTATGAGATTAAAATGCTTTTAATTACATACTATATATTCCATCTTCTAGCTTAAAGGGCAGAAGGGAGAATGGTTGTGTGACAGTGGTAAAGTAAAACACAATTAAGAAATGTAAGCATAGAATATAAGCATACACCTATCCCAAGGCTTAATTAAGTCAAACTTTTAGGTAGATATAATGGACAGGCCATATGAGCCCATATATCTGCCATTAAATATATGTGTTCAGACAAAAAAAACTATCAGGCTATACACTATTCTTTCTCTTATTCTGTCTAAATCATATAACTGAAATAAAGTGGCGTCTCATTAACATCCTATAGTTGATTTATATTTTGCCTGAGGAACACAAGCCAACAGTTACGGAGTGTAGCTTTCAATTCATATATAAACTTACATTTGCATGGTCCGATGTAATCCAGATGCAGCTTATGGCCCTTCTTTGTTCCCTCCAGGGTGCATTTTGTGGCAAAGAAGTGGCAAGAAGTGTCGTAGGTCTTGTTGTCAGTACCACAGACCTGCACGGATTTGCAAAAAATAAATTCATGTCACCACAAAAAGACAAATACAAGTAGAAAGGCTTGTTACTGCTTTTCATGTATGTTGTTTATGCTAACTAAACCGCTTCCAAAAGTCTTAAAAAGTGTTAACTCTTGTTTATAGTGATTTCAGAAACTGGCTGTGAGCCTGAGAAGGATTGTGCTTATCTCACGGCAAGTTTTGTTTAAACATAGTTTTAATGATACTATACTCCGGACCTATTTATTAATAAATCATGATATTTTCCCTTCATAATTGAGTCAAGGATTTATGTTATAAATAACATAAATAAAAAGTTGTCTTTTCTGAATTACAACATTGATTCTTAATGATACATTTCAGCAGGATATATTAAACTATATGTTCACAGTACAACTTATATATATATATATATATATACTTATAGTTTAGGTTAACATATAAGGGAAGTGAACCTACATATTAGCCTGGAATGCATTTAAATGAGCAAGTTTGAAAGATGACATTACATATCTGTCAATGATTGCTAATATGGTTTAAAATATATTATTTATGATCTCTGTTATTACTGCTTCATTAAAACCTCCCAAGGAATTGTAATTATATTAAGGGTGCTGTATTAGTTGAGTATGAAAAAATAATGTAATCACTCTGGACCATCGGCAGTAGACCAGTATGCTCACAAATCTCTACCGAAGTGGAATAATCACTTCCTTTCTTCCATATATTCTGTCATATTTCAAGTGGCATTACTACACTAGCATAAGTATGTTTAATGGCCGTAACAATAATTAATTGTCAATCAAAACTATACAGGAACCCATTCATAACAACTGTCCCAATCAATATTGAATATACTGGTGCCATTTTCAAAGCTCCAGGTATGATGTAGAGAAACAAATGGTGAACAAGGTCACGCTCTCCCAGGGCAATCTTGTCCGTCAACCTCTATATTGTAAAATTTTCAGTGTAGGGACCTTATTAGCTCTGTTACACTAAACTTTCTGTCGCCTTAATGTATTGTAGTCTTGATGCATATGTTTATAATTTGTTTTATCTTTTAACTTGCTTATTGAACTACTCTGTTTAACTGTACCCTTTAAATACAACTATGGGAAGCATTGAAGCTTTATAAATAATAACTACAAGAGTAGATTGAATATTTTATAGTTATATCTATAATAATATTGAACTAATTTGCAGTAGTTTGTGGTTCCAAAATAATTATTTTCAATATATCAATATCCCCTTGTAAAAATAAAGGATCCCCATCCTAGAGTGATTGGCTTCAGCAGACCCTCCTAATTCACAATTGTGTCAGAGGGATGTCATGACTTGCTTCAAAGCTGCACTTCTAGTGTGTTACAAGTATTTTTTAACCATAGCAGCATGCAAAAAAATAGCAATATTTAAATATGTGTGTCCCTTTAAAGAAAAATATATTGGTATATGGTATGTGGTTTATGATATAACATTTTTCCTCAGTCTTCAACACAAAAGAACCCCCTTCTGCTATATAATTATTCAAAATAACCTAATCTCACCTTCTCAAATTCTCCCATGGAGGCGGCGCAAGTGGATGGGTCCTGGCACACACACATTGGTGTGTTGTCCTCATCTACCTCACATACTTTGCCATGCTTGCAGTGGTGGTTCAGGCAAGGATCTGTGAAAAGCAAAAGTATTTTGTTTTATATAGTAAGTAAAAACGCACATGTAATATTACAGGACCATCTTACAAAATACCAACTGGCAGGTACTTAAATCCACAATAGGGGGAGTTTACAAAGCACTTTCTCCCTCGAGATGAGGTAAGAAGGAATGGGCTTTCTCCCCATTGGAATTAGTGCATAGCAAATCAAGTGATGATGTGAGATGCACTTGAAATGTTTAGCACCCCCCCCCCCCACACACACACACACACACGCAATCAATATTAAAAGATCAAAAGTGTCAAATTTATCTTTTGCTTCTTTTGAAAGACTTAATTTGATAATGGGCATAATAGTTCTTAGAAAGTAAAAAATATATATATTGCAGTCTTTAATATATCACCTAATATATAATACAGTGGGAGGCACCATTTTGGTTTCAGTTGGTCTGCTTCCTTAAATGAAGAGTAAGCTTTTCATCTGCTCGACAACGGAATCTATGACTTCAACAGGACTGATAGAAATCTGATTAGTTCACAAGGCCACAACTTAAGAAAGCAGCTCAAGACTGATAAAGGAAATCCACAATAAAAAAAAAAAAACAATTGCCTAGAAAAAATAATATTTAAAATTTGTTTTTATTTCTTGTACTTTCTGAAAACATTTTGCTCAGTAAATCCGACTATAGTGGTCTTTTATGCATCCCCACCGTTGTGAACATAGCATTTTGAGCTACTTGTTTGCATATTTTTATGACATATTTGCATAGTGTTTGCTAAATATTGTGCTTACTTTCAGGCATAATCTCCTCCTCTTCAATGGCAATTGCTTCATCAAACTCCCCAACCTCTATCTGCACGGGATTTGCTCCAACGGGCTCCTAAAAAGTAAAAGTAAAATCCATGGAATAGGTGCTGTATGGCTGGGACGAAGAATGAAAAAAATAGAATTTGTCTTACCTCTGTAAAAATATCTTCTATTACCTCTTCCTCTTCTGGTAGAGCATCCTGCTGCTGTTTAAGAAAAAAACATTTTATTTAATAATGCAAAAACATACAATATACTTCGAAGTTCACAGTCATTATCAGCAGGTCTTAACAGTAAAGTGGCATCATTATAATTATTATTATTGTTTATTTGTTACGTGCCAACATATTCCATAGCGCTATACAGGGGTTAAGCACAAGGCAAAACAATATTAGCACATTGCAAAAAATGGAGGATCCTGTCTTTGATCTTAAAATCAAATGCACATGGTGCCTTTCCCCAATGCCTGAAACCTTGCAAGCTTACAATCTAAAGGGTTTGAGTGTGATTCAGGAGGGGGATATACATAGTTATATGTATCTGCTTACTAGAAGTTTGTGGTTTAATGGGCAATTTAACAGTTTTTTTTCTTTGTTGCATTTGGAAGTGGGCATTTGATAACATTGAACAGTGTATTTCTATTTTATAAATGAAGGTCCAAGAGCAGAATATACTGCTTTGAAAATATAACTGCGAAAGTTAGTCAGCCAATGTGCAGCAATACAGCTGTATGAGTCATAAGCGTCTGCCAATGAGAACTAGAATCTTGTGTACGTTTTTAAATACGTTTTACTAAATATTTTTAATGTAAAAATAACTTTTGTAATGTTTAAAACATGCTCTTGTAAATGCATGATAGAAAATTTGCATTCCACGTCCCTTTAAAGTTAACTAAATTAAATTCATGTCACATAGCAAATGAGAACCTAATTCCTCATGGACAAACCAGAGTAAGACTGTGCTTCACTACCATATAGTTTTCTTTTTGTCAATAACTGTTTACTTTATAACCCTTCTTCATTTGTAAAGTGATATTCCTTAACATATATGTCATTTAATAGAGGGTGCAAAGTTCAGGTGCTTTGATGCATTCCTTGAAGGAGTTGTTTGTGATGGTTAAAATATTCTAGTTACTAGACTTGAGGCAATTACTTTAAAGCTCAAGACAGTCTTTTTACAGTTCCACCACAGGTTTGGTCAGCTAATCAGGTGATGCATATGCTGTGACTGATGCTTTTATCTAGCATTGTTGCAACTGTTGGATTAACACTTGGAATGGTGAGGTGGCTTCCTTGAACCATGATGAGCTGTCTAATTTCTACAAAATAATACGTGGTACTAATGGCGGCTACAGAATTCATATAAGGCTTGTGACACCAACTAAATACTTACAGGTGCAGCTAGTGCTTTGCCAGCCAGGCAGAGGACAAAGAAGACCCAGACTCTCATTTTCTTGCTATACCTGGAGAGAGATTAACATGGTGATTAGATTTCTAAATATAAAAATGACAAATGAAGACTAAGCACAGATAGATTTTTGTTCTCAGTACATAAAATAGACAAATAATATTTTTAATTCGTAGACATTGAAGAAGTATTTTCTGAACAAATTGTAAGACGTCAGAACACAACTCAAATTCTAAAGAAATGTCACAAGGTGCAAACAACAAAAATTTAGACATATGATCAGAAACATATTGGCCCTCATTCAATTGCAATTTGGCCAATTGAATAGGGTCCTAAATAAGCACATAGCATATTTTTTTAAAGAAGTTTTTAGTTAGTGAAAACCTTGCTTTTGGATAGATGCTTACTAACTAAAAACTTCTTTAAAAAAATATGTTATGAGCTTATTTAGAGACCAATTCAATTGGCCAAATTGCAATTGAATGAGGGCCATTGTGTTTAGTGAACTGCAGCCCAGGACTATATATACTGTAGATGCATATAAAACGTCATAACCTAAATGTTATGTTTATATTTGAATGTATTCAATAATTTTCTCATCAGTACTATATTTTTTCTAAAACATATTGTAAATAAGAACCACTCTCAAAAAATTTATTTAAGAAAAGTTATGAGAAATCAGGATTAGGTAATCATGTATTTCGTAAATTAGATCTTGGCAGGCAAATTAAGATAATTTGCATTTGACACATCTAGTTAAGGTTTCAATGATTTGCAATTCATATATGCGTGCCAATTACGGTCCAGACATCATTTTTCTTGGGTTATTGCCTAATACACCATGTAAGGTAATCATCCATGTACAGCCAGCTCACTTCCTTTCATCTTATTTGCTCTGGCCATGCCTTCCTACTATACACAATTTGTGTGTTGAGATCATTTCAAGTCTCTCTGCTTTGATGAGTATATGTGGAAAATTACAGCCACTACTGGCATAATGTACCCTCTCCTCCTTAAGCCCTGATCTATTCAAGTCGTAGTTGAGTATGTTCTTTGGAAATTTCCATTTAATAACTACATGCATTTGCGGAGGACATTCTCCTGTGGTCATGGTAAGGAAATAAACAAGATTATTCAATCAAGTTTAGATCAGAGCATAACAACATTTGCTAACCAGAAGCAACACTTGGTTAGAGCTGAAATACCTTCTTCACTCATCACACAAATATATAATGCCTCTTTTCAAGAGTTTGTTTTAAAATGCAATCTGTAGGATTACATAGAGTGTGGTGGTTAGGGATGTTTGTAGTACATCCTCGAATACCAAAAACATGTCACACAGAGTCCCAGGTTTATAAAATCTATGTTTATTGAATGAGTCACAGAAAATAGTTGATATAGAAAAGGGAATACTTATGGTGAAGATATCAGGGAACCAAAGGATATGTGTTTGTGGAGGATTCTCAAATACTCAGTAATGTGCTGTTGAGTACCTAAATGAAGAACCACCAATGTGCAAATGTTATATTCATATGTTGGTTTGTCCCAGAAGCAATCGTTTGCTGAAATGTGAACCTAACTTATTTGCATATGGGAGAAATTTTTAAATTACAATTATTTTCTTACATGACTTGTTAA
This sequence comes from Discoglossus pictus, assembly GCA_027410445.1. Taxonomy (NCBI): domain Eukaryota; kingdom Metazoa; phylum Chordata; class Amphibia; order Anura; family Alytidae; genus Discoglossus; species Discoglossus pictus. The sequence goes on along the minus strand of CM050167.1, from coordinate 43,982,919 downwards.
CGTTTCACACTCAAGAATCTATTTGTACATGTATATAAAGTGTATTGATTATTATGGTGGACAGGTCACAGCCCCAGCACGTTGACTGGTTCTTATCCATTAAACAGATGGACATAGACGCACTGAACCTTGCATGTTTTGGTTGGAGAACTGTGAAGAGCAACCGTGTCCTGTAGCAAACAAACCTCAGCTCTTCGTGATCTCATTAAAAGGAAAAAACAAGTTTATTTCAGAAGAGTAAACTAAGCTCATGAAAAGAGACTTATTCCTAAGCCTAGCCTCTGCCTGGAAATACTTAGCTTGGTACACTTCTTAGATAAATGTACACTGGCTAACTTTATCATACAGGAAGGCTAATTCATTTGCCATGTCTTGCAAAACAGCTGCATACATTTTTTAAAAGATTTCCCTGTTTTTTTGTTAATTTTTGAGATTTCCCTATTAACATCTTAATGGACCACTGTTCAGTACTGTTTTGAATAACTAAACTTGAAAATAAGCAAAATTATTTTTAGATTGTAAAAAATATATAAAAAAAACTATAATTTATTATGCTGTGTGGAATCTACCATTTTGTTTTCTGCTGTTCCGCTTCTTGAGGTGGGAGGAGCCTTCAGATCAAGAGGGCAAGCTTTTATCTGCACATTGAATGTGGCATCTAAAACTGGCAGAAGTTTCCTGGGGTCTAATGGAAAATGCTTTGATATACAGAGGCACGCCCTCTTTATAAAGTAATAAAAAATAATCTGAGAAAATAAAATGGAAAACCTTTTTCCTCCCAGCTTAGTTATTCAAAAATCCATATAGGAAAGACTTTATTTTAATATTTCTAGGAACACCTGCACCCATGAGCAACACATTTGTGGTTCCCATTTATTATACTCTACTCCTCTATTTAATACATTTTATTATTGCTTGTCTTCTGGATAAAGAATCTTGCAAAGAAAAATAAAAAGTGCTAAAATTGACTAGTTCCAAAGTTATGATGATTCATATAATATTTAGAAAAATAAATTTTAGCAACAGTTACTGTATGTTACCTCAATCTCAAGTTTGCCTTATATCGATGCTATATAGTTTTACACGACGCTCCGCCTGTGGCCCACTTATTTATTCAAGCGCTCTTTCCCATCTGCCGGAGATTGGAGGAGCAGAAAATTTACATTGGAATAAAGCCCACTGAATGCCCACCTGTGAAACAGACTTGTGTACACATAGATCATGCCACACACATCATTTCTAATGTCACACAGCTTGGTTGCTGTTCATTTCTTAAGCAACCTGTTTGTAGATCACACAAGGCTAGTTCCTCTAACACTCAAGTGTCTGTATTCTATGCATATATATGTATATTTAAAGAAGATGGATTATTAGGATGCACACGTCACTGATGCCTTGAGCAATGTAATGATTGATTCTCATCCATTAAACAGATGCACATAAATCTACTGAACTTTATGTGCTTGAAGAAGAACCATGTCCTATAACAGACAAACCTCAGCTCTTCATAATCTCAGTGAAAGGGGAAAAAAATATTTATTTCATAAGAGCAAGAGTGATTAATCATAAAAATAATAATTATATTGTGGCAAACTATAATGACTTTATCAGTAATTTACAGTTTATGCAGTAATTATATTTTACTTAAGTTCTATAAAATCAATGTCAAACACTTGAAACTTATTTGTTTGAACTTTAAAGCATATGTAATCCTTTGTTTTGTAATTGGGCCCTTACTATTGCTAAATAATCTGTTTGGCTGTTCAGTTTGACTGTAGTTTTCATACATACACTGAGTCTTTGCATTACTACAACCAGTGGGTAACATATCCATACTAGAGTGTTCAACCATCCAAGATTTCTGGATCTCTCTCTCTCTCTACTTGTACTTTTCTGATTAACCCAACTGTGCTCATGCAGAGATATATTGAAATCTTAACCTGTTGTAGGCTCTTACAGGACCGAGCTGCCTACCTCTGTGGGAAATTTGAATGTGTGGAAGTGTTTCGTAGTATGTTCTCTTGCATTGTTGTAGTTCTCCATACCTGGAGTAGAGAACCTGCAGTCTGAGGGCCAAATGTGTCCCTTTATCTCATTCTATGCAGCTGTAAATATGTTTTTTTTTCAGCACATGCACACATTTCTACCAAGCAAAAGCCAATAGTAGCTTTCAAATCTGAAGAGGCAACGTTGGATTATACCAGCGTACAAGGACAGCAGGAGGCAGCATCATATATCTCAAAGTAGGGCCTATATAAGAGAAATCAAATATTTAAACATATTATGTGTGGCCCATAATGATTTTTGTTTCTTATGGTCAATGGAAAAAAGGTTCCACAACCCCTGCTCAATACTGATGAATAGAGGTTGCTCAACATAATTTAACAAACCTATTTTTAATAACAAAAATTGACTAGAACTTATAGTAAGTTGTTACTCAATTAACATATCTGATATCCATTCAATTAACTGGGGATGCAAGCACAATGTGTGGCAATCCAGATATCCACAAGGCTTACTGTCCCTTTGTTAAGTGTTAGATATCATGACAAAGAAGGAAAAACAGTTCCATTTTGTATAAATGTAATGTATTTTATCTCTATTTTCCCTACAAAAATATTTGTGATCTTTAAATGCATGATAGAAATGTTTGGACTATAGTGACCCTTTAAGGTAAACTTTTGTAAACGTAATTGGCCTAAGGCCAAACGTTAGCATCACCAACTCATCTTTCACTCATTGCTTTTTATATCTGTATACAGAAGATTGGATGAAACGTATCAATGTATTTGCTATCCGCTGTGTAATTCCTATTTAATTATTAGCTGCGATAATAAAATTTATTTTAAGAATCCCTTTTCTATTATAGATCCAGAACTTATCTTTTGTTTACAAGAATTTTTTAGATTATTTAAAAAAATGTTTTTTATCCTTTTACATTTCTGCAAGACAGGTCTTTCATTTATCCTTCCAAGCTGTATGCTTCTGAGTATGTGCGATGGATGGAGTAAGTGTCAGTCTCTAAAGGCTCCAGATATGTATAACAAATTCCACTTCCCTCCTCCTTCCCTAACAGATAAGATAAGATGATGAGAGTCCTGTATGCAACGTCTTCAATAACTGAACATGTATCTGTAACTGGCTGGAGCAAAGTATACTAATGTTTTATCCATCTTCCCCAACTTTCTCACAGCACTCCTTCAGTCTTATCACTCCTTGGGGACATATACTGCTCCCATAACCAGCTGTTCGGTACAGCTGGTATAGTATGTTGTATGTTTTCATGTATCCCCTATTGCATGTTTAAAGTATGAACTGTATTTATACAAGCTGATGTGACTGTTTACACAGCAGACTGTAAGGAATTTTATCTGAGGAGATGAATGCAATGTCTCTGTAGAGTACATTCAGGCCTCCATGCAAAACTCCCCGCTAAGTGCATTTATATATACGAATAAAATAAAGAATGTCTATTAAAATAACAGTTCTATCAGTTACTTAAAAAAGCAATTACAAAGAGAAAACAGGAAAAAAAAAGCTGCTTTAGCGTTACCCCATAAAAAGGCAATTAATAATTGTGACTGGACAGTGCCCAGTTACCCTGACAGTGAAAGCCAAATGGGCAAAATAAAGATTTCAAACAAAGCCTTTTCCTGACAGAAGTTTGTTTAGCACATCCTAGGACTGAGCAAAGAAAGGCCATGATCAGCCTGCATAGGAGAACCTGTCTGTGTTACCATAGCAACAGGCATTCCTCTGTGCCTGAGTAATGTGAGAGGGAGCCAGGCAGGGTGGAGTTGGGCTTGGAGCAACTTGGAAAAGTTGTTTCTGTCCCACATTACACCACCCCTCCTTTCTTTTCTCCACTCCCACCCATCCCCCATTTTCTGCCTATGTGGCAGACAATGGATGTGTTGAACTGTTTCCCTGCTAGAGGGACCTACAGAGCACTAGACAACTAATCAGGCTATGGTTACAATTTGATGCAGCTACGATTATTCTCTCCCTGCGCCACAATGACTTTATAGATATTACTATTACTAAGTATATAAAAATAATAAACTTATGTGCAGAAATTGATCTGATTACAATACATTGACCTCTTTTTTTCAATTTCTATATTAACAGAAGAGAAATAAGTAATTGGATATTTGCATACAAAACCTATTCGTGGAAAAAATGGGAACGTACTAAGGACTTACAATAGTATATTAGGTCATAAGGAAGGAGGCATCACCTGCTGTGCTGTAAAGACATGCTCAGAATATTTTAAGAGCAGTCCTCTAATAAAAACATGCCCAGACGTCTTCACTGAAACCACACTAAAACATATAGAAAATTTTAGAACAGGGACAATTCTGTTTTCTTTATTTCGATCAGTTATTGCAATATCTTAATGGAGTTTACTTGGCAGGATTTATTCAAGAGATATACAATAATGATGTTTCAACAGTTATTTATGCATCTCTTTGTAATTGTATCTTTACATGCTATTTGATATACCCACAAAAACAATTCTACACCATATAGGAATTTCTATGTCAAGTTTAATTATTATTCATAGGAATAATTGTGGAAAATACTATTCAGATGGAGCATCCCTCCCAAAACCTTTTAAAATGATCTGTTACCGTAATTTAGAAGTACTTATACTGTTTGCATAATTATAAGATGAACTGATCTAGGCTATGTGTACAAAAAACTTAGACTAATGTGGAAGTTTATCACTTCACACGTGTGGCAATAATATGTGCAGATAAGGCATGGATATATATATATGTATTAGATACAACAGGATAAGTTAGCAACTTATTTCAAGTGAAGGTCAGTAGATAGAGGGTTAAACTGAAAATTCTGTAACTAAAACCTGAAAGATATTTTTTTCCTTTTTTTTATGGATTGTAAGAAAAAATACTTGTGGTAGGTGCATTGTAGCAATTGAATTGATCTGAAAGAATGTTACTAAATCATGTTTACTAAGGCAACTTCATACTCTGGTTAACTTGTTTCCCCTTATAAATGCTCTTATTAAAAAAAAAAAAAAAAAAAAAAAAAAAAGAAGACATACGAGAGGGTGAACTAAAGTGCACTGCATGGATTCCATAACAATCTCATATCCTCAGTTTGCATTCTTTCTATTTGGGTATGTCTTTGATATTTTAAAACATTTAAAGTATAAGTGGCAAAAAAAAACAAAAGACAGACAAATGGGTAAAATGGAATAACCAAGGTTAACCATTAATCAAATAATTTTGAAAGGTTGTTTTTGATAGATAGATTAGCAAGTAAGGAGGTTCTATATGAATATACATAGAGAAGGATATATTTTTATACAAGATATGTTATTATTGAACTATATACATATATGCAAAAATGAACATTACAACTAATTATTATGAAAGGTCCACCTTTCTGTTTGAACCCTTATCTAATATATACAATATCAAACTATAATGTCTCTTATACTTTTGACAACATACTATTTACTCCTTTTAACATATAATCTGCATATTTTACACTTAAATTCATAGTAATTGAGTTACATAGTTACATAGTAATTGAGATTGAGAAAATAATTTTACCCCATCAAGTTCAATCTTTTAAGATCTCCTCTGATCTGCAATATGCAGATAAATTGTTAATTGATTCAGAGGAAGGCAAACAGAAAATTCCCAAGTGATGTGAATATGATGTCTATAGAAGGAACAATAGCTACTGTATTTGTACCCAAGGATAAACTTACTATTTCTCGGTTAAAAGATAACCACAAGCTACAAAGGTTTGAGCTGTTATTAGAGGAGTGAGATAAAGCCAAGAAATATAGCTATACAGGGATGAAAGTAGTATGTCATACCTCAGGACCAGAGGAGAGAGGTTCAGGCTCCTGGATAGTCTGGAGGAATCTGAAGGGTACAAAATAAGTTAACAGTGAACAGTAATAGGGTGGGTTGGTCTGGGCTGTCTGTCTCATTCTCTTTTTTTCTAAGGTGGGCTGTCCTAATTTCATCCAGTCAACCCTCCCAACTTATTCTACAGTGTCTGCCAAAACCTTAGGACATGGTTATAGTCTTCAGACCAGAGCAATCCACAGAGAATGCTAAACTTAGAATAGTCGGAAATGGGTGTGAGATAGAAGGGTGATGTTACATATCTGTCTGGATTGGCAGCAGGGCCCTAGACTGAAGAGACAGTGATTATAGAAGAATTGTTTTCAGTTAAAAAAATATATTTTAAACAGAAAATCGCACTTATGTGTTATATATACAGGTATACCTCGCTTAAGCTACCCCGTTTAGAGCTGATTCGCTATAAAGCTGTTTTTCCTGCCAGACCCCTTTTAATACTAAACCTCCACTATAACCCTGTTTTTGCCTGCTCTGATCTCTATAACACTGTTTTTTTTCTCCAAAGAAACAGAATCCAGGATGACCCAGAAGCTTCAAAATCAATAATTTAAAGTTTATATTTCTGCTGGTGTTCAGTTTGTGTTAGTGTTATGTTTGCTGTTTCTTCAAAGTTCATATAAAACCCCAAAAGTTTACATTTCAATTAAAAATTGTGTTTATTTTTTTCATGAGTTCCCCTATCCCTATCATCCCCATGTTATCGTTTACCGCTGTTTTGCTTAAACCACAGCGTTAAACCATATATTCCTGTATATATATATATATATATATATATATATATATATATATATATATATATATAAAAGTAAATAAGTAATCCATTTTTGCTAAACATGATACTTTATGGAGCATCATTTAACACTTCAGTTACTATTTTTAGGGCCATAAGAATTTATAAGTCAGGCTTTGTTAGTTACAGATCACATTGCCTTGGATAAATTTAGTACCAGATCAATTAAATACCCTATTGTTTCTATTCAGACAGAAAGGCATATGCTATTTTAGCAAACAAATAAAACAAAATGTGTTATATCTGCTTTTATATCTAGTTATTTATGTGTTATTTTTATATATTTTAAGGAAATGTTGAAATTGATAATATGGACGTTATTGTTTGATTGTATTCCTTGTAAAATAATCTGATATTTTGTACTTTTTTCCTATTAAACAAAAATGGTTAAATGTTATTAACATCCAAGCTTAACCATGCTTGATAAATAGATTTACAGAAATAAAAATAGGTATATGTATCAAGCATGGATAAAAGTGGAGTTATGTGAGTTTCAAACATTCAATCCTTATAGCCCAAAGCCCTATAGCAAACATAAAATAAAATATGGATATTTAATTACGTTTTCAAACTTTGATAAGATTTCTCCATTTTGTACCCCATTTGCTAAATATACCATAATCACAATTATTGATTCAAAGTGAATTTAAAATGACAGTGACTCATTTCACGTTTTATGGTGAAGTTGTTAAGAAAGGATAAATATATATTAGTGGGGGAGCTTTTTTTTATAAACGAAAAAAAATTTAAGTACAGGTCTCCCTCTACATTTGCTGGTTTGACACTCTCGGATTCAACATTCAAATTTTTTAAACACACGACATGGGACCAGGGAGTCCCCCCTTCGCCAAAAAGCACACCTGGGTCCTAGTGGATGGCTCAAATGCAGCATTTCCCCTCGATGTGAGTGCCACCCTAGACCCTTTCCCAAGGGCCAAAGCATGGGTAAAATCATAGTTTACCCATGTTTTCGTTATTCTCTTTTTTTTTACTTTTGCAGGGACCCCAGGAATGGCACCCCCGTGAATGTCGATAGAGTCTTCTGTAGTTATGTGTTTTATGTATGTGTATGTATGTATAAATATATATATATATATATATATATATATATATATATATATGGTAAAGGGCTTCTCTAGTGGTGTACTGTATGTTGAGAATATCAATATATAACTTGCTTGGTAGTGAGGAAGGCAACACAGGTTTCCTGCGATCATAGGGCCTCATTAAATTGAGCCCTAGGAAGATGCGGGCATCCGTAAGGGAGCCCGTAAGTTATTTTGTTATTCAATTGGCCTCTTTTTGTGGACTCCAACCACGTTACGGGCTCCGCGTTCAATTCCTTACGATGGTTAACATCGCAAGTGACAGCCCGATCAAGCCTTTGATCTTTCCCGTCCTCAAGAGTTCCGATTGCAAAAATAGCAACTCGCTATTCAATTGCTCCGATTCCCCAAGCCCGCAAATGTATAACATTATCTTACGAGTACTAGAGAGGACCCGCAAAGGGGTTAATGACATATCCGTAGCACTGTAAAAGCAAATATCAAATCAATACAGCACTGTAAATAACGGGGAAAACAATGAAAATAACGGGGAAGACATTAGAATTAATTGCACAACAGTCTCAAGCTGTTTCATTTCGGGGCTAAATCGATCTCGGGTATCAATAAGTTAATACATACAGGCTACCCATATGGACTAGAACTGTATTGGCATTCATTATTTTATTGTTTATTATTTTGCGGGTTTGCGAGTATGATCGCATATTGGACCACGGAACCTAATTGATTGACATGTAACCTCAATGTTTTACTGCCGTAATAATGAGAGTCTCATTTTCTATTGGCTTATTCTAAATCCGGATTAACGGCCTTGCTTAATTGATCATGTTCCCACCCTGAAATGCTAGGGATGCGTGCATTGTTTGCGGTTTCGTCTTTCGACCCGTAACTTGCAGGCTTGTTCAACTGAATAGCACAGTAAGTCTAGCACCCTGCGAGCCCGCAGCAGGCCCGCAGACATGCAGCCTACATCCAGCGACTTCCAGCCTCCGAATTGAAAGAGGCTCATATTCTTTATTGTGATTTTGTGTATTGAAAAAGGCAATAAATAAAAAAAAAGTACAAATACATACGTAGCTTTATAGTTTACCAATAAATCAAGTATGCTAACACACTGGACACACATGAAGTGGATTGGACAGAGCACAAACAATGGACATATAGTAAGCTGGACTGAACACACACAATGCACAGACAACTAACCTGCACACAAACAGAGTGGATTGGACTAAGCACACAATGACAATGTGGATTAGACTGAGAATACACCAGGGACACAAACTAACTCTAAAAGCAGCTTGAATTAATAATTCCATTTATATGTGTGATAAACTCCCTCTTACATCTAATAACAAACCAGTCTGCCTATACGGATATCCAGCGACATTTCTGAAAATACAAAAAAAGGTCTAATTTTGAAATATTCCCTGGGTTTGTCTGGTCGTCCTACCATCCTCTGCTACTAAGCATGCTTGCACATCCCCATTGGTCCATACCATCTTGCCTGCTATCAGACTTCTTTAACATATATCATAAGTCTGCTGGTGTTGAATGTCAACATTTAGCCTGTGGGCCAGTGTACTGATCCATTCTCTAAAATTGGTTTAATGTGAGACCGGCCCATACAAGTTCATACATTACCATCACCAAGGGCAGGGGTGTAGGAGCCAGAATAATTCTAGGGTGGATACAGCTAATTGTATACATAAGCCGTAAAATTGCTTATATATACATACATACAAACACTGAAAAATCTGTGTGTGTGGGGGATTTGTCCCCACGCCCCCAGTTCCTACACCCATGACCAAGGGGATATGATGGTTGGTCATATTCTCAAAAATACCCTTTGGACCTCTTAGAGCTAAATTGGCAGAAATCTGGTAAACCGATTAGCAAAGGTGCTGAGGTAACTGTTTTAAAATTGCTGTAATTTCCCAAAGGGATAGATTTCTATTTTTCACCAGATATATTAAAGAATGTTATTTGTGACCTCAGAAATATACAGGGTTGAAAGAATAAATATATATAGCACTGCATAAAAATTGGTAAAGGTTAAATGTATATGTAATTTGGTTTCAAATGTTTCCTAATAAACTGCTACTGATTAGTAGAAAAATATGTATTATATTTAAAAGTTGAATGGACTTACATATTTATATGCTAGATACTGATGTGTGGATGTGCACACCCCTAGGTAGCTTACATAAAGTGTAGGATACAGTGTGTGATCTCTAAAGGAAATGATGGTTGGTGGGGTCACAGCTGAAATTGCCCATAAGGAGACAGGCAGAGAGAAAAAGAACAGACAGCAACTGCAGATTGTGATACAAATGTTTCAGTGTTTACTTCCTCCTGATTGTCCAAAACTATTTTTCAAATTGTATGCCAGTTTAGCCTGGGTTTGGAGGGTGTTAGCCCTAAGTTTCAACTGACAGAAATTCAAATATATTTTTGCTAACGTTTTTTAAAGGGTATTTTGGTATTTTTTCATGCAATTATCCTCTATCAGATGCACTCATAATCCAGCTCACTTATATATCCCTTTAATAATGATAAAAATAACATTAATGACAATGATGTCTATCAACTAAGGAAATTGGCGTCCCTATTCATAATAAAAAAAACGCATCAAAATTGTTTTAACATTTATATTAAAGATGTTTAAACCGCAAATAATATTTGAGGTGGTTTCATGAAGAAGCTGAAATTCTTTGGGAAATCTTACATTATGAAATTAAATCCAATAAACCCTAGAAAGTCACAGATTAAGGAGAAAACCAAACTATGAAAAGGACATTTCCTTGTAATAACTGCAAGTTTGACAAGTCTATGAATTATATTTCCTGCCTGACTGCAGAAGATAAACAAAACCTGAGTAGACTGGAGAAAAAGCAAGACCAGAGATATGGGATGGTTGCTGTAGCCCTTATCATATCACCTTTCTTTCTTATTATTATCCATAAGAAAGAAAGAAAGAAAGAAAGAAAGAAAGAAAGAAAGAAAGAAAGAAACATGTAGGAATTTGTATTTTGGAAAATAAAAAAAGCGTCTACAAACAAAAGTATTATAGTCATATGGTCATTTCAATTGGGAAAAAACAAGTCACAGCTGCATACTTTACAACATCTGAAGTGTTAAACTCTGGACACACTATATGCTAGTGTTATTGTGATTCACTAACAATGGCCACATCTTGAGCAAAGTGATTAAATATTAGAGAGAAAAACGCATATCTAGTTTAGATCAAACACACTGCAACTGCACTCTCTCTTCTTTGAGAAACAGCTGAGACATGTTGTCAAGGAATAGAGGGACTTGTACTTAAGTGTGAACTGGCCCTTAGAAAAAGGGACATTCAGGGTGTGAGAGGGTCTGAATTCTTTTTGAAAACAATGACACCAAGGCTATGTGAACTTTTCAACCCACTCATCCCATTCAATAAATACAATTTATACGGCCTGTTTTGTTTATTTAGAAAATGTTTCGCTCATTGGAAGCAGTAATATCTGCTTAGTCAGATAATTGCAGTTATATTTGCTTTTTTTGTAAGCTGAATAAAAGTGGTTGTATATCTGGTATGATTCTTCTTTCCACCTCTTTTATCTCCCCCTTTCACTTTCACCTTCAGGACTTTTCTTGTGATGCCCCTATTTATGGAACTCCTTGCCTCGCTCCACTAGACTATCTTCCTGCCTCAAATCTTTCAAAATATGATTAAAAAAGCATATGTTCAAAGAAGCATATCATCTTTAGCCTCTATATGCACAATGCATCTATCACTCTCCTGTACCTCACCCATATCCTTTAGAATGTAAGTTTGCAAGTTTTCAATCTTAGTACGTGCTTTAGGGAAAGCACTATGTATGTTTAATTGAAAGCTCAATAACAGGACCCTCCATTCCTTTGCATTGTGTTCAAATTGTCTTTGACTTGTACTTAACCCCTGTATAACGTTATGGAATATGCTGGTGGGTTACACATAAAGGATAATAATAATAATAATTACTCTCTGAGAGCTGAGTATATCAATATTTCCCAGTTGATGGACACCTCAAGATGAACTGTTACCACCGTGGTACACAATGCAGAAGCAGTTTTATTGACTGTCAAGCACAGTGATTTTTCTGCAACTTATCCCCCTTAGATTTATTACTTTTAGCATGATAAGTTGCCTAAAAAGGCAAGCACTCAGACCTACAACTATTTAGCACCTGTACTGGGGACTCCTGCAGTAGGATTTGGATATTCAAGTCTGAACAAGTGAGTTATGAGATAGTGCTTTGCTTCTTGGGAAGCCAACATGTCACTTTTTCCACCTCAGGCCTTTATCTCTCCGTCTCTTTTAATACATAATCAGAGTATTGCAATAAACAGTGATACCTTTTTTATTGGACTTTTTTTATTTTAGTTATAGCAAAAAGCTTTCAAGAGTAGCACCTCTCTTTATCAAGTCAGAAGACATATGAACAATGCAAGCAAGAGCATAGTAAAACCGAGCAGAGATTCAGACTGGGATAGAATGCATCATAAATTATGTATGGATTGGTCAAGGGTGCGAGTCTATAGATAAGGTTTGAGATAAGGAAAAACAAGAGTAATATGTTATGGTTATAAATATCCCCACATATTAAAGAGTAGGAAAACAACAATAAAATATTAGAAGTTTTGAATGTGATAAAAATCCCCAGTCAATGTTATGCTCTGTGTCGTTAGTGTTGAAGAATGATATCATCTTCTGTTCAAATGTTTTTCTCTCCTGAATGTTTCTGAAATTTTGATTTTAAGGTTTTGAACGGAGCGATCATTCTGGGTGAAATGGTTTCCAACTGGGGTACAATAACAGCTTTCATTGTGCTTTTTGATGGAATGTCTATGTAGTTTCACCCTGAGATGTAATTTTCGATGATTTAATTTATACTACATCGTATTTCCACATTGGAGGATGTGCATGCATATGACCCTTTGATGTTATAGGTCTTGTTGTTATGTGCGGCTGTATTCTCTTTACAGATCTGCTGATATAGAGCCAGATTCAATTGCAAGCCCAGATCTCGCGGGCTCCCGTTCGTCTCCGATTCCGGAGCTATTCAATTGAGCAAGGACGCAAGTTACGGCCCGGGGCCTCAAGCCCGTAAACCCTGATTTCACATGTAACGCTTCTGAGTGTCCGATCCGATGAAGAGCACCAAAATCAAGCAATGCCGTAATTTGCAATCCCGTCACAGGTCAATTACCAATGGGAAGCAGAGAACGCCAATCAATGCAGCGGAAACCAGTTTAAAAGACTGTGAAAAACGTAAGTCTTTGACTGTGCTGTAGCTAAGAAAGTCAACACACAGGTCTAGGCGTTGATGGGTTTTTGAGAGTGATATATGTAGAGAGAGATAGACTGAGAAAGAGATAGAGAGTGCTAGAGAGAGACAGAGAATGCTAGAGAGAGATAGAGAGTGTTAGAGAGAGAGATATGGAGTGCTAGAGAGGGAAACACCGGATCAGGAGGAGAGGAGGAGAGAGAGGGGAACACTGGAGGAGGAGAGGATGAAAACAATGTTTATATGCAGGAAACAATCACCACAGCCAATTACAAGTGACCATGATGTCAGGGATATGGAACACACAGCAAACAATTGTTTAGATAATCAATACTCAAATACTATTGTCCTCTCATTTCAGTACCCACGAGGCATACCCAGGGCACAGAGACATAGACGGTGGCTCCACAGGAGGAACCACAATCACAAACGTATGTCGTGGTTGAGGCAGCCGAGCGCCCGCGCCCATCACAGGAGGCTGGGCCATCAGCAGCAAGACCATTGTGGGTAACACCCTCTGGGTCCTCACACTCATCACGGGCATATTCCCAGCCCTTTCAAACTACTAAAATGTCATTGAGCCAACAACCACCTGCACTCTCAACAGGCCCACTACTGCCACCTGGTGACATGCAATTGATGTGTTTGCCGGACCTCAATTCTCTCCCACTCCTGACCGGGCCACAACAGATGATGCCAAAGTAGTGGTTGTCCCAGTAGTGGTTGTCCCAGCAGTTGTTGTCTCAGCAGTTGTTTTCCCAATAGACTGGGCCAAAACCATCCCTATGGGCAACAGCATCTCCATTGGCAACAGCAACACCATCCCTACGGGGAACACCATTACAACGGGCAACACTTCTGGCCTCACCATAGCACATCCACATTCCAACTTTGTCTGGAGACGGAACTCACAGCCCCGCACAAGGCACCTTGAGGGACATCTTTCAGCACATCCGCATGTCTGATGAGCGAGAAAATCGATCAGTGCATCTGCTGACAGCTCAGCTTCAAAGGCAGAACGATATTGGTACCGAGCAGGTAGATAGCATCCAAGCAATATATGGTAAGGTGAGGAGGCATAATCTTCAGATTGAGAGGTATGAGCAAATGGCTCATAGGGACAGAAAAGCCCAGACACATCACTTGGGGCAGCTGGTGCAGTTGGCGGAAGCCCACATCAATAATCTCCAGCCTTCGGTTCCACAGGCTCCACCCCCACCTCAACCAGAGCCTGCGGCCTCCCCATTTCATCCCTTACTGCTACACAGCCACTCCAGATGGATGCACCCCTCATTTCAACAGCTCCTGGACGTGGTAGAGGGAGGAAGCGCACGGGCACGGAAGGTGTGGGCCTAGTGTTCAGAAATAGGAAGTAGCTGAGAACCTCCCCCAGGTCAGTGGTTGTCAAACCTCTCCCCAGGACCCACCACACAGACCATGATTTAGGTGAAACACTGTATGAATACACATGTGAAGCAATTTGAGGTTACACCTACACCACCGGTTGAATACTATTTGACTCATGTTTAGTTTCACCTAAATCATGGCCTGTCTGATGGCTCCTGAGGAGAGGATTGAGAACCACTGCCCTAAGTCCTCCTCATCCACAGTCCACAATTAATATTATTTTGTATTAGTGTTGATATACTATTGGCTGGCTACAAAGTGTGTACACGTATGGTTATGTTGAGTTTTTCAGCAATTGATGTTCAATGTGGATTGCTGTTGAGATGAGGTATTGCAGTAAATCCAAATAGTGTTCTGATTAATATCTTGTTCTGGTCTGTGTAGGTCTTAATTTCTCAATCTCCTGACCATGAAGGCATGTTCCTCAACCTCCTCTTTCTGTGTCACAGATTCTGCTCATCAATTTCTGATTATTCCTTAAACACACTGTGTCTGTATGACATTATCCATGATTATGTTCATCTGTTTAATTGAGCAGATATAGACAAGGAGTAAGTGATATTCACATGAGTTGTTTCATTACATGGAGTGATTTCTGATTATCCTTTTTTTCACCAGATTCCAGTTGCAGTGGTGTAGCGACCACATGTGATCCTGGTAGATGCTATGCATCACGCTTATTTTAAACTATGACATTACCCCCTTTAGGTATCCCCTTCTTCCCAAACACAACCTCTTGCCCTTCTGGGTTCCGCCCACAACACACTCATGATATTAATACACAGTCTTGTCCATTTCTGATTGGTATAACAAAGCTTTATTTCATACACAGAGCACATTCTCACTGTGCCAGTGTGTTTTCAATGGCTGGGGTTATGGAACATCCACATACATCACTTTTGTATCACATTCCTATATGAGTTAACTAATGAGCCCTTGTTACGATGCAATGGGTTAATGGATATAATAACAATAATAATAGTAATAATATAATGAGATATCTTATAATAATATATATAATATTTAACATATTTAACATATTTATTAATGACATTGAAGTAGGACTCGAATGTAGTGTCTCCATTTTTGCTGATGACACTAAGTTGTGCAAGGTAATAAAATCAGATAATGATGTACTTTCCCTACAAAAGGATTTGCATAAATTAGAGAAATGGGCGGCTAAATGGCAGATGAGATTTAATACAAATAAATATAAGGTTATGCATTTGGGAAGGAACAATAGCCAAGCAATCTATAATCTTAATGGAGCAAATCTAGGGGTATCAGATATTGAAAGGGATTTGGGAGTACTAGTGGACAACCACCTAGGTAACAGCGCTCAAAGCCAAGCAGCGGCTGCAAAGGCAAATAAAATATTAGCATGTATTAGGAAGGGTATAGAAGCCAGGGAAAAAGATATAATTCTGCCACTATACAAATCTCTAGTACGTCCTCATTTGGAATATGGAGTACAATTTTGGGCACCACCTCATAAAAAAGACATTTTAGAGCTGGAAAAAGTACAGAGAAGGGCTACAAAACTAATAAGGGGAATGGAGGGGCTAAGTTATGAAGAAAGACTAACAAGATTAAACTTATTTTCGCTAGAAAAAAGGCATCTAAGAGGAGATATGACACGTTATATAAATACATCCAGGGTCAATATAAGGCTTTGTCAAGTGAACTTTTTGTAGCAAGAGATTTTCGACTGACAAGAGGACATCCCTTGAGGTTAGAGGAAAAAAGATTTCACCTTAAACAAAGAAAAGGGTTCTTCACAGTTAGGGTGGTTAAACTGTGGAATTCTCTACCAAAGGAGGTGGTGACAGCGAATTCGATAGACAACTTCAAAAAGGGGTTAGATATATTTTTGAATAAAGAGGGCATTCAAGGCTATCCTAGATAACTAGCAAAGGAATATTGATCCAGGGAGAAATTTGACCGCCAGTTTCTGGGGTCGGGAAGGATTTTTGCTTTTTTTTCCCCCTTATGAGACAATTGTCAAAGTTTCAATGGTTTTTTTTTTTTCTGTTTGCCTTCCTCTGGATCAAATAACAATTAACAAATAATAATAAATAGTCCACATTAAAAAGATCAATAGAGATCTAAAAAGGTTGAACTTGATGGACTAACTCTTTATTCATCCTCCAATACTATACTATTAATAATTATTTAATCAATAATTTAATTAATAACTATTCCGCATATTGCAGATCAGAGGAGATCTTAACAGGTTAAACTTGATGGACTGAAAGTCTTTTTTCAACCTTAATTACTATGTAACTATGTAACTATGTAATATTTGATAATAAAGGATTAATACACATGCAATGTCCAATTTGTCATACTGTGGAGTATCAACATTCCCCTGAAGACCTGATAGGGATATGACAGCTGATAATGTCAATTGATTGATATCAAAACACTTAATGGGAAGTCACCAAATGATAATGAATATACATCTGGAAACATGGCCACCAGCAATGACGTGGGACTTTCCAGGATGGGCGTAGCGAAGATGAAAGTGAGCTGGCTGTTGCTCCACATGCCTCTCCACAGCCTCCATGTGTGTTTACGGCCCTTCCTGATGGGTTAGAGTAGATTAGTGTGGTGTATGTTCCCCTAGTCCCCTTCTGGATTGCTAAGTAGTGGCGTCGAGGGGGCTTGTGTACCTGAATATAGCTGTGAGCTATGCCATGTATGGCCACTGTAGGTGGGCAGGTGATAGCTAAAGGTCAGACAAATCACAGTCCACTGGAGAAAGAACTGGCAACTGACTCCAGTGTGTTTTCCATGCAAACCTTATTGATACACACAGACAGAGACATAAGTAAGTGTGCTGTAGTCTATAGGGTCACAGAGAGTCAGACACAAAAGAGGGACGGAACAACCACATGTAAAATGTTCCCCTGGTACTTGATATATGAAATGTGGTGGTGTAATTTGTCCATTTGTTTTCCCAATGTAGATGTGATGAGGGAAACCTATATAAGACGATCCTTGTATATTTAGAGTCCACATTAGGGCCTCTGTGAGTGAGAAAGGATTAATATGTCAGCCATTTGCATGTATTTGTGTTGCAATTTAATGAGGTAGTGTGTCTTTAATAGCTTTCAGCATCTTGCAGCCTTTATTTTCATATTGGCATATGCATGACCATTACAACATATGAGGAAAATAGATTTTTTTTTTCAATATTTGATATTGGGAGTTGTTGTGCATGTAATTGTAATGCCTTCCATATTCCCCATATTTTAAAGTCTATTGTTGTGTTTTTATTGTGTTTTGCAGTTTTCGAAACTAGTCTGTAAACCCTTTGCGGGTCGTATTTGGAACCCGTAAGCTTTCGGCCGCCATTTGAGCGATTTTTGTACTTGAATAGCGATTTGTGATTTTAGCGATCGGAAGTCTTGCAGACGTGAAAGATCAAAGGCTTCAGGAGGCTGTAAGTTCCATTTTAACAACTGCAAGTATTTCAAGCCCGTAATCCGTTCTGAGCCAGCAAAAAACGCCAAATGAGTAGCAAATTAACTTACAGCCTCACAGGCTACAGTAACATACAATTGCTCAATTGAATAAGGCCCATGGTTTGCAAAGAGTTTTATTGCAAGGTTTGGTACCATTTTCACTATTAGGCTGTTCATTGGCCAATCCTTTGCTGACCAATGTGTGTTTCAGGTTTGGTGGCTGTCTAAACGCACGAATGGGAGGCTTGGGGAATATATATTTTAAGTATGCATCCTCTGTAGTGGCTGATAATCTTTAAATATTTTGCATATTTAGAGCCGGATGGTATTTCCTTTTAAACTTTAGAGGTTTCCTTTTAAACTTTAGTTTAAAATACTTATCTATAGAGGGGACTTAAATGGCAGATATCCTCGTAGGCAGTGAGACTCTGATTCACATTAAACCCAATATATATTAATAGATCTTTATTTATTCAGGTATTAGATTACCCATTGGACCATTAATGTATGTGGGCATTACTTAAAAAAATATTGTACTTTTAACCTTCTCTATATTGTTTTAGAAATGAGATAAACTGATTTCCTTCTCGTATGGTGACTTGTTAACTTACCCTTAGCACATGGCTTTATCCATAATTATTTTGCTTGTTAATCCCTGCTAACAAGTCTGATAGATAACTGGTACTTTTGCATATTAAACTGAAACAGCACCCTTTGGTTTTAACTGATATTATAAAATGTCTGATATGATTGAGGCTTTAATACTGTCATCTAAGAGACTATAATAAAGATTAACAAATTCATCTGTGTGCTTAAGTGTGTTGGACTTTTTTTTTCTTTCTATAGCCTTCCTAGAAACTGGATGCTTATAAAAAAATTATTAAAAACATTGACTGCGAAATAGAAAAGTATACTGGTTGGAATATCTTGGATTCTCTTATTCTGTAGCCCATTTGATTACAGGCACAGGCAAATCCAGTGGTGGACCTAGTGAATAGAGGGCTCTGGTGTAAAATTATTTTGGACTCAATTTTGGAACTTCTCTATATACCATGCAGGAATCTATAAAAATATATTTTATTGACAAGATGACCCTGGGGAGATCAGATGACTTTCCTATAAAATAATTAAGAGTATCCTTTACTCCAGCTCACTACCAGTAAAAGAGGGCCCCTAACCTGCTGTGGGCCCTGGTGATGGGCACCTTATGCATGAGCAGTAGCTCCAGAAAATCAACCCCGTAATTGTAATTGGTAATATTAATCCTAAAGTACTTCAAAGCCTTAACAATATTTGATTTGTTGCACTCAAGAGCCAGTGAGGGATGTTTACCAAACCACAACAGCCACGGTATACAATATACTGTGTTTCTATAGTAGAAAATTGCCATCATAGCCCATTCTAGCCATTGAAAACATGTAGTAAATCTCCCTTTTCACCACAGCCCATTTGACGGCTTAGTAAATATGCAGCTGTATTTTTTGCACATAGTAATTATCACTATTAACAGCAACAGCGACTTCCCAAATATAGATGGAATTTTAACAATGGCCATTAAAATCCAGAATCTTGGAATCTGTGGGATGCTTTCAGGGATGGATTCTTTTTGTCTTGCTGACACATAAACCTGGCTACAGGAGTTGCAGCTGTTCATACAAGTCTATACAAGACGAAAAACATCTGGATTGAAGCTTAGATAAATCCCAGACTACAAAACTCTGATTGGGCTGAGGACGTGGCAGAGGCAAGATCCTCCCAGCTCTGGCCCAAAGCTCACCCCCCTTCCAGTAAGCAGAACCAAATGGCAGGGTAGTAATTCTGATGTTGCTAGTGTACGTGGCGTTAAAAGAATTGCACTGGATTTAACTGTTCATGACAATATATGAAATCCATAACGTGTCTCCCTTTTTTTTTGAACATTAATAAACTGTATATGTTATTCACTCATTTTCACATAAAGGCAACTGCAGTGTCTGGTCCAGTTTTGTGATGTTAAACTTTTCTTTCTTCTTTTGTTTGTTTTATTTTTCAGTGAAGAGAAATTTAAAAGAAATTATGAAAATAGCCATGTTCAAATACCAATAAATATTTATTTTTCCAATTTGGGAACCTGATGAATGGTTTGTAAAATATAATTTTGAATGGAAATGAACATATACAAGGTATATATAGAGTATACAAATGACAATAATAACTATAGTGGTATTTATAGTCCTGAAAGAACTATTTTTAGGTTACTGGACAGATATTCCTCTCCCAATAGTCAGTACCTAATGGTCCTAGTGCCATATGTGCCTCTTGGAGGCTTTCTATGCAGTCCCCAGGCTGTTTCCTGGAGTCAATTTTCCACAATACAACTTTCTCTTGCCCCACTAATGAGTTCACCATACATTATTTTTCGTTATTCTCCTTTAATATGCCTCTCTATCTCCCACTTTACAATTTTTGCTATCCATGCAAAAAAGGTTCTTGAGTACGTTGTGTGGCCCTTTTGAGAATGTTCAACGCTGCTCTAGTCTATTGGAGTTAATACATTTGCACATAAATGAATAGCATATTTTACTATGCAATTGTTCAGTTGTACCTATTAGATTTAATTTGGACCTTTAAAAATAAATAATATAACTAAAACACACATATATAAGCTGAATAAGACCTTTTAACATATTAAACAAACTCTAAAATTCCATATTTGCAGTATTTTGAAGAATTTGCCTTGATAATGAGTAATTATTTTGGAGTCAATTCTTGTTTAATTAAACATTTACATTTTATTCTATTTTTTTACTGGGGGCAGCAATTGTCTTGTTTGAGCTTTGTAACTAATGAGATGTAAAATGGCTGCTGTATGTCTAACATTCACATAAAAATGAAAGTTTTGGAGTATGTTATTTGCATGATATGATGTGCTTCATTCCCTGAGGTCTTGTTCTGTTCTTTTAGGCAAGACCTTATTTAGTCATAGCATAACAAGACTTGCCTGGGAGTGTAAATAAAAGTGCAACACAAGGTCACATTAAGGAGCAGTCTACCACTCTCTCTCTTTCTACCTGTCTCTCCATCTTTACCTTTTCCCTATTTTCCATCTCACTCGCTTCTCTCCTTCACTTCCATCACTTTGTTCTATGATTATTCTAGGAAGCTCACCTTAAAAATGAGCCTAAGGTCACAGATAAGACGCGTTTGTCCCTGCTTCTAAATATAAAGAATGTCTTAAGTTGCAGTGGTTTGTGTTTTAATGCTCTATAAAAACTATTCTAATAAATTATTTATTTGACCATACCCCTACAACAGTGGAATCATTGTTTAGCAAACCCCAAAATAAAATTATGAGTATATTGTTTTAGATTTTCTTTAAAACATGAATGAATGAAGGTAAGGATGTGAAATATTTCAACTGGAAACATTCACTTTCTTTTCAGTAATTCTCAGGGCAATAAGAATGGTGGGGAATGGTATAGCAGCAGCCATTAAATGTGTTTTTTAAATTATATTTTCTGGCTAAAGCTTTGATTTGCTGCTGTTTGCATTATATTTTGTACTTTAATTAATTGTAAGATAAAAAATAGATTTTATCATGAAAACACTTACATTGTCCCTTTAACCTGTAATAATTAAAGGGGCTCTGTCCACAATTTATTTAGTTTTTTAAGTTATTTTTAAAGTGGATGAACACTGATATTTTTATTATAGGGCCACTGTGGCCATAGATTTATAGTATACTATATTAAACTTGAAAATATGCAAAATGTTTTAGAATGGAAAAAAAAATAATACAGCATGAAATATATTACCTTTTATATGTGACTAGCGAATTGCCCGTCAAAGAATGATGGCAATGAAATTGTAAGGTAGCTAATGCTGTTTGGTGTGTAATAATGAAATATATAATACATTAATAAATGAATATACTTTACCTATTTTGAAGCATTGTGTTGAAGAGCTGACAATCTGTTTTGATGTTGCTGCAGCATTAGTGGTGTGGAGCTGCTGTGTAAGCGTGCTGAATGTGTGCAGTGTAATACTGTCCGTGCGCGAGACGAAACCGTCAGGGTAGTGGTGTAGTTCCGCATTGGCGTAAAATGGCGGGTAATCTGTGGTATGCGTCTTCGCGGATTATCCGTAGGTGCTTAGTGGTGTTTTACGAGTTTCTTGTGGTGTTTTGCCAGTGTGTTGTGGTGTTTTCCGTGTTTAGAGTGCTGTAGCCTCGTTTTCGTTTTGTTCGTCTGCCATTTTTTCTCTCGCTTAGCGATGGTATTAGTGTCTAAACTCTTTTATTTTTATTTAAATGAAGGTGTAACTTGCTTTTTTGAGGTGCTGGATGGTTCCTCTTGCTGTAGGTAAGCTTTTTATGTGTGTGTTGTGTGTATTTATTGTGTTTTAAAAAATTTTTTTATTTTCGCGTGTTGGGTCCGATTTTTGCGAGGTCGTAATGTGTGCTAACGTGTCTCGTATGGTGTTTGCGTGTGTAGCCTCGTTTTCGTTTTGCTCGGCGGCCATTTTTTCTGTCGCTTATCAAATTTTTTAGTGTGTAAACTCTTTGATTTTGAGTGAAATGAAGGTGTAAGTTGTTTTTTTGAGGTCCTGGATGGTCCCTGTTGCTGTAGGTAAGGTTTTTATGTATGTGCTGTGTGTATGTATTGTGTTTTGAATTTTGTAATGTTCGCGAGTTGCGTCCGAGTGTTGCAAGGTCGTAATGTGTGTTAACGTGTGTCGTATGTTGTTTGCGTTGCGAGGAAAAGTTTGCGAGGGTCGTAATTGGTGTGTCGTGTTGTTTGCGTTGCGACGTAAAGTTTGCGAGGGTCGCAGTTGCTGGCATGGAGCGCTTCATGCCAGGCCCTCCATGCCAGCAACTGAGGCCCTTGCCCGCTGCCTTCGCTTTGCTACGCGTGCCCGCAAGCGTTAGCAACAACTAGCATGCTCACAACTATATATGTGATTCTGCTGTGGGATCTACCATTTTGATTTCTGATAATCAACATCCTGAAGTGAGGAGACCTTGATTGTACAGGAAGTTTTAACTACACAATAAAAATGAGGCATCTACAAATGTTAGAGTTTTCAGTAACACTAATTGAAGGACACACCATCAAAAAAGTAACCGGTAGAATCAGTTGACAGAATAAATGGATGCCCGCAGTAATGAAAAATTTGTTATAAGAGAGAAAAATACAAAGGCTGTAAGTTATTTATTTTACTTTGGTGTTTTAAGATATAAATGTTATGTTTTCTGATAGAAATAGGTCCCAGGCCAATATTTTGCCCACCACTGTTCCCATATAATGTTTTTAATTTCAAGTTAATTCCATACAGTTCATGAGTATTTTCTTTTAAATCTTTTATGTATGATTCATTGTTAAAGAATGAGACTGCGTGGAGCTGAATGAGCTTTGCATACTGTGGTTCTATTCCTTAAAGGTATACTGTCACTATGATTTCTGCTTTACCTTTATCATAATACTAATAATTATTATTATAATAGATGATTGTCATGACATAGTGTTAGCTAGAGCTGACAGCAGAATTTTAATGTTTCATCCAATCAGATAGCCACAAACAGAGCATGGAAACCCCAGTATCCAGGAAAAGAACATAGGGCCTCATTCAATTAGCCCCCTAAAGTTATCGAGTTATAGTCCGTATGTCTGCTGGCCCACAGCATTTGCAAGTTATGGTGCTATTCAATTGCTCAAGGCCGCAAGTTATGGGCCGATAGCAGCATTCGGAAACCCTGCTATCCAAAGTAGGATATGCAAGCTTGAACATGATCAATGACGCAAGGCCGCAGTGGAATGTGGGTCCGATCGTGACTTGTGGTTCAAGCCTGTAGGACTTTGAGATCCAACTTCCATTTTTCATTGAAGTGGTACGGGCTTGAATTATGAGTTACGATTGGACCCACATTCCAGATATAATGCAATATTGAAAAATCCACACATATGATATTCTATTACATGCTAGTTTCATTATATGTATTAACAGATTGATTGCCACGATCGATATAACACGGAAATTGTAATATGAAATCAAGTATTTCATATTGGCAATTTGCGAGTTTGAGAATGTTGTGCTATTAATTCTAAGACATAACATCACTTTCACGTTTATTAAAAGTACAGTATTGATTTTTTATTTGCATTTGAAGTGCTCCGGACTGGTCTTTAAGCCCTTTGCGAGTCCTCCTTGGAACCCCTAACTTGTTGTTAGACTTTTCCCATTTGCGAACTTGACAGGGTGATTAGAGAGAGGGAATCGGAGCAATTGAATAGCGATTTGCGATTTTAGCTTTCGGGAACTCTTACGGCCGTGAAAGATCAAAGGCTTTGAGGGCATTAACTTGCGATTTTCACCATCAGAATGAATCGCAGGCTGGAGGCAGTAACTCGAACGGAGTCCGCAAGAAGACGCCAATTAAATTGCAAATTAAGTTAGGGGCACCATTTCTGAGCCCGGATCTCCCGAAGGCTTCAATTGAAAGAGGCCCATAGTTCTACCATCTATGTCTTAACCAGAAGAACCCTTTATTGAACAGGGTATAGCATATTTATAGTAAAAATACAATGATAACTAAATGTAATTAAACAGTGGTGCCACTAAAGAAATACCAACTGGTAACATAATTGAATTACTAGATCAGAAGCTAAAATTAACCTAATTACTCAGGGCTATTGTTTGCATCTCTCCACCAGAGGCTTTCAATGATAAACTTTCCCATTTGAAACATTGTGTCAGCTCCACAAAGAACCTCTTACATCTACCTTTGCAAACAATAAATTGATTACACCTCCATAGGTCACACAGTTCACCAAGAATAACCACAAAACTATTTATAAAACAATACATAAAAATATCAGGCATGTTTAATATGAATATAATCGCTATAGCAAGCTGTTACTCACAATACAATGCACCCAGTATTACAGTATAGCACAGTAAATACACCTAGATATGAATATGGTATCCCCACCAGTGAAACCTCAGCCTAGATGCCCAGTGCAAAGATAATACTTCACACATATCTGACTGGCACATGGTGGTTAGTGACAAGGATTGTTATCTTTTATTTACCAATCTCCAATTATTGTGTGCAATATCTTTCATTCAAGTTTTTTTTTAATGTATTATAAATTGTTTATCATTATACCATGTTTTTTTTTCTTCAATACTTTAGGAGGGTGCTTTTCAGTGTGTGTTTGTGTTTCATTGAAATCTAAAGCCTTTTGGATAAAATACATTTTCTGTCAATACCAGAGAAAATCAATGTCTTGCAGCAATTAGCACTATAGTGTCTATTTGACTACAACTTGTAAGTTCTTTAAAATAAGTATTCTCATCTGTGATGGTTTTAATAGAAATTAACACAAGAAACTGTAGTTCCTACTTTGCAGTTACTGACAAATATTTGTTCAGACTTTCTGAAAACTATTTGAATTATATTTGTTGGAGGTTGGAAAACCTATGGATAACTAGGGAACAATAAGTCTCTAACATTGTAAGATAGTGTATGGATAGCCAACTTTTGTCTTGTTGAGCACAGGCCAGGATTCTTCTTCTTCTGCTTTTCTAATAATTGCTTGATCCATTCTGATTCACCTGAAATCCTGACATCTTTGACAGTGTTTGACAATACAGGAACTTTGTTGCCGGCCCATGATGTAAAATATTTTATAACTTGTTGGATTGACTAGATTCATTAGAAGGTCACTGAAGTCACCATATGTGCTCTGCACTGTTAGATAACATTGATGCTAAAATTAACAACATTTTAAGCTTTTACATGTAGTAACTTTAGGCTGTGTCTGCCCTCTCTTGCTCTGGCAGAATACATAGTGAACTGCACCAACCAATGCCACTTATCCAAATCAGGTGCTCAAGTTGTAGAAAGAACTGTTACATTTCCTTTATTAGTTCTGTATTAGATATATTGGATTTTTTAGTCTAGTGGTAAATTCGAGTATTTATGAGGCTGTAGGTGATGGTGCTGGGGCATGCTGGGGGGAGACCCTGACCTATGGGGCATGGTGGAACACAGACCCTGAGCCCAGAGGTAAAGGTTGAGGGGTAGACCCTGATCTCAGGGGGCATGGTGGGGGGCAGACCATATATATATATATATATATATATATATATACACACACACACAATATTAATTTCTATAACTTGTTGAGCATTATATATATATATATATATATATATATATATATATATATATATATATAAACAATAATCTATGTGTGTATAATAAAGTTCAATAAAGGATGTCAACTCAGGATGGGCAAGATTATAATTTGTATATCAAGTATAATATTTCACAAGGAACACCGGCATCAGTTAAGCTCAGTTATCCTTGTGAGACTGGCAGTGAAATCAGTTCCATTTACCTATTTGCAACCATAATATCTAATTGCTGCTCATGAAACCTTTTAAAATAGTATTTTACTGTGCTACTGCATTTGCCTATGCAATACTGTATTTCCCTTCATGTTACTGTACAGTGATGTATGGTGATATTGTTAATGAACCATACCTAAGACCTATATCATCTTATTACCTAAGCTTCCCTTTACCCCTTACATCCAGTTTACCCTTCCCCCCACTTCCCAATCCTATCCTGGCCTAATGTTTATGCTACTCCCTTACCCTCTATCCCAACCTAAACTTTCCATATCCACTTTTCCCTATCCTATCCCCCACTCATCCCTGCATTAATAAAACAGATACCATAGAGCTTAAATATATGTTTAAATAGTTATAAAATCAGTAACAATTTGTTTTCTCTTTACATTACAGGTGGTCCCCGGGTTTCAGAGGAGATGCGTTCCTGAGAACATCTTTAGGTCGTATTTGTATGTAACTCGGTTCCCTAATGGATAATAGTATTAACAATAATATAATGACTTTTATAATACCCCTGTACTGTAATAATCATTTTCAGAAACTATTGTGTCTTTCTTTTAATTCAAATCAACAGAACATAAGAACATACGTGTGGAGAGTTGTTAGTCGGGTCGTCTGTAACCCGGGGACTCCCTGTAGCTCCCTATAATATCATATAATTGCACTTTAATAGGTAAAACCCATATACGTATAAACAGAACGGTCTAGGTTAACTTTGTGAATACGTACACGTAACTTACCCTCTTATGTGTCTAATTTAAAAAAAGACTACTTATATCATCTTTGTGGTAAACACATAAAAAAAGGAAGGTGGCATTGCAGTGAAATTGTATTTTTTAAACACTTTTTGGGCTATATCTATGCTGAAGGATGTTTGGGATTTTCACAAATTAGATGACTAATGGCAACTGGCAGGCCATTGTCATCACTGGCTACCTACCTACTGGTATCACCAACCAAACCTCCCTATGTTTGTTGAGGAAGGTTCTGCTTTCCCATGTGAGAGCTGCACAATCGCACCTACTAATGGTGAAGTGTTCAAGAGCTCTCAAGAAGTCTTTTCTCTCCCTCTTCCTTTCTCCCTCCTCAGAAATGTCCAGCACTTTGCCTTTGGTACTTATGTCCCCAGGTTTTTGTGCTGAATAATTTTTATTTATTTCAACATTACAGTAACTTAAATGGTCACTTCAGATCTTTCAATATATCATCTTCATTTTAAAATTGCAACTTTTTGCCGTTTACATTTTTTTTACATTTCAGCAAATAAAGATTCCATTATAAAAATGAATTGAATGTCAGATCTATTGACTGCATCTCATTATTTGCCTTTGGAAACTTTTTAATTGGAGTCTGTGAGCATGGAACGAAGAGCTGGCTTTTCCAGTAATGAGACATGGAATGACACACACAACGCAGTGTCGGCTTACAGTAGTTCATAGGGGCCACCAAACTTACAGATTCACTATGAAAGACTATTGCATACAAGCATTTGTACACATATAAGCTCCAAGATGTGAGCTGGCTGCCAGCTGTACAGTATCAGTGCCTGCGAGCATCCCTCTGGGTGTGCCTCATACACAATATGACACGTTGCTACACAGACAGTACTCACACAACCACATATTCTGTACATACCACCGCAACCAAAGCAAGCACTCAATACAGACTTGGCTATGAAGAATGCTTAACAAGAAGAACAAAACCAACGTGTTAATCTGAAGAAACAACTTGCATTAAAATTGTTTCATTTTTGCCTTAGTATGTAGACCCTTGCCTTCTCCTTGCAAGCATCTTCAGCTTCTGCTACACAATAATATCAGAATTCCCCAATGATTTATAATAAAGCAGTACATTGGATTCTTATTGTTTGATTATAATAAACAATATATTGCAATACATTTTAAGTTACAGTACATAATATCCACATAATAGTCAGTTCAACGTAATACATTAGTAAATAAAATACATTAATATATTATAATACAAAATCGCCTTATAATGCTATGTCTGGGAGAGACCCTTTGACGTTTGTGGTTCTTTTTGGATGAGGGGGAAGCGGATGGTGGGTTGGGCAGGAGTAATTTTGAGACTATGGGTATATTAATACTTTAAAAACCATGTAAAGCGCTATGAAATATGTTGGTGCATTACAAAAAAATTGGTAATAATAATAATAATAATAATAATAATAACTCAAAGGATTCAAGGGCTAAATTAGTTTGGGAATCATTTAGGGCCTCATTCAATTGCGATTTGGCCAATTGAATAGGGCTCTAAATAAGCACATAGCATATTTTTTTTAAAGAAGATTTTAGTTAGTGAAAACCTTGCTTTTGGATAGATGCTTACTAACTAAAAACTTATTTTAAAAAAATATGCTATGTGCTTATTTAGACCCCTATTAAATTGGCCAAATCGCAATTGAATGAGGCCCTTAGTGAATACTGTGAATCTCATCTTGCTTACATATTATCTTAAATTTAGAAGCTTGCTACCACCCTCAATCTTGCAAATGTTCTGTATTGCTCCACCCTACTAAATGTGTAATAGCATGTGGCGTTATCCCATGCAGTTACTCAGCACTAATACAGACATATGAGTGGGGTCTGTCAATCAGTGAGCATTAATATACTTATGGAATATGACATGCACTTTCCACCACTCATTTTATCAATGTTTGCTTAGAAGGATCACAGTAGTCCTATATACATGCTTATATGAAAAAAGTTATATTATAATGGACAAAATAACAAATATATATGCAATTGTTCTTTACTGTGAACAGCCATTGCCTGCCTAATCAAGCTATATTAACAACTGTGATGGAGTTTGAAGATCAATTAAGGTTTCCATTTATCAGATTACAAGCACTGGCACTAAGAAATGCCTAATGTCAGTTGAAGCAGGTAAGTGCTTCTCTGCATGTAAGGTCACACCCCACTAGCAGATTCACAGAAACAAAAATGTTGGTTCCCACTACATAATAATTTGTTAACATTTATATTTTATTTTTCAAAACACTTTGTCGATTATTAGTTGTAGAACAGTATATTGCGAATATTAGACGTTTATTTTGCGTTGTTCAGTTGTTTCCAATTCTTTGTGACTACATGGACTTTAACACACCAGGATATCTTTATGTCCATGGTCATACTGATCCACTTGGTATTCATGGCAGAGATACCATAGTGGGTTTCCATTTCCTTCTCCAGTTGGCCATAACATATAGCACCTGGTTATCCTAGGTGGTCTCCCATCCAAATACTGACCAGCCCAACCCTGCTCGGCTTTAGGGCGGTGTGACCTCTTGGTTTCCTGACTTGGAATTGAACCCAGGTCACAGTGGTGAAAGCACCGAATCCTAACCACTGGACCACCCATAAGTATGAGACTACATGGGGGTTAAAATAAATCTCAGTATTTTATTGTTGGACTTTGTGTTCACAAATTAACAAATGGAACTTTTTTGTCTGTCATTTTGAAAATTTTAACAGATACCGTGGTATCACGAATGGGTATAACAGAACATGAGCTAAACCTATTAGTATAGGATCAATACTCAAGTTGGACGGGGTGATAAAGTGTACACGCAGAAGGGCACATCCTCGGTGTACATTCTTCCAGCAGGACAGCTGTTTAAATAAAGGACAAGAGCTTCTGTCCACATTCTTCTTCCTCCAGAAGGGAAGGAAAACACAGCTTGGGAACACACGAGAAGTGGAGCTGAGATTTAAGCCGTGGAGAAACAGGATTGTACATTTCTGGAATCACCGATTCTCTGGAGCGCTCAGCAAAAAGCTTATTTCTTAATTTCTCCCCTATGATTTAATCTCTATCGGTTCCAACAAATGTTTCTTCCGCGCAGCTGCTTAAAAAAAAAGTACAGTTTACAGTTAAAGGATCACTGTAGTTTGGTAAAACAAACAGCATTAACAGCTGTGTAAGCCATTGAATTTAAAGGGACATTACATTTTATTGATTTGGTTGGTATAATAATATAACTGTATCTATTTACTTTTATTAACTTTATTTTATTATGAAGTGCTTAAAAGCTCTTTTTTCTGC
Source organism: Discoglossus pictus (assembly GCA_027410445.1). Lineage (NCBI taxonomy): Eukaryota > Metazoa > Chordata > Amphibia > Anura > Alytidae > Discoglossus > Discoglossus pictus. The sequence continues at coordinate 43,952,511 of CM050167.1, read as the reverse complement.
CTAAAATCATACAAATTGTACTTGTTTTGGTCTGCAGTTCATGAAGACACAGACTCTGAAGAGCCAATCAGTGACCATCTTTCAGCAGCATGTGGCTGAAAATGGTCATTGACTGGCTAGTATGAGCCACGGCACAACCAGTGTGACCATACCCAAGCAGGTACTATTTGTATGACTTTAGGCAGAAAACACAGTACTTTTAAGCACTTAATAAAATATACCAAAAGTAAATAGAGACATATTACTGTATATTCATAATGGAATCCATACAACGTCCATGTCCCTTTAATGCATTTGAAGGAAAACCATATATTTAGCTGACTAATTGTGTCATGTGGGATTTCACCTTGGGCTCCTGGGCTCCCTGTAGCTTCAATGTGATTATCTAAATGGGGCTTACTCTTCTATTTAGTTCTGTTGTCAAGTGGGTATGTATACTGTCAGTTTGTCAACAGAACATATTATTCAAATATATTCATCCCAGGTTTGCAAAGGCAAAATGTCTACTGCCAAAAAGCAAAATGTAGCACAGTAGTTAATTGAGGGCCATAGGTGTTTATTTTAAACTTTGCAAATTTTTTTTTGCACATTATCAAGTTCTTCCAAAGCGGCCACTAGAAAAATGACACTTCAGTGGTGTTTAAGAAGTGAGAATTTGGTACATTTTGTTTCTTACGGTTTAGAACGCTAGCGTCATAAATTCCATCTCAAGACAATGGTGTGCAAACTCTTATATTTCTTTCCATGCAGCTCCTCTAGTGTTCACATGTACACATGACATGTTTTGCTTAAAGGGACACTGTATTATCATATATCTTAAATATGACAAAAGTTTTTGTACGAGAAATCAGCGATCTAGAGGCTCCATATGCAACCATCTGCCCGCGAGCCGCATACGGTCCAGCAAGAGTCTATGTGCGGCCCATAACAACTTATGTTAAATTATTTGGCTGCTTTATCCAAGGAATTTAAGAGTGAATGTCAAGATTTAAGAAATGTTAAGAGAATGGTCGGTTGCTTGTAGAAAATCCCTGGCACTTAGAAAGAGCAACTATGACTCAACAAGCTGCATTGGATATGTTTATGCAAATTCATCAAGTTCAAAAAAGATACGAATATGGAAGTTCGTTTTAAAGAGAGGGAGGGTACGGAGTATGCAGATTTTTGGAAATTAGTGCCTGACAAATACAAGATTGTACAAAAATGTGCCACCTTATCCTCATGTTGTTTGCATCAACGTATCATTGCGAATCATCCTATTCTAAAATGAAGAATGCAAAGAACATATCTAGAAATCGGCTTACTGATTCTCCCCTTGATGACGTATTGAGAGTAGCATGTACCAATTATATACATGATATGTATAAAATAGTCAAGCGTTTGTCTCAACATCAAATATCACACTCATTTTTTTTTTTTTTTAAATGATTTTTATTGGACAGTCAGACAACACTTGTCGAGTAAACAAAAACATCATATTAGACGTGAAAAGTATACAATAACAAGAAGAACATACATCACATCTATCTTCTTATAGAACGTCTATATGTCCAGAACGCCTCCTCTTTTTCCATTTTCTAATTTTATGTCTGCTGAAAAATATTTTTAACTGGGTTGGGACTAAGGAGGAAATTATGAGTAATGAAATCTCATACAACTGGAATGATCTATGTAAATTGTGTTACTTGTCCTCAACCCGGCCTGAACCTAACCGGTATCAATTCTTTTGGTAGATGTCGCCTCTGAACTTGGCTAACTGAGTACGGTTGGATAAATTAGGATTACTCTAATATAGTTTTCCTTTCTAGGTCTCTTAGGAGGAAAGGGTTACTCACCTCGTTTCCCCGCCGAATCTTGTCTCCCAGGCGGACCAGCAGGAGGCCCAGCGTTTATAGTTATGATTCACCTCAGCAGACAAAATGCTCATGGAACGAACAAACCCTATTTTGTTTAGGATTTTCTCGAATGTAGGTGTGGGTGTTTTCCAGTGGGCGGCTATTATTGTTCTGACTGCTAGAAAGATTTGGTTGGTTAGGAATTGTTCCGAGTTGGACAACTCCTCTATCGGTAGCCCCAGGATGGCTTCCTCTGGTCTCATGGGAAACTTTTGATCCCATAATTTCTCTAAGATTTTATACGTCTCTACCCACGTATGTTTAATCAACGGGCATTCCCAAAATTTATGAATTAGAGTCCCTTTCTGATTACAACCTCTTTCACATAAATCGCTAATCCCCGGGTTACCTAGGTTCATTCTAACTGGGGTTAGATACCATCTCATGATCACTTTGTATGAGTTTTCTTTCAAAATTATATTAAGTGAAGAGTTTTTTGCTTGTTTCAAGATGCTGTTCCATTGGTCCTTGTCTAATCGTATGTTAAGGTCTGCTTCCCATGCCCTTTCATAGTGAAGTTTGGGAGGAGTGGCTAACTCGCATAAGTGGTTATATATTGTGGAAATGTTGCCCTTCCCTGATGGGAAATTAATGCAACACCTTTCGAATATGGATTTATTTTGCCCACCCTTGTTCCTAGTGGTTTGAGTTAGTCTTTGATTTATAGCGAGTAGGTTAAGCCATTCTCCTGGAGGGAGGTGTTTCTTGTCTAGGAAAGCAGTCGTGGACCATTTTTGATTAACTACAGGTAGATCTGCTGCAATTGAGCAGTTGTTTTCAGTCCACCATCTATATTGGGCATTAGTATTTATATTGGGGCTGGCCGATTGGGGCCACAGGGGAGTAAGCCCGGATTCTGGGTTTAGAAGCATGTTCCTCCTATTTACGTCTTTCCATAAAATTATTGTGTGCCTCACAGTGGTTGGTAGTGATTGGGGTAGCTTGAAGCCCTTCTGAATGGAGAGCCAAGGTATTTGATGCATGATTAAATCGTTGTTCCTCAGTGTATGTTTCTCTATCTGGACCCATACTGGGGGGGAGTCTCTGACGAACCATTTTGCTAATTGTGCTAGCCTAGCTGCTCTGAAATAACGGGGGATATCTGGGAACGCAAGTCCACCCCTCTTCTTAGTTGCGGTAATTGTTTCTCTGTTTACCCTAGGTTTTTTGTTGTTCCACAGAAATCTCGTCAACATTTTTTGCATATTTTTCAATTCTTTAGCTAAGATTGATATTGGTATGGTCCTGAACAGGTAAAGTAATTTGGGGAGAATGTTCATTTTAATGGCATGTAGTTTTCCTATCCATGAGATCTTTAGCTCTGACCATCTATGTAGGTCACTCGCTATACGTTTAATGAGAGTTGGGTAGTTTGCTTCATACAGGTCTTTAGTTGATTTAGTAATTTGTATGCCCAGATAGTTAATAGATTTAGGGGACCATTTTATCGGGAAGTTGTTGGTTAGTTGCTTTTCCATGTTGGGTGAGAGGGATAGGTTGAGGGCTATGCTTTTGCTCATATTTACTTTGAACCCTGACAGTGAGCCAAACTCTGACAAGAGTTTGAATAGATTAGGAAGACTGACTAGGGGGTTTGAGATTGTTAGGAGAATGTCGTCTGCAAAGAGACTTATTTTGTGGTCTGTCAGGCCGACCGGTATACCAGATATGTCAGTGTGTTGGCGAATGGCTAATGCTAGGGGCTCTATACTAAGGGCGAACAACAGTGGGGACAGCGGGCAACCTTGTCGTGTACCTCTCGTGATTTTGAGTTTTTGAGAATTGTATCCCTGGTAAGTCACCTGTGCAGTTGGTTCTGAATATAGTGATGCAACGCTTTTGAGAAAGCCCTCTGGCAACCCGAATTTAATCAAAGTAGAGTTCATAAATGTCCAGTCTAATCTATCGAAAGCCTTCTCGGCATCGAGTGCTAGAACCATTGCGTGGTTTTCTCCTCTGCTAGTTATGTCAATGAGGTCAATGATCTTTCTGGTGTTATCTGGCGCTTCCCTGCCTTTAATGAACCCCACTTGGTCCGGATGTATTATCTCAGGAATTAATTCCGCTAGTCTGGCCGCCAAGATTTTAGTGTATATTTTTAAGTCAGTGTTGATCAGGGAAATTGGTCTATAGCTAGCACACTGGGTTGGGTCTTTCCCGGGTTTAGGGATTACTATGATTTTGGCTTCTAAGAATTCCGGTTTCATTTTCTCCCCTTTTAAGAAGCCGTTAAATAGTTTGTGTAAGGTAGGGCTGAGTAAGTCGCTCATATATTTGTAATATAGGTTCGAGTACCCGTCTGGACCCGGGGCCCCGTGTGCTTTTGTTGTCTTGATCACCTCTTGTATTTCTTTAACCGATATGGGCTCAAGGAGTGAACTGGCTTTAGCGGGGTCTAGGTGTGGGATATTTATGTTACTTAGTGCTTTTTCGATGTTTATTTTGTGATTTGGGGTACCCGAGTTGTCTGACTTTGTGTAAAGGTCGGCATAAAATTGCCTGAATTCGTTTACTATCTGCTCTGGTTTAAAAACTATTTGCTTATTTTTGGTGATTAGTTTGGCAATGAATGAGTTTGCTCTCTTTTCTTTTAGTCTATTTGCCAGCATTCTGTCAGGCTTGTTTGCGTTTCTAAAAAATTTAGCGTCGGATCGTTGTAGTATAGTGACCATTTTTCCTCTCAATATATCGTTGAGTTCCTTTTTATATCTTAGTACCTTCTTGTAAGTTTGTTGTGATTTGTCTCTACCATATAGTTTTTGGGCCTCTGATATTTTCTGATTTAGGAGTGAAATTTGTGCCTGGTCCTTTTTTTTCTTAAGCGAACTAATTTGTATGCAGGTTCCCCTGATTACTGCTTTGTGGGCTGCCCAAATTCCATTTATGTTAATTTCGCCTTCTTTGTTAAGATCAAAATATTCTGTAATTGCTGTTCTAATTTTTTCGCGTGTTGTTGGGTCGTTAAGTAAGCCAGGGTTTAACGTCCATCTCGGACTAGTTCCCATCGGTAAAAGGTCTCTCATGGAAATTTTGACCAGATCGTGGTCTGACCATGCTATGGGACATATTGCGGCCTCTGTAAGGTTCCCTGCCATGTTTTGTTGAATTAGGATGTAGTCTATTCTGGAAAGTGACCTATGTCTATCTGAAAAAAATGTGTATTCTCTTTCTGTGGGGTTCATATTTCTCCATGTGTCGATCATACAATTTGAATTTAATAGTTTTTTAAGTGCTTTGGTCGCCGTGGGGGTTTTGTGTGAATCTAGGTTGTTTGACTTGTCTTTGGATGGGTCTAGCACCGCATTCATGTCTCCTCCTATTATCTTAAGCCCGTCATCCCAACTATCTGTGAGTTTTTGTATTTTCTGAAAAAATGGCGTTTGGTCTGTGTTTGGGGCGTAAATGTTCAATAATGTGACCTTCCGTTCATGTATTGTACCCTGAACTGCTATGTACCTGCCTTCTGTGTCCCTTTGGATTTTACTTAGTTGGAAGTTGAGTCTCTTGTGGAGCAAAATGGTGACCCCCTTTTGTTTTGTTTCGGAGGTAGCGTGGAACGCTTGTGTAAAGACTCCCCCCCAGTATTTTGGTACTGCTTGTTTTCTAAAGTGAGTCTCCTGAATCATCACAATGTCTAGGTTTAATTTTTGATAATTCCTCAGAGCAACCCCTCTCTTAACTGGTTCGTTCAGTCCATGAGCATTGTGCGACGCTATGCCAATGTCCATAGTTCTAACTGAGGTATGTGGCATTTTGGTGAGTGTGGGGTGTTGGCTCACCTACCTGGAAGTTTACGGTACAGTGATCCAGTGCCCCCTGCTGGTTTCCGCCCCGAAAACCGTTCAGCAAGCAAACGTGTGTGAGAGTCTCTGTTGTTAAGGAAAAAACAAACAAAAACAAAAACAAAAAAAAAACAAAGAAAACAGTAGTTAACAAAGTAACTGTTAATCTAAACTTCTTTAGGTCCAGCAAAACTTGGGCTAATAACTGTGTGGACAAGTTCTCCTCTCTCAGAGGAGGTCTCTATGGTTATTCTAGGTACTTGGCTAAGGCTTAAGAGTCTGTATGTGTGACTCTCTGGTGGACTAGATAATTTCTGTTGTAATACAACTTTCTGTTGTTCTTTGTTTAAATATGTCGTAGTAATTTCTACTATTGTGAGGAGAGCACTTAACTGTCCTCTTGTTCTTTGTTTAAATATGGTGTAGTAACTTCTACTACTGTGAGGAGAGCACTTAGCTGTCCTCTTGTTATTGTACTGGTGGGCCAATCAGTGTCTACAAGCTGACACTGGATCGGACCGCCTAAATTTTACTGTTTGTGGGGGTCTGTGACTGGTTATTTGTTAGCGCCCTTAGGGACGCCATTTAAGTGTCTGGTATTTTAGCCTCTATGGCCTGGGGTGTCTAACCTATGGTGTGCTTTTAGTCGCTACCCTCTCTCACTAGTGTGGTCAATGTGTTGTTGATCCTGTTCCTCTAACTTTTAATTAGCATAGATTATCAGATTAGTAGGGTAAAGAAAAGATGGCAACTTATAGTGTTAAGTCTCTGCCTTCGTGTGGAGGAGGACTCCTCCCACTGGGACCTTCTGATACGTGTAGATTCTCTCCGTTGTTGACTCTAATGTTCCAATCTGCCAGCAAGTTGATTCCTTCCTCTGGAGTTCTGACAGTAAAAATCTTTCCGTCTCTGGAGACATTAAGGCGGAATGGGAACCCCCACGTGTACCTCCATCCTTGCGCTAATATACAGTCCAGTACAGGTTTCATTTGTCTCCTTTTGGCAAGGGTTACCGGTGATAAATCCGAAAAGAGCAAAGGCTGGTGCCCCTCTATGGGAGGAATGCCTTTCCTTGCGGCCTTCATAAACCTTTCTTTGGTGGAGTAATAATGGAATCTGGCTATGATGTCTCTTGGGCGTTCTTGTGGTGACGGTCGGAAGTCAAGGGCTCTGTGAACTCTGTCCAATCTCATATTTTCTGGGTGAGTGTTTGGGAGGAGAGTGTCGCAGAGATCGCTTAGATAAGCGTGAAGGTCTTTGACTGTCTCCGGCACGTTCCTCAGTCTAATGTTTTGGCGTCTAGATCGGTTTTCTAGGTCTTCTTGCTGTAGCTGCTGCCTTGATTGTTCTTCTTTCAAGGCCAAGATCTCTTCTTCTAGCCTGCTGTTATGTTGAATGATGTCTGAAATTTTTGTTTCCAGCTGTGTGGTTCTATCGTCAACCTTTTGTATCTCTGTGGATAGTTCAGTAGTCACTTTCTGGATGTCGGATTTGATCTCTGCTCTAAAGTTGGTTATTAATTCTTTTAAGTCTTGGATGTCGCTTTTGGTGCTTGGTGCCGACATTTCCAAGTTAGTAGGGGTGTAGACTGTGGCGATGGTGTTATTATTGGTTGGAGTGTTGGTCGCCGACTTTGGCCGGCAGTAAGATTGGATACCCTTGTTATTTTTCCTCGTGGCGACGCCCGCCATCGCAGTTGGAGTTCTTTAGTTTTGTTTTTTCTTAGTGAGGAGGGGTCACTTAATATGTCCCAGTGCAATTGTTAGCGTCCCTATGTTGCGGCAGTTTTACTTTGTTACATCTCTTTTAAGTTTAATCAATGTTCTTGGAGAATGTTGAACAGTCCGTGGATGTTTGGTCTTCTTGATCTTTATCGTTTGAGGATTGGCTTTTTGTGCCTGTTCCTGGTGTGTCCTGTTGGAGTAAGGATACAGTGGGCCCCTTTGTCTGCCCGTTAGTAGGGATAGGACACAGGTTTCAATGCGTCGGGGGAGCCCCAAAAATTATGGATCTTGTTTTCCCTGCTGTGAGGCGGTAGGGAACGCTGTGTGTGCAGAAGTTGTGGTCAGATTGTTAACCGTGGAATCAGTCCACTCTATTGTCACATTCAGATTAGGGTGTTGCAGTGAATGTGTTTGTGCTACTTCACCGTTACCTTTAGGAGCGTTATCCTGTAGCTAGGAGTTGCCCTAGTGTGGACTGTTTACTCAGGCGTTGTGTAATTACACTTTTGTCCACTAGGTAGTAGAGGGGTTCCACTAGTACAGGTTGTTATATTGGAAGTCAGGTGATGTTGTAAACCTGTGTCGTTTGTCTGTTTAGCCCCTGATATGTTGTTAGCTCCTTCTGTGGAGTTTTAACTCTTTTGGGGAAGATGTTGTCTTCTCTGACCTCTTTGAGGGCTCTCTGTATCCCCAACCGGATTAGCTTCTCAGCATAAACTGTGTTTAGGTCCCTAATTCCTCACGATTTGGGCTGCCTTGTTATGTGTTATAAACTGCTGTTTGTTGTGTGGATGAGGGGTCTAGTATTCTTTTCCTCCCTTTGAGGTGACCCTGGGGGTTTCTTGTGGTACACCCCTGAACTTGTGACACTCTTTTGGGTTATTGCTGATTTATTTTGGGCCCCTTATGAGAAGCTAGAAGTTGTCAAACAGGTTTGCCAATTCCTCTCAGTTGCTCAGCAGTGATTCTGTGGGGTGAGAGGTGTTTTGTTGCTGTTGTAATGAGGGTCTCTGTTCCCCTTCCCAGTGTTTCAGTTCCTACAGGGAGCCTAGGGTAATCTGGTGGCTGTTGGTGTGAGTTATACTCCTACCCAGTCATGGGTCACACTAGCAATGCTTGGTTTGCAGCAAGCTGGGGTTACCTTATCAGGCCGCTGAGTCTGTCTATGCTGCGACCGCCATCTTGTATCGTTGCCTCTTCCCCCTTTAGCTCCTATTCTATCACACTCATTTTTAAATAAACGATTGGTTACGTTTAGGTTTGAGTTTTTTTATTTTTTTATTATTATGTTATGATGTATAGTGTACTATGTTGCGGCCCGGATAATGTTGCAAACATATGTATGTGGCCCCAGAACAAAAAGATTGAATATGGCTGGTCTATAGTGTAGAACATTTGGGTTAAAGTGACAAAGAAAATGTTAAGTGGAAGTGCCTTAAAACTGATATAGATTTTTTTGTTTTAACAAAAAACATTTATTAAATGTTTTTTTTTTAACTGGGCATACTCTTCTTCTTTATTTCCCGCCATTGCTAATCTTAATTATTTGCTATTGATAATGTCATTTCAGTTAATTTATACATAAAATAACTTTATTTTCTATATTACTTTTTTAGGCATTTACTATGTATTGCAATTACATAGAGATATAGTAGTTGGGGGGGGGGGGGGGGGAGACTATTGGTCCATCAATTCCATCCTTTTTGGAACACTTCTAATCCTTGTATTATGTGAATTATTAATTGTTAATTGATCAATAGGAACGTAAACAACAAGTCCTGCTGAAATTGGCTCATGATCACAAATATTGGCAATCCGATATCACCTATTCTTGTTACCCCTTGTATGCCCTTTGTATTAAAAAATATATCCAACCCTTTTAAAAAAAAAAATATCTACTGAATCAGCTGCTACAGTCTCCTTTGGTAGTGAATTCCGCAATCTGACTGCCCTTTTCACAAATTACCCTTTTCTTTTTTTTATTTTTTATGGTGAAATATTTTTATTTTAACCTAAATGGGCTGAAATTGTATCAATTGTAAACCTCTTGGCAAGACAGTTCACTGACTCTGGGGGCCTCATTCAATTGCGATTTGACCAATTGAATAGGGCTCTAAATAAGCACATAGCATATTTTTTTTAAAGAAGTTTTTAGTAAGTGAACTTCGATCCAAAAGCAAGGTCTTTACTAACTAAAAACTTCTTTAAAAAATATAGGCTATGTGCTTATTTAGAGCCCTATTCAATTGGCCAAATCGCAATTGAATGAGGCCCTGGATGTTTTTCTATATGTTAATCATATCCCCTTTTTAAGATATTCTTTCTAGAGAAAATAATTCTAACCTGGTTTCACCTTTCTTCATGGATTAATCCCTCAACCCTTTATTAATATTGTTGCCTTTATGTTCCACTATACATTTATTTTCGTAAGTGGCACTCAAAATTGTACTCCACATTAATAATGCATATATTAAATATATAGTGGCATAATTATATTGGTTTCACTGGTTCCACTCTTAAAACATGCTAATATTTTTCTTTCATATTTTTATTGTTGCAAGAGGCAATGACAGAGAATCAACAATGTTGTAAACACTTTTCTGAATACAAATCTTTTTTGATAATTAGCAACATTCACAGAAATGCAATACATAAGCATGCTAATATTTGAATTACTTTTGTAGCTTCAGTCTGACATTGAGCACAGTTACATTGTTGGGGAGCACTCCTAAATAATTTTCTAGCTCTGATACCACTAGATTTGTTCCATTAAGATTACAGTGGTACTTTGGTACTCATCTGCCTCTGAACTAGTCTAATTTGGTATTAGACTCATTTTGCTGAGCAGAAATTCCTTTGACACTCAACGATATCTTGGTACTTGTTGCGCTTGCTGTAGCCTGTATGATCAAACTTACATTATTTCTTATGGGAACCAAGGTACCACTGTATATCAAATGGATAAAATTATATGCATATTTTTGCTTCCCAAATGTATAACTTTACATTTTTCTGTATGAAGTCTCAGCTGCCTTTTTGATAATGTATATATGTATATAAAGTCCCTTTGCAGTGGAAGTACCGTATATCATTGTGTGTTTTTACTACCATGGAGAAATTATTCTGAATATTAAACTTCTAAATCATTAATAAATATGTTAAAAAGATGACCTTGTTGAAAAGAAGATGAGCCCTACTTACTATTATTATTATTATCTTTTATTTATAACGCACCAACATATTCCGTAGCGCTGTACATAAGATACGTTCAAGACAAAGATACATACAAATTAACAAATAGCAAGGCAAGGAGGGCCCTGTCTTTGAGCATCAAATCCATAGTGCTTTCCCTAAAGCACCTTGTGGGATTGAAGCTCGCAGACTTACAACCTAAAGGTGTGTTAGGGTGGAAGGTGATACGCTTCTTTAAAGAGATGTATTTTTAGAGAGGTTTTCAATGTTTTGAGGCAGGAGGATAATCTGGTGGAGCGAGGCAAGGAGTTCCAGAGAATAGGGGCAGCACGAGAAAAGAGGGGCAGCACGAGAAAAGTCCTTAAGGCGAGAGTGAGAGGAGGTGACAAGAGTTGTGGAAAGAAGAAGGTCATTAGCAGAGCGAAGAGGGCGGGTGGGGGAGTATTTGGAGATGAGACCAGAAATGTATGGGGGTGCGCTATTGTTGAGGGCTTTGAAAGTTAGGGCCAGGATTTTAAATTTTATTCTGTAGGCTAAGGGAAGCCAGTGGAGTGATTGACAGAGAGGAGCTGCGGCCACTGAACGTTGTGTACGGAAGATGAGTCTAGCAGAGGCATTCATAATGGATTGAAGTGGAGATAGTCGGGTGGTGCGTAGGCCAGCAAGAAGAGAGTTGCAGTAGTCCAGTCCAGTTTGTTTGAGTATGTTCCATTTACATACCTTTGTCTCCTGTCTTTTAACCAGTTTTCTATTCATGTATGTATACTTATAAACATTGGGAGGATATTGTATGTTGCACAATATCCTCCCATGTGCTACTTTGCCAACTCCAAATAAAATACATTACCTAAGTTTCCTTGGTCCAAGATCCAACTTACATCCTCACAGAAACTACATTGGTTGTGATTTACTTTCTTTGACTTTTATTTTGCTATGGATAGGCTCATATGTGTGATTATTTAGCAAATATTAAAGATTGTCAATTATTCTGTACTTTATCTTCCAGTGCTTTGTTACAGAATATGTAATGTATTGATACATGCAGACTATTAACATTTTATCTTTAAAAATTAAAATGTTTGGTTGACCCCATTTAACTTTGGATTTGAAAATTAACTAAACATGAGACCGAGTTATGATCACTGTTCTATAAGGGTTCAACATTTAATATTAATCATGATCACTAGATGCAAGATGGTCTCGTTTCTAGTTATTGTTGTATTGCTTGGACCAGATAGTGATCTCCATGTGTACACAAAAGCCTGCTTCCCTTAGCTATCCTACTGGTCTCATTTATCCTGTTTACATCTGGTTAGCTAAAATCTCGCATTATTAGACCTTTTCCATGTGGTGCTGCATTGCATTTGCTGCTATAATTGTATTTCCTCGCTTTCACTTATATTTGGGGTTTTAGATTATGTCCCTACCAAGATTTTCTTAGGATTTGTATCTTAACTATTTATTTCTACCAACTATAATTACTTTCCTTTATTGTAGGTTTTTAAATTAACAAATATATTCCTCCTCTTCTATCATTGGCCCATCTCTTAAACATGTTTTTAATCGCCCAATTTAACGGTCCAGGCATAGGAATTATCTCACCACATTTCATGCCTCAGCACCCATAAAAGTCTCTAAAGCTTCTCCTGGACCTGAAGTAATAGTCCACTATAGCAATTCTGTAACTCCAGTGTACTACTAGTATTCGCTAACAAGAAAAAAAAAAGACACAGGCAAGCTGCTGTAGCAGGAATTTTATCTAGGACATATCCTATATGTATCATACCAGAGAAGCCAGGAGTTCCTCCGCAGAGTGCATCGTTCTCTAATGTGTTCTCTAAAGGTAAAGCAGAAACTCTACCTCCACCAGTTGTTATGACTGTCCTACTGAGCTCATGCCTGAGACTCTGTCTCCTAGGGTATGGACCTATCCTCTTTCAGACCCTGAAAATCGTCCATGTCCGAAAACACAAAAAAAAAAAAATTGGATAGAGGATTTATCCAAGAATTTATCTCTCCTGCTTGTGCTGAGTTTGTCTTTGTAGCCAACAAGATGGCAGGCTGCATTCATCTATTACAGAGGGCTCAATGAAGTAACAATGAAAGTACGTTATCATCTCCCCCTCATCTTTGAGCTTATGGATCAGCTCAGAGAATGTACACCAAGCTAGATCTACGTGAAGCATACAACTTAATCAATATTCATGAGGAGGAGGAGTGGAAGACAGCCTTCAACACGAGATATGGCCTTTATGAGTACCTCTTAATGCCATTTGGCTTATGCAATGCCCCTGCTTTATTCCAGTGTTATGTGAATATATTCAGAGATCTGTTATATATTCAGGCAGTCATGCACCTAAATGACAGATTTGCAGACTCATTGTTTATATTACCAACAGTTACTAGAGGTTAATAGAAAAGCACTATTATGTTAAGCTGGAAACGTATGTCTTTGAAATGCAATTGCTAGGCTTTATCATCACCCCTTAGGAACTTTCTATGGATCTTGAGAAGATCTCCACTGTTTTGAACTGGCTTCTTCCTAAAGATCTGAAGAGCACCCAATGTTTTATTGGTTTTGCCAACTTCTACAGACAATTCATAAAAAAAAACTTTTCCATTGTTTTAGTTATTACCACAACGACAAAAAAAATGACCTAATCCAAAGTTTTAGATTTCAGCAACTTTACAAGCTTTTCGGCAACTGAAAGAGGATTTCACCACAGCTCCTTTGCTTATCCACCCAGACCGTACTTGCCAATCACAGTGAAAGTTCATAATAGGGAGACAGGAGCCGGAGTAAGTCCTCTAAAGGTCTTCTACACCCCTGTCCATTTCTCTAAAAAAGGTTTTCTCCTGCAGAGAAGAACTATGATATTGGAAACAGGTTGCTGCTTGCTATTGAAATGGCATTCAAAAAATGGCGACACTTGCTCAAGGGATTTGGACATCACAAAAACTTCATGTATTTAGAATCTGCAGAAAGACTGGACATGACACAAGCCAGGAGGTCTTTAATCTTGGGTTGACAAATGGCAAGGCTGATGGAAAGAGCACCAATGAATATCTTGCCACCTTCCTGTTTTGTGGTCTCTATTTTCATACCTCGGCTTCAAATTATATCAGAGGCTCAGGAGTCTGCCCCGACAGTCTTCAAGTTCCTGCCGCTGTTATGTTTCTTTTGAACATTGAGCAGAGGTTCTCTGTTGGGCACATTATTTTCTCATCCAGGAATCATGAATATGTCGGAGGTGATCTCAAAGATCTTCTGGTGGATCCATATATCATCCGATTTAAAAGGCTTTCTGCAGCCTGTGATACCTGTGCACACACTAAAACTTCCCAAGATGTTCCCTTTGGTCTGCTCCAGCCCCTACCAGTAGCGTCTAGTCCATGCACCCCCCTAGCCATGTATTTTATCATGTACTTACCTCCTTCCAGAGGAATATGGTTATTTGGGTTGCTATTGATTCTTCCAGCAATGTTATTTCATACCACATATCAAAGTTGCCTTAACCCTAGTGGAACATTTCTTCAAGGGGATCTTTCGGCTCAATGCCTTTACTTTTGAAATCCTCTCAGACAGAAGGGTACAATTCATATCACAATTCTGGAAAACCCTTATGAAGAGATTACAGATTAGTTTGGTTTATTCTTCTGGATACTACCCTCAAACCAACAGTCTGGCTGAATGTATTAACCAGGGGTTCAAACAGTAATTTTGGTGCTTCTGCTCACCCGAGCAGGAAGACTGGACGAATCTCTTATCCTTTCGCCTAATTTGGATATAACAATGTAAGACAATACTCCTTAAGAACAACTACATTTTACATAAGTTTGGGGTACCACACTCCCTCCATTCTGATGACCAATGTGCCCATCAGAAATCCTGCCGCTAATGGGTGAGCTGAGAACCTCCAACAGGTCTAGTCTATAGCTAGTGAAGCTCTACAAGAGGCTGCTGCAGAATGCAGGCATAGAGACTCTGAAGACCTTCAGGAAGGCAACAAGGTGTGCTTGTTCACTCAGCTTCTCAAGTTATGGCAACTCCCCCAAAATTTAGGCACTAGATACACTGGTCTTTTCCACGTTTTTCGTACCCACTGTGAATCCATCCAGTATTCCACATATCATTCCTCAAACCCTGCATCAGGAACCAGTGCTCCACTTCCTTGTGCAGTGGAAGGGATTTGGACCAGAAGAGCGTACGTGGCTCCTCACATCCGATGTCCAAGCTCCAGATTTGATTCAACAGTTTCCTCAACTCCCAATGACCTCTGTTTCTTCTACTGCCCACCTGCTTTTGAGCCTTGCCTGTCCCTAGCTGCCTCAGTTCAGTGCCTGAATGCGCTTCTGCTGTTTTGTTTCCAGCATATGGACTGATGGAAGCAGTGGACCTTTTAAATTTAAAGTGATACATACAAAGCTTCATCGATCCTGTTTATAGTTTTTAGTAAATTCTTTAAGCAACCTTGGCCCTGAAAGGTCTGAATTTCTATTTAAGTACAGAATTCCTGGCTCCAACATTATTACTTACATACATAGTTAATGTTTATGAAGTTTTCCTGCCTTCATAAAGTACATCTTTGGTAAATATCGCCTGATAATAGATCCTAATTCAGGACTCATCCTGCAGATATTCTGCGGATGGAGTTGGACATTTTCCTGTACATGCTAGGGCAGCCAGACTGGACTAAAACAAGGCTACCTATTGCAAATCCTGTACCTCATGGTGGTGGTGAGAAACTCCCTATTTTGAGACCTCATACTAAAGATGCATCATTGTAAAACCACAAAGTTCCTGCTTTTAATGGTTATCTCAAGTTAGCCTACATTACCCCTCATCTGAAAAATGAAACATCTGCATAGACATAAGCAATGTGGTGTAGGAATTAGCTACAAGCTAACATACTTAACTGTCCTCAGTACAGTTATCCTTCAACATGTACCAGATCAGTCCTAAGTCAATCAAATATTGAGCAGATCTACATCCTAACCAGCTGCAAGACAGATAGCATTTGGTGTACTCCAGAGAAGCTAGGCTAGTAGCATCCCCGTCACAGACCTCTAAGCTATTCATGAGCACTTTCCCTGATGAAAAAAAGAAGGGCACCAGTGGATTTTATGGATAGAGCTCACCATTCAGTAGCGAACAAGTTATTCTTTCCCCTCTGCCTCCTCCCAAATGATAACTGCTCCTCTGCCACAGAGAAATTAGCTTTTGCAGTCCGTTTCCCTATTTGACAGCAATAGTGGGTTCAAATTTGGCATTCAGTAATCATGCCCCACACCGACTGCAAAATTTACAGCACACAAACAGTTGTGTCACAGAGACCCTTGAATGCCTTTCCTATCTGCAATATTTAGTGCACCCACGATATTCCAGATCTCCATTATCACCAAAAAAAAGGGCATTTACTGAATGACATTTTTATATTGCTAAACAGGATTTGCCTTGATGAAGTCATGAGTGATTTCTGATAGTACTTTCTTCTAACTCTGCAAAGTAAAGGTTTAAAAATGCATAATATATTATTTTTTCCTAAAAGTCTACACATCTACACACTTTTCTAGTTTTAGACCGGAACATCTCTTGAACTGAATACTATGATTATGTCTTATCATAAAAGTTACCATTGTCAGATTTTTATGTTTATACAGCAGAACAAGGTTTTTTATAAATATAAATGTACTAAACAGAAATATGATAGATAGAAACTACCCTACAGTTATATTGCGAAATAAGGACTTTTTTGGTTGTGCACCCATACTGATCTGACTGTTCTCAGGTATCATTTGATCAGATGATTTATAGTTTGGAAAGAACGAAAAGTATATACCATTAATTATGTCGTCTCTTTACTCACCATGTACTCCATGACCCCAGTTTTGTTCCCGGACTCCTTCCAAAAAAAAAAAAAAAAGAACCCTAGAGACTGAAAGAACCATCTATGCCTCAAATAAGACCTGATTGTCAATATTTTTATATAACATATTTCCTGTACCATGCTATTAATACTGTAAAACTATTACTACTACCATAATTGTTGTAATCGCTTGTACTCCTTACTTTCCCTGGATGGAAAAAAAAAAAAAAAAAAGGTCAGACAGGACTATATTTCTATTTCTGCCACTGTAGTCCCAAATTTTCTATAACATGTTTAAACGACCATGTTTTTTTATATTTCAAAACTTGTGTGTATATTTTACATTAAAGAAAATTAGCACTGACATCAGTAGATGAAGATCCTCCTTGGCGCTATGAGCTATTTGGTTAGCTAGTTTTACGTTTATCAGCATGGTAGAACATGATATACAACAGATTATCATAGCCAACTTTATTTAACAGGTTTGGACAAGAGGAGGATTAAACCAGGTCATCCTGACTACTTAGTGAACCACTCTACATTAGACAATTCAATTGCATGGTTTAAAACATGATCATTTAAAAGAGGGTAGGGAATTGAAGACTATGAGTAGTCATTGATAATTCAAATGTTAAAACAAGACAGATGTTGAATGTCCATTTGACAAGTGAGGAAAGGACTGTGATGGTTTACTGCATATCTCACCTTTATATATTTTCATTGCTCTCAGGAACATGCTAGCCATTAGAGCAGGTGGGCCAGTCATAAATTATGAGCTCGGCCATTGTATCATAGTTCAGTAGGATATTCTTGACCCCAGGCTAAAAACTTGACAGTCATCTCTTTACTGTGTTCAGTAATGTGTGCAATATGACTACTAGTACTGAGCATTAATTAACATCCAATAAATACACACACACAGTGGATATAAAAAGGCTACACAACCCTGTTAAAATGTCAGGTTTCTGTGCTGTAAAAAAATGAGACAAAGATCAATCATTTCAGAACTTTTTCCACCTTTAATGTGACCTATAAACTGTACAATTCAATTGAAAAACAAACTGAAATTTTTTAGTGGAGGGAAGAAAAAAAATTATGTGGTTGCATAAGTCTGAACACCTTCTTATAACTGGGGATGTAGCGGTGTTCAGAATTAAGCAATCACATTCCAAATCGTGTTAAATAGGAGTCAGCATACACCTACCATCATTTAAAGTGCCTCTGATTAACCCCAAAAAAAGTTCAGCTGCTCTAGTTGGTCTTTCCTGAACTGTTCTTAGTCGCATCCCACAGCAAAAGCCATGGTCCACAGAGAGCTTCCAAAGCATCAGAGGGATCTCATTGTTAAAAAGTTATCAGTCAGGAGAAGGGTACAAAAGAATTTCCAAGGCTTTAGATATACCATGGAACACAGTGAAGACAGTCATCATCAAGTGGAGAAAATATGGCACAACCGTGACATTACCAAGAACTGGAGCTCCCTCCAAAATTGATGAAAAGACAAGAAGAAAACTGGTCTGGGAGGCTACCAAGAGGCCTACAACAACATTAAGGAGCTGCAGGAATATCTGGCAAGTACTGGCTGTGTGGTACATGTGACAACAATCTCCCATATTCTTCATATGTCTGGGCTATGGGGTAGAGTGGCAAGACGAAAACCTTTTCTTACGAAGAAAAACAGCCAAGCCAGGCTACATTTTGCAAAAACACACCTGAAGTCTCCCAAAAGCATGTGGGAAAAGGTGTTATGGTCTGATGAAACCAAGGTTGAACTTTTTGGCCATAATTCCAAAAAGATATGGTTGGCTCAAAAACAACACTGCCCATCACCAAAAGATCACCATACCCACAGTGAAGAATGGTGGTGGCAGCATTATCATGACAACGACCCAAAGCATACATCTAAATCAACAAAGGAATGGCTTCACCAGAAGAAGATTAAAGTTTTGGAATGGCCCAGCCAGAGCCCAGACCTGAATCCAATTGAAAATCTGTGGGGTGATCTGAAGAGTGCTGTGAACAGGAGATGCCCTTGCAATCTGACAGATTTGGAGTGTTTTTGCTAAGAAGAGTGGGCAAATCTTGCCAAGTCAAAATGTGCCATGTTGATAGACTCATACCCAAAAAGTGCTGTAATAAAATCAAAAGGCGCTTCAACAAAGTATTAGTTTAAGGGTGTGCATACTTATGTAACCATATTATTTAAATTTTTATATTTTTTCTTCCCTCTACCTAAAAGATTTCAGTTTGTTTTTCAATTGAGTTGTACAGTTTATAGGTCACATTAAAAGGTGGAAAAGGTTCTGAAAAGATTTATCTTTGTCTCATTTTTTTTTACAGCACAGAAACCTGACATTTTAACAGGGGTGTGTAGACTTTTTATATCCACTGTGTGTATATATATATATATCTATATATATATATATATATCTATATATATATATATATATATATATATATATATATATATATATATCTATATATCTATATATCTATATATATCTATATATCTATATATCTATATATATATATATATAGCAATTGTTTCACAAATGGTGGGCTAAGAGTGATAGAAGCCCTCCACCGTAAAAAGTACAGTAGTACAAATAAGGAATAGTACATCAGTGATTCCATTTGAATGTTTAAAAATAGGTTGATGAAAACTTATTTCCTGCTCAAATTTCTCAGAAATACAGTATATGCACTGCAGTCTGGGAAAACTGGGCGGGGCATGCAAATGAGGCCACATAATGCACCATTACTCTGTCAATCCAAACCATTTTAAACATGGCTCCTTATATAAATAAATAAATAAATAAATAAATAAATAAATAATCTCCAGCCACTATGGAGACAGTGGGTTGTATGTTGGGATGATATCTTGCAGAAAATGTATCTTTACCAAGGAAAAAAGATATGCAAGTATTATCAGGAAAGGAAAACAGAGTAATTTTTACATTAAGCACTCCTGAAGACCTAGTGTAAACAAAATTGCCTGAAATCCTTACAGAAAGTTAATGAATTAAACGTCTTTATTTTTTCTTATGCATTCCGTTAAGTCAGTACAAGTGGTTTCACTTATTAATCAGACATCATTATTGATTAAATTCCCAGCACTCAGTCCCGCGGCTCATTACACTAGAGTTCATGTTATTTGATTAATTGGTAAAATCAATGAAAAGTATAATTACATACAACAAACTAGTTTTTAATTGTATTACTGAATTTTACCAGGATTTAGACTTTTTAAAAGCAATATCCAAAAACATCTGACCATGTTTTTGCATCAAGTAAGGTCGTTTTCAATGGAGAAGATGGATTAGGGTGCAACACAAGCCTTTACCACATCACACAGTGGCCTATGCATTAACAGGCCTTTATGAATATTTCTAAATTTGTGGGAAACCTGTTAAAGGATTACTGTAGGTGTATGCAACAAATTAACATCAATAGAAGCTATGTTAGCCAATGGCTTCAATATATTTTCTCCATTTTAGCAGACTCTGCTAGTGCATATAAGCTGCTGATAGCCATACTTTCATATCAAGGTATGAACAGGTTGTTGAAGAGCAGGACAAGGCTTGTAAGTATTACTTGCAAGCTGCCGCTTTTTACCCTACGGGAGGGAATGGGGAGGTGTCAAATGTAGAAATTTCATTGGAATTCCACTAAGTCAGTCAACAAATCCTGCTCACTTCCACTCTTGAAGTAATAATAAAGGTTAACAGACACACCTGATTATTCTCCAAGCAAGGAGCAAACAAGGCATTCTTCAGGCACAAGCAGCATCTGCTACAAAATAAAGATTATTACCGAGACATATTTTTATGGCCACTGCTTACATGGCTGCTAAGTTTAGGGTGTTGCAATCTGTAAATATATATGAAGTGGTCCTTTAAATTGTAATGCAGAGATTAAGATTTTGCCTCTGTCTTAAGGGACAAGTAAACAATATGCAGAAGACATAATTGCTAGTTTCATTAAGTAACCTCATAAAATCAATTTTAAATGAAATTGCAGCAATCACACAAAGGAAAGAAACAGAGATATGTAGTATTTACAAAGGACTGAACAGTACAACAATATTTTCTGAGCAGGGAGGGCATGTATAGAGTAACTATGCAAGCCTCAGGAAAATAAGTGCACATTTTGCTAAACATTGTAGTAAATATTTGTGTTCTACTTTGTTATAAGGCTCAACCCGGTCTACAAACATTATTGATTTTGAAAATTATGTTGAATAAGGCCGCCATATTTATCCACACCAAACTACAGTACATACCAATTTTTTGAAGGACATCTGTTGGTCAATGTGGCCACAGCAAAAGATTTGTGGGAGGTAATCTATATTATAGTGAAATCATAGGACCCCCATTCGATTTCAAGCCCGTAATTACAATACCTGTGGGTGTAAGTCTGCGGGTTAGAAATGTGTTACAATTCCAATTGTGTTCAAATGGCTCAAGCCCAAAATTACAGGGCTAAAATCGTAAGCCATGAACCCATAAGTAGCATTTCAGGGCATGATCATGATCAGTTCAGCAAGCCCGTAAGTTACAATTTAGACAGAGCTAATAGTAAATAAGAACGTCATCATTACGTCAGTAAGACATGGAGTTTAGACTACAATTAATTAGTGTTTAGAAGTCCGATCAGCAATCAGACTCGCAATCCAGAAATCAATAAATAAACTGGTCTAGTCCATGTGGGTGGCCTGATATGTATGAACTGCTTGATTCCTGGGATCAATAGAACACGGAAAGAAAATGTAAAAAAAAAAGTATATATATATATATATATATATATATATATATATATATATATATATATATATACACACACACCTCAATATCTCAATACCTGTAATTCTAATGCCTTTCATTGCTTTCCCAGTATTTTAAAGTACAGTAGTGTGTTTATATTTGCTTTTACAGTGCTACAAACAGGTGTTTAAGACTCGCAAGTGGGTTATCAAGTACTCGTAGGCACTTTTGATACATTTGCCATTTACAGGTTTGAAGGCAATTGCGGGCTTGTTGAATTGTTGCAATTGAATATGAATTTTGCATTTTTAGCACTGGTAACATTTATAGGCTTGAAACATCAAAGGGGTAGATGGGACAGAGTTTTGTTTTTGACAACCGCAGGGTTTTTGAGCCTGTAACTCCCAAATCAATTACGGGTAGCTAGAAGAGGCCAAGTGAATATCAGTAACTTTTCCGGGCTACATTATAGGCTCTAGTAATTACAATTTGGCCAAATGAATGGGAGCCATAGTGTATTACTGTGCACATACACATATTTATATACCTTCTCCAACTCTAATTGTTTAAAGAAGCTTTCTCCTAAACGGAGAATGGTCAAAATATTATTAATTTGTGTTTATTTGCAGACCTTGGTTCGTCTGTTAAATGTTACCTTTAAAAAAGTTTCTTCCTGCTTGAATAGCAGAAAAGCAAAATAATTTGTCTCGGTTGTAAATGCTGAGATAAGCAATGTGTTGCCATGGGTTGATCTCATTGTCTAAAACCCTCACTTACTTGATCAGATGTACAGACTACCTAAAAGCAGGTCATACAAGACAACAATGGATTTAGCGAAGCATGCTCACATTAAGAAACCAATTCAATGTTTTTTTAACCTTTCTAAATAAATGTTATCCATTATATATTACTAGCGACATGCCTGTCAAAAATGACGGGGCAATAAAATGTGAAACCATGGGAATGCTGTTTGCCACACAATGTAAAGCTTTCTCTACTCTGAGGACCTTTGGTGATCATTGCGCGCCTCTCCTCTGGTGTATTTTTGCTCCTCTGAGCACCTTTGGTGCTCATCACAAAGACATATATATATATATATATATATATATATATATATATATATATATATTTTTTTTTTTTTTAATAATAATAACTTAATTAATATATTTCACATATTTCTAATTAACAATCCGTTTTTATTTTCCTGTGCATTCAAATGTACAGTTGTATTGTTGATGTCCTGAGGAGAAGGTGTCATCAATGTTCCAACTGTGCATTAGAAATATGCTGCGTGCGCGAGGGTAAACCATTGGTTTAGTTGTATAAAGCGACATTTTAGATTCGTAATGTTATTCGTTGCAAGTTAGTGTTGTTAAATGGCGTCGTTTGTCTATGTCCTACGCGGATCTCAAATTTTGCCGTCCTTTGTAATAGTGTATTTTGTACCTTGTACGTTCCATTTTTTTCCCCCCCTCGCTTAGGCGGTTTTCGAGTGCCAAAACTCTGCGAAAATTCGACTTAAATTTGTGTTCCACGTCACTCCCAGACATCCTGGCTATTCCCCCATGCTGAGTGTGATGTTTTTGTTGTATTTTTTTGTGCGTTTTTCATGTTTTTTTGGTTTGCGCGGTTCTGTCGTTAAAAAAAAAAAAAAGAGATAGGAAAAAATCATGCGGTCGACAACTGCTTGCAGCCTAAGGCGTTCCCACATTTCCTAAGTGTTTGGTGGCTAAGTCCCGCGTGTTTCAATGTGTGATCGGCTTGCCTCAGCAGGAGCGCTCCTTTGTGGCTAAGACCCGCTTGTTTCATTGCCTTCACTGCTCGCCTCACTTTGCAAGGATCGAAGCAATGAGCTCCTGCGAGTTTTAGTGCCTTTACTTCTGGAGTCACTACGCCTAAGTCGTACGTACCACGCAAAGCGTGACAATGTCACGTAGTTTGACAACTATTATATGTGATAAGCCTTCAAAAAAGTGCGCTGAAAACATGACTTCCTGGTCCATTTTAATAACACAGACTGCATATATCAGTACATAATAACTGGCATGTTAACATGTGCTAGTGGGTGCCCAGACATCTGTTAAAGATGTACTCTGCAATCTCATGAATAGAGGGTTTAGTGTGGCTAATCAAACAAAATGCACATTGTGGAACAAGACAATAAACAACAGAAAAACAATTGGCAGTTATACATGGGTCAATGAAACTGCATGGGCAAAGTTAAAATGCTGGTTAGCTGGAGCCATAATGAGTTTCTTTGTTCATTAGCCTCAATGACTACTATTATAAACTTTTTGGGTGATCATACAGTGAAGCAAAACTTAGAGTCACACAGAAGTACTCAGGTTTGCAAAGCCTACCCAGCAGTCCCAAAACTATGAGCATTACCTTCACATCTCAATTTCAATGGTCATACACTTGTCATTTATTTAACTTAGATATGACAGAGAGGCATATGGTATGTACTATTGCAGGGAAGGGGGGCAGGATACGGGCCTCAAGAGTTGGACAAAAAGGCACTTGGAATTTCAGAATTTATGATGGCATGTACGCTCTATAACAATAGGTTGTCTTTTATTCCCTTCCAACAGAGAATGACATAAGAATACAGAGTAGTGTTAGGAGATGAGAAGCAATGGAAATATACACTATAACATGAACACAGACAAATCTCCATTATTTCATCCGTGTTACAGTCTCTTCACTACAGCTTGGATGAAGTGTATTTTTAGGGAATCCTTCAGCTTGCTGGCATCCTGCAAAAAAATAAAAATAAATAAATAAATAAATAAATAAATAAATAGAGAAAACCAGGGTATTTTTTTGTTTATTAAAAAACAAAAGCGAATTACAACAACATTTTTTTAAATAAATCACCCTTGAAAATATACAACTGAATAGTGGTCCAATAGATGCATGCGCTAAAGACCAAGGGCCTTATTCAATTGGGATTTGGCCAATTGAATAAGGCGCTATATAAGCACACAGCATATTTTTTTTACAGAAGATTTTAGTTAGTGAAGACCTTGCTTTTGGATAGAAGATCACTAACTAAAAACTTCGGTAACAAAATGTGCTCTGTTCTTATATAGGGCCCTATTCAATTGGCCAAATCGCAATTGAATGAGGCCCCAACAAAGTAAAACAACATTTGGAAAATGTTCTCCTGAAAGTGTTTTTTTTTTTTTTTTTTTTAATAAGAGGGGAAAATCCTAACCAAAAACAGCAGCTCATAGCTTAAAAATACTGGACTGCTCTACTTATCATAATCATACAACTGGTTTAAGAAAAACAAATAATTTAATGACTACTCAACAAGGCTTCCTTCAATTTTTCTTTTAACAGCCCAGGCTAAAGGAGGATCAAACACATTCTTGTGAAGCTATTTGTGTGTAGTTATTTCCAGCTATCTATATACATAAACATATACACACATACACCATATACACAAACACAAAATAGGAGCTAGAAGTATAATTTTAAGAGATACTGTCTCCCTTGCTCATTAATTTGCTAAGCCCTGCAGTACTGTAATTCAAGAGGTTAATGAATATACAAAGGATACTAAAGGATATACTAAGGATAAATAAAGCCTACATGTTCAATAGACAAGATGGGCGGTTTATGTAATCTTATAATTCTTATTCGCGGTCACAAATCTATGTTGAAAAGGTAGTTAAAATATTTATTCATAACTATGCAACATAAACCTCATCCTTTACACAGTATTGCCATTGTACCACCTGTAGTGAGCATTCTGGATTTACTAGGGGTGCAATTTCCAGATTATACTCATAAAACACAATAAAATGCAGGCAGGTGGCACACTACCCTGGAACATACATTGGCATCATTTAAATGACAGATGTTAAATGGTTTTGGGTGTTTTCAATGTACCAGGTTAAATTTAGTTTTTGGTGGCTGCTAGATTGCTAGTAGAGGCATGGTATAAATATAATTTGTGCCCACAATGGTCTATAAAGATGGGGTGGAGAGTGCTTCTAGATGTCTTACACCAGCAATTTTCATATACTATCTTGGCACAGGCTGGCATGTCACAGTATTCAGCTGAATGTGTCACAGGAATTGAGAACTGTGGGAGAAGTTGGGGATGAGGAAGAAGGTAGATGATCAGTCATGGTTGGGAGCATCATACTTTGCTCACACTTACATTTAATAATACATGAACTGTAAAGCCAAACTTCTGTCTATATGAGTAATGTTCAACATATATAAATAATCAATCATTATCCCTGGTAATTACCTATATAGTTTAAAAATAATGAACACAGTGAACATTTTATTTATATTATATATATCATTAAAAAATATGAAATCACTCTAGAGTAGACATAGTTTAAGAAATAGCCTCTTCCCTTTCCTTTGCACTCCCTCTACATTATTACCAATCTACACCACTTCAAAATCTCACTCTCTTTACCAGAACACACATACTGTATATTCATACACTGTGCACCAGATTTACTAATGATTTATCAAGGGTACTAGAAGATAAAACAAAAGTATTGTGTACGTCACTGGAGGGTTGTCTCGGAGGTACTTGGGTAACCTTGAATGCAGAGATGTTGGGTCTCAGCAAAACAAGAATGGTGAGAAGGTACACTGAGAAGTGTAGCTTGGAGTTACAATGTAGGATGGTGTGGGCTGGATTTGGTCTAGGTTTAGAAAATTAAATTAATGTATGATCACATTTTATTCTTGGTATAGGGGCCTTACCGCTCTGGGATGACTAAGATGCTTGGCTATGCTGTCTGTCACTTCATGGTTTGGAACAGTGGTAGTCAACCTGGTCCCTACCGCCCACTAGTGAGCAATTCAAGCGTTCATGGTGGGCAGTGGGGGAATCAATAGGTGGCGTTGCTGATGAGTGATGTCTCACGCCGGAGACCCGCAGCACCACGCTTGGCTGGTAGGGGAGCTGGTGAGAGAGCCTAGGGAGAGCAGTCAGGAGCGGATCACTAGCTAGTAAGTACAGAGCGATACATATCTAGGGTCATATGATTTATGTAGCCAGAAATGAGAGAGGGTAAATTGAGTTACTGCGGCACCGGTGGGCTGCAAGGAAGTTTTGGTGGCAGGACTTTTGGGCGCACGAGACTTGCGCGCTCATCTGCACTCCATCAAATGCGCACACCAACAGCAGTGCGCCTGACAAATGGTTGCAGCGACACCAGCGGGTCCCATGTCAACACCCGCCCGGGTCACAGGCCTCTACATTCACTGACAGGTACAGAACTTGTGTGGGGATGTGTGGATGGGTTTGTGGATGGCCAGGGGATAGATGTGCGGATGGATGTGGGGATACTTATTGGATGGATGTGTATGTTCTTTCAATATGATAAAGCTTTAGGTGTTACACCTACCTCCGCAGCCACTAATGGCTTGCAGATATACTTGGTTTGTCATACACATCCATCCCCTAACTACCGTCAGGGTAGTTCATGCCCATTGTCTCTACTTAAAAGGTCTGGAAATCAATACTTTAGATCAGGGGTGGGTAAGAATTTGAGGTTATCCCTGTTGCGCACAGGTGAGTCAATCACTTCTTCAGTCATCCTGATTGACTCACCTTTGCACAGAAAGGATATCTTCAAATCCAGGCCTGCGAGTGGCCCTCCAAGGCCAAACTTGCTTACCCCTGCTTTAGAAACAATTTAATTCTTCTTAAAATGGAAGCTGGAGTTGAATTGTGCTGGTTTACTCAGACAAAAAATAAAATAGAGTAGTTTTGTAAAGTTTGGAAAATGTCTGTTTCAGAATGCATTTTAATATTAATAATTATTATATTTTATTATTTGGCAATGAATATGCCAGAAAAGTATATTTGTAAGGAAAACATTGGCAGTTACACAGATCATTTATTTCTCCCTTCCTTTCCCAAAATACACAGCATCATAAATTATCAGAGATAAGTCAACTCCTCGCCGCCCTTCTCTAGACTGTCTTCCTGCCTCAAAGCCTTTAAAAAAAAAAACACACATCTGTTTAAAAAAATCTTATCACCTTCTGCCTTAATATGCACATTCCACAGCTTAATGTCACTCACACCCACAATCTACAGTACAACACACAGACACCTCCACTTGACGAAACAAATTGCTTTCACACCGCCATCTTGCACCTATCACCCTCCTGTATCACACCCAAACCTTTTAGACTGCAAGTATGCGAGTTTTCAATCTTGTGTCGGTGCTTTGGAAACAAGCACTATGTACATTTGATTTTAAGCTCAAAAACAGGGTCCTCCATTCCTTGTAATGTGTCAAGTTTTTGCCTTGTACTTAACCCTTCTATACTGCTACGGAATATGTTGGTGCATTACAAATAAAATAATAATAATAATAATAAATTACCATACTGAATTCTCATCATTTGATGCAAGACATGAGATCAGAATCAATAAACTTCCAGAACTCCAGGTAACATATATATATATATATATATAATGTTACTATATACTGGTGCACCATCTGCTGGTGAACTATTCATACTGCAACAGTAACATTGCCGATTTGATTTTCCCAACTACATTTATTGGATCAGACTGAAACTCAATGATTTTATTGATTCATTATTAAGGACTCTTGCTCACTGTGCCTTAGGGAGTGCAGCTGCACCTCACTGACGAGGCCCACAGAGGCCGAAACATACGTCTGGGGTTTGCGGTTTTTCCTGCTCAGGGTAGAATTGCCTGGTATTTCGGGGCTGGATCTCTTTTTTGAGTGAGACTAGACTGATATAGAGATATTTCTCCCTGTGAAGGGAACACGTGAGCTAAAAGAGGCCTATAGGACAAATCTACTTATGTGTCGTTGGTTCTTAGACTGAGCGCCTCAGGATTCATTATTAGGGATGCAAGATGACCAATAAATAGTACCATATTTAGGAAACACATCATCATTTTTTTGGATCATGATATGATATGATAACATTAACATTTTTAATTATATTTCAGAAATGGAGTTGGAAAATTTCCGGCCAATTAGATCTTATATATGAAAATAAAATAACCAATGGGGGGGGGGGGGGGGGGGGGGGGATGGAACGTTATAGGCACTTTCTAATTTGTTAACAAGTTAGGACATTAAATGCAGTCTTATAGCCTTAAAGGATAGTTGAAAAACATTTAGAAATAAAATACAGTTTTGATTTTTTAAAAGAATAGTTATAAAATTTGAGTATATACAGTGGATATAAAAAGTCTACACACCCCTGTTAAAATGTCAGGTTTCTGTGCTGTAAAAAAATGAGACAAAGATAAATCATTTCTGAACTTTTTCGACCTTTAATGTGACCTATAAACTGTACAACTCAATTGAAAAACAAACTGAAATCTTTTAGGTGGAGGGAAGAAAAATAAAAATTAAAAATAATGTTGTTGCATAAATCTGCACACCCTCTTATAACTGGGGATGTAGCTGTGTTCAGAATTAAGCAATCACATTCCAAATCGTGTTAAATAGGAGTCGGCATACACCTGCCACCACTAAAAGTGCCTCTGATTAACCCCAAATAAAGTTCAGCTGCTCTAGTTGGTCTTCCCTGAAATTTTCTTAGTCGCATCCCACAGCAAAAGCCATGGTCCACAGAGAGCTTCCAAAGCATCAGAGGGAGCTCATTGTTAAAAGGTATCAGTCAGGAGAAGGGTACAAAAGAATTTCCAAGGCATTAGATATACCACTGTAAATGAAGCATGCATTTTTATGGAGTTGATAAATGTTTAGCAGGTTTAAAAGGGTTTCTTATTCAGAAATTATTACTATTAATAATAAACATATGTATTCACCCAGCATAATAGACCTCTGCTTAGTCCGTGGTAGATAATAGAGTAGCAAGCAGCACCGCGTTTGATAGGAATTAATTGAGAACATTTATCCACTTGGCTGTGGAGAGAAGGGTGTGTTTTATAATGGATATTAAAAGTCTACACACCTGTATTAAAATTGCAGGTTTTTGTGATGTAAAGCCAGAAATCAAGATAAATATTGTCACACATTTTCCCCATCTTTAATATGACTTTGCAGCCATCAAAATAAAAAAAACAAATAGATGATTACCAGGAAAAAAACTACAACACCCTAGTTGTAGATGTGTTCAGAATTATCCAATCACATTCAAGACCATTTCCAAAATGTAGGTAGCATACACTGGTCATCATCAACCAATCATATATATAGTTATTGTAATTGCAAGTTTTTGTGCAACGCTCGCAAATTACGCAATTATGACAAATTATATATATATATATATATATATATATATATATATATATATATATATATATATATATATATATATCACATATTATAATTGTCAAACTGCGAGTTATCGTCACGCTTTGTGACCCTCGCAAAGCGAGGACCGCAACTGACAACTCGCAGTTTGACAACTCCCCTTACCCCACTGATGCTCGCGATGATCATCGCACCACATCAGCCCCTGCCAATACATTGCAGGGCTCGCAGCACCCCCAACCCTCCATACTCCCTGCTCCATGTTCCGGTGGGGGTTGCGGGGGCAGTCGTTGCACGCACGAGCACACACTGGATGCCGGGCGCGCTTGCTCACGCATGTGCGGGTGCGCGCGCAAACGCACGAATGGGAGGCGGCTGCTGCAGCATTAGTTGAGGGAGGAGTGGGTGAGACACATAGGATGGACAGCTGTGGGGAAGACAGACAAAGGGGAGGGAGAGGAGAGGGGAAGAGCGACACAGTGGAGGGAGGAGGGGGGAGATACAGGGGAGAGACACGGGGGGAGAGACACAGGGGGAGGCGCTCATTGCGACGCCCGTGATGAGCACCAAAGGCGCTCATTGAAAGGCCAGTAAAGTAAAGTAGAGGGGGGAGAGGTAAAGGGGTGGAGAGGCTCGCAATGGAGCGCCGAAGGCAACCATTACAAGGCCTGTGATGAGTGCCAAAGGGGGAGAGGATCGGAATGTGAGGCAAATACCATTGCCAGGCTTCAAATGTTATTGCCGTCATTTTTGACGGGCAAGTCACTAGTATAAATATAATGGGCGGCGGGAAAGAAAGGAAAGGAGACACAGAGGGGGAGGGGGGAAGAGACGGAGACACAGGTTAGGGAGGGGAGAGGAGACGAGACACAGGGGAGGAATAAGACACATGGGAACACACACACAGAGGAGGGAGGGGGAGGGGAAAAAAAAGATTACAATCTAAAGGGATTAATAAAACAAAAAAAAGTGAAGTAATTAAAAAAGGAAGAGCTTGGCAAGTGATTGAAAAGAGAGTAGAAGATTGATTAGTGAATAGGTTTGTGGGTGTATCAGTTGTGTAAAATGGAGGCGATAGTGTTAAACCTGCACTATAAATAATATAAATCATACATAGGGGTGGGTGTGGACAGGGTAGCATGTTATATGAGTTAAGATAGTCATAGTCTGCAAGGAGCGGATACATCTTTTTTCTCTATTGTTGGAAGGTAGTGATAAGGAGAGGGGTCTAAAAGAATATCAAAGGAATAGATGTATCATCGAGTACAGTAAATACTTTCATTAAAATGTTGAGAAAATGATGCCAAGATCAAGACAACTCTCTAAAGTTGATGACAGCACAAGGAGAATACTTTTCAGAGAGGTAACCAAGATGCCTACAACAGCATTAAATGATTCTGCACATATCTAGACTAT
Source organism: Discoglossus pictus (assembly GCA_027410445.1). NCBI lineage: Eukaryota > Metazoa > Chordata > Amphibia > Anura > Alytidae > Discoglossus > Discoglossus pictus. The sequence continues at coordinate 43,921,617 of CM050167.1, read as the reverse complement.
ATGGAAGTATGGCAAGACAAAAGCCATTTATCAAAAAAAAAAAAAAAAAGGAACAACCAAGCCTGTCTTATTCTTGCCAAAGGAGCTTCTACTTTTTTTTGCAAGAAAGAGTGGGATAAAATCCAGGTGTGCAAAGTTGACAGAGACTTATTCACAAAGACCTATTGCTAAAAAAGTGCTTTTACAAAGTGTTATGCAACCAGGGCGTTTCCTAATGATCATCTATTTGTTTTTCTCTAGAATTTTGTTGGATATAAGGTCACATTAAAGATGGAAAAATGTCTGTCCGACATGATTTATCTTGATTTCTGGCTTTCCATCACAAAAAAACCCTACAAATTCAATATGATTTTTTAATATCTATAATACAACATTTTTGAATGTCACGGGATGGCTTCAGAAAACTAGTAGATCCCATGTCACCAAATTCAGGGTACGCTTGATTGAAAGCAGTATTTTTCAAATAGCATTTTCTTACAGGGATGCCAAAGTCTTATGTTTTCAGTATGCTAAATAAATGGAAAAGAAACGCAACTTATCGTGAAATTCTCCCACCTCTCTCCGCCATCAAGATGGTCAATGCAGCATGGTAAAATACCATATCTGAAATCAGAGGCTTTGTGTCTGAGCATTTACTAATCACATTTTTTTTTGTGTGAAAGCAAATATTTTCTGACATTTATAAAGAACATGAAACTATAACATAAAAATAATGTCCAACCTTTTAATGGTGCTTTGGTAATCCTTGTTCACAAACACACGTAAAGAGCAGTAAATATGTGATTAAAGGTATATGTAAGGTTCCTGGGTTTCAAATGTTTGGTAAGAAACAGGCAGTGATTATCAGAAGAATGTGAGTTATATAGAGAAGTTCAGTGTACTTTCAAATTTATAGGCAGGAAACTAAAATCCAGTTTTGCACACCCACAGGGAGCTTACATAATCAAGTACACACAGGCAAGCAGCCAGGTACAGAGTTTGACCTTTCAAAAGGAAGTACTTGCTGCAGGGTGGAATCACATGACTGGGTGGGATCTGAGCTAACAGCAGAAGGATATAGAGAGATAGAAACTACATATCCCAGGCTGCTTTGCAACACAGGAACACCAGAGTATGATATACATCTATTAGCTAACCCCTGGTTTTTCCTGATTGACCAAAACGCATTATGAATTTTATGCCAATTTTAGCAGGGATTTTCAGGGGCGTTAGCTGACAAAAGTTTCAGTTTGCAAACGGAAAAGATTTAGCAAACATCTGGATAAGTTTATAAAGGTTTATTTTAGTATTTTTTCCATGCAATACACTACTGATTCTCCTCCTGATGCATTCATAATCCAGGAAACTTAGATATGCCTTTAAGAGAGTATGGATGGTAATTTAAGGACTCAAGAAAGCATATTTACTCCTTGTTGCCCCTGAAAGAGGATATTCGATAATGTGTTGCATGTTTTTATTAAATTAAGGTTCTGAGCAGAATAAACTGCTTTGAATATATAATTAATTGCCCTGGTCAATGAGTCATACTTGCCTGCCAGTGAGATCCATAGACACAAGTTCTCTCTATGGATATTTTCTGTTAGTTTTAGTTTACTTCATATTTATTTATGGAAAAAAAGCATGTGTCATGTTAAAACATACTTTTTTAATGCATGACATATTTCTGCTGTGCTGCTTATTCTGACCGTTCAGTGAAAGAGGTCACAATCCCACACTGTTTGTGCTACTGTCCACTAAGCATAAACCAGGTCATGGGTGTCACAAAGAACACATAGAAAAATAAACACCATTTCTCTATAGGACTCTCATCCCTTCCTTATGGTTTAAACAAACAATGAATGCCTAACCACACTGTAAAATTGAATGGACATTTTTCTTCTGGATTTACAACACTGCCTGCATTAGACATTATTTTTCACTAAATATTTTTTTATATGAGTGGTGGTAATCCGTAAAATATACACATCACTATTTAAATTGTATTTTTCTCGTTTTTTATTTTTATTCTTTTTTGCCATCCCTTTATTTATCGTGGGATTTTGTAGTAAGAAATTGGGGTTTCCTTACACATCATAAGAGCCTTCCAGGTAGGAGGACTCCTTTGAGGGCACAGGGACTTTTTCATTATTTTAAACTTTTATGTGAACATATTCTTTTTATAATGAGCACATCTAGGTTTCATTTTGTTTCTTATTTTAGTTTGACCAAATTAGTTTTTTTTCTGGGATGCTTTTATGCGTGCATTTTTTAGGCCGTATATTGGCTATACCGTTATTTTAATCATGGAATTAATATTTAATAAAGAATGAGCCATATGTTCTCAAATAAATTATGTTTTTTGAATCAAGTTTATATGTAAAGTTCTTTTAATAAGATAATAAACTTGGATAATATTAGATTTTAAAACTCAAGAATATATATATATATATATATATATAAAAAAAAAAAAAAGAGACAAATATAAAACTAGCTTTTGATTTTAGGTCATACTCGTATGAGTATAATTTACTAATATATTATTCTGATTATGGTATTTGTTATACCTGGTTTGTCATCTGCTTATTACTTTTCACACACGAAATAAAAAATAAAAAAACAACCACTTATTTTATTGACATTTACAAACTTTTAAAATGACCAGCTAATTCTAGTCCTTTTTCCACCTCCTAGTGGTCAAATAAGGAGCCTCTGTGTAACCATACTTTTTTTTGTTGTATTTAATTACTTATTTTTGGTGTTTCAGTCACCAGGGACTCATGCTGAAGTCCCATTTGTTTTCATCCACATTTTTTTCTCTTGTGTATATATATATATATATATATATATATATATATATATATATATATATATATATATATATATATATATATACACATATATATATACATACATATATACACACATACATATATATATATATATATATACATATATATATATACACACACACACTTTTACAGACTTTTAAATGACCAGCTTGCCTTGGTTTATGAAAAAGCACCTGAGCGGTACAAAATGTAAGAGAATATGGAGTTCAATATATGACATGTTTTGTCTCAAGTCTGTGATTGTGATGGGTTGCTTTGATTGTGAATACAACTTTTTATATATATATTGTTGATAGAGTTCCTGTTCCTGCTAATTCACTGTAGATGTGTGCTGTGGGAAACCTCTATTGCATGCTTCTGGATCTCTGGCAGGGAAAAGAACCACCTCATGTCAACAGCCCCTTTCAGGAACTATTTATCTGCTCAATATCTTTAATAAATGGAGGGTTTCCAGCACTGATCAAGCCTGTGAGCTCTAATAATTTGGTTTTATATTGTTTTTATAAGCATGATTATTTTAAACAAAACTTTAATTGGCCATTTAACAAAATGTCCTCCTTCTATGAAGTCCTCTGAAATGCAAGTCCAAAACAATCACTGCTAATCCGCTCACTGGGTTACCTTGTGGCATGTTATCCATGTCTCCTGTTATTTAGTTCCTATGTACTTTGCTTCCTTCCCAGTCTTCTTCAGCGTTTCTAACAACAAATCCACAGGATGATCAGATGTAATAGACACGGTCTTGTTGGGTAGATCTATGTTATACTCAACTCCTAGGAAAGAGTAAATAAATATGTATTATTTAATGTTCTTTAAAAAAAAGCAGTAACATTCAACACGCAAAATCAACCAATATTCTATGTAAATAAAAACACAAGAACATACACATCTTACTACTGGTTACATTTTTATGTTTCATGTAATAGGGAACACAGTATTGACCCTGGAAAGACAGTCCAGTTACTGGCAAGATCTCTCATAACAAAGTTTTTGCCAAACAGATCTGAATAATGAGCTTCCTGCACCATAATAAATCCAACACTGGTCACAGGAGCTCTCCCTGAGCTGGAAAAAGCTAAAAATGACCCTCCTAACATTATAAATCTTACCACATCCTCCTTTGGTCTTATTCCATATCTCAAGATACAATGGAGTTCCATAGGTAAGGTGTGTGGTTCTAATTTTCTAACATTTGTTTTCATATTAAAAAGCCACAGTAAAGTAAGAATCTTGTAGGAGTTTTTTTTTAAGCTGCTAATAGCCATTTGAAACAAAAACATAATGAAAATAATGTACTTATGTCACAGAAGACACCACTGCCCAAGCTTACAGCAAACGTGAGAAAAATTAAATACTTTTTCATTGAATGAACACATAGGACAATTCAGCAAAGAGTTTTGTCTTTTTTAATGGCTATGAACAGCTGGTAGGTGAATCCTCCCTAGTGTTTTTTTGCTAAAAGACAACAGTACTTCAAGAAGAAAAAAAAGCAGCTATATGAGTCATGGACAAAAAAAAAAAAAAATGGGAAAAATCTGAATACACTATTCATGGAGAATTAAAATTAATTTTGTATTTGTTACTTCATTTTGTGAGAGCTGGATCTCGAGTGTGAGAGGGGTGGTGGACAAAGGGAACAGGAAGCGGTCAAAGGATTTTGTTGTAAAATTGGATATAACCGAAGTTGGCACCAAACCCCTTCCACCGAACAGACCCAGAAGCAGACCGCTTGCATCAATAAATGCAAGCATTGCTCTCAAGAAATGTAAACGCCCCTCAAAACTTCCACCAGTGTATCATGGATGCTCCAGCAGAGGCATCAACATTTTTTTTTTTTTTTTTTTTTTACAGTTGGATGAGTTACTCATGGACCATTTTGATATTCTCATTTAGTAAACTCAAAGTTTCATGAAAACACACAAATCAGTGACTGGTCCTGCAGTGATGAAAGGGATTGAAGTTAAAAGGAGAAGCAATGACTGACTCACCTGTGCAGAGCAGGGAAATTCTGAAATCATTGCACCGGTAGGTACCTATACCTGTTCTATATGTTGTTGTTTAGTCAATCAGTCTGACTCTCCATGACCCTATGGACCACAGCACCCAGGCAACGTTATGTCTCTGGCGGTGCTTATCCATAAGATTATTTTGGCAAAGATACTGGAGTGGGTTGCCAGTTGATTTGTCTGACCTACCTGCTATGACATTCCCATCTTGGGTGACCCTATATGGTACACAAACCTCTTCACCACAATAAAAGGTTGTGATCTAGAAGGGGCTGATCTATAAACTCACAGATATTATTTCCACATAGCAGGTACCGTATATACTCGAGTATAAGCCGAGTTTTTCAGCCCTTTTTTTAAGGCAAAAAAGGGCCCCCTCGGCTTATACTCGAGTCACTCTCCCCCCCTTGTCTCGCCCCCCCCATGTGTGTCTCTCTACCCCCCGTGTCTCTACCCCCCCCACGTGTCTCTCTAACCCCCCCCCCCCCCCGTGTCGAGTTTTTCAGCCCTTTTTTTTTTTAAGCCAAAAAAGGGCCTGAGTCACTCTCTCCCCCGTGTCTCTCTAGACCCCCCCATGTGTGTCTCTTTACCCCCCTGTGTCTCTTTCCCTCCCCCCTCCTCCACCTAAACCCCCCTAAATACCTCCCCTCACTTACCAGCTTGTGCTCCGGCCTCCGCTCCTTGACCAGGCACCACATGCACGACGCATCAAGGAGCGGAGGCCGGAGCACAAGAAGGTGGGGGGTTGAGGAGGGGGGTTAAGGGGAGTTTAGGTTGAGGAGGGGGGTTGAGGGGAGTTTAGGTTGAGGAGGGGGGTTGAGGGGAGTTTAGGTTGAGGAGGGGGGTTGGGGTTGAGGGGGATTGAGGTTGAGGAGGTGGGTTGGGGATGGGGGGGTTGAGGATGAGGATGGGGGGGTTGAGGAAGGAGTTGAGGATGAGGAGGGAGGAAGAGACACAGGGAAGCGAGAGGTTGGAAGAGACACAGGGAAGCGAGAGGTTGGAAGAGACACAGGGAAGCGAGAGGTTGGAAGAGACACAGGGAAGGGAGAGGGGAGAAGAGACACGGAGAGAGAGGGGGACACAGAGGCACAAGAGGGACACAGGGGGTAGCACATTTCCCACCCTCGGCTTATACTCGAGTCACTCATTTTACCCAGTATTTTGTGGTAAAATGGGTGCCTTGGCTTATACTCGGGTCGGCTTATACTCGAGTATATACGGTAATAGGTTTTCGTGGCCAGTTTTATAGTACACTAATTAAAAGCTACAAGACTTACATCTGAATCAAATTGCAAAGCCATTTTCAAAGCCAATTCTTGCATGATGCTCGCTAGTTCTTCTACAAAATGACAGATATTTGTCCAAGCTACCTCGTCTTTGCTTTATTGTAATGAATCAAACTCACATCGATATAGAAAACATCCTTCAGCTGCAGGCAAAACACAGAGTTTCTACATCTTGGCTCACTTATCTTTAAAGTAAACAGACAATAGCGTCTAGGGATATATGATAATGCCAAAGTTACCCCTAAGAAAAATAAGTTTGCAATCCTCTCGCAGTAGGTTGTTATGTTTAGAAGTGAATATGAAGATAATTACCTTGGAGAGGATTTATAAATACTAATCCTCTCGGTTAGCTCTCCTGTCCTCATTTGCTGAATGTACTTTCTTATTGCTACACATTTGTTTTATAATGAGCTCTATAGGGACATGTAGGGAGTAGTCAGCTCCAGCTACAATATCTTTCCCCTACTTTTAAAGTCATCAGAGTTTGTCTGTACTGATTAGTTACTAATAAGCGAACCAAACAGGTTAAGTTGGCCAACGTCCAAGTAAAGAAGGTGATGGTTCAAGGAAGTCAGTTAGAGGAACAGAAACAAATCTTGGCTATGTAACAGTAAAAGTGCAGTAAAGTTCCTGACATGGATTTAAAAAAAAAAAGAGAACTCCAGTTCCTCGTTATCCAATAGGGCAGTTAATAAAGATCTGACATAGCCAAGAGTTTAAGCTTCAAATCTATTGCCAAATATTATTCAATTAGAAAAGGGATTTAGTTTTTTTGTTTGCATGAAAGATAAGTGAAGTCTTATGATCTTCATTTTTATCATGAGACACAATATAAGTAAAGGTGTTGTACGATCCAGCTTTCTTACCTATTCTTAGATCGGATTCTTCAGTGCATTTAAAGGTCAACCGTAGTTGGGTAAAACGCTTCATAGATTTGTGAAGTATGTAACAAACTAACAACATTAGCAGTTATGTATTTTTAGTAAAAAACAAACAAACAAACAAACACAACTTTATACAGTAAACTCCCGGTTATCTGGCACCCAACCTACCGGCACCGGCATCAATTCCCTATTTAAAAAATAACTCCCGCTAAACTGGCATAAGTGGCACTATATGGCAGTTCGAGACTGCAAAACAAAAAAAAATGCTAAGTTTTTTTTTAAATTTTTTTTTGGGCCCTGAATTTTTCCGGTGTAAATGCTAATGTCTTTTTAAAGGCATTTTGAGGGTTTTAAGGGTCTTCTAGACCCTTAAAATTAGGGATTCCCAATTAGCTGGCAACTACAGTTATCCGGCAATAGGGAGTTCCCGTAGGTGCCGGATAATATGGAGTTTACTGTATTAGCAGACTTTGTTTATGCCTGAATGATTTCATGTTCATGTGAGGTGGAGAGTTATGTTAATTTATTCATATATAATTTCCACTCTCCCCGCATAATGGCAGCCACAGGTGATCTTGCAATCCTTGTTCTCCCTGCTCTGTCCCTTGAAAAAAAGTACAGTATACTCTCAGTTAACCAAACTCAAGCAACCAGAAAAAAGTGGAATACTATACTTTAAATAAAAATGACATTTTACGGGGCTCAATAAATGCCAGGAGCCAGGTTGTCATGCCACAAAATGCTTACAGGCACCTAGATTACATCCACTGTGTCTCTGCAATTCAAGGTTTCCTGGAAACAGACAGGCATGAGTGACTGAGCCAGGGCAGTGTTGGAGTTACATTCCCCGTGTTCAGCACCGCACCCTCCAGCCCAACGTACCTGTGTGTAAGCGAGGAGTGAAAGCTGCCGCTGCTAGAACAGCCCTCACTGACAAATATACTTCGCAGAGCATCCTATGTGCAGCTAATCTGGGTCTCTTAATAGTGACTCTCAAGCAACCAGAAATTATATTTATCCAGCATCTACCAGTCCCCGTGGGTGCCTGATAACTGAGAGTCTACTGTACTACGGTCACAGGAACTTCTATGCACTAGTAGAGCTAAGATTTTCTCGAGAAATAATGTTGTATACTTACAAAACCGTTTGAGTTTGCTACATACTCTACAAACATGTGAAGTTTTTCCTAATATACAGTCGCCCTTTAATACCTCTAC